>JAEOAE010003095.1:0-37199 GCA_036365155.1 Meriones psammophilus
CTGAAAAACACCTGCCATTCAGTGACCATACCAAAAAAAACTGAGGAGAGCTCCTTTGGGAAAAATCATCTTCCTGCCAAAGGGATTTGACCCACCACAGGATTCAGGAAGTACCAGAAACTAACACCCAACACCTAAGATATCCCAGTGGTAGAGGCCAGCGTAAAACCTCAACCAACAAAAGACAAAGCAATATGGCATCTCCAGAACACAGTTATTCATGAGCAAGCAGCCCTGGATACCCCAGTATAAAGACAATTTCAGGCCAATCTCTCCTATGAACATTGATGCAAAAATACTCAACAAAATAGTTTACAAACCCAATACAAAAACACATCAAAAGATATCATCCAGTACAACCAAGTAGGCTTCAGGCCAGGTATGCAGGGGTGGTTCAATATACAAAAATCTATCGATATGATCCACTATATTAACAAATTGAAAGAAAAATAAACACATGATAATCTCCTTAGTTGCTGAAAAATCATTTGAAAAAAATCCAGCATCCATTCATGTTTAAAGTATTGGAGAGATCAGGGATACAGGGCATATACCTAAACATAGTAAAGGCAATATACAGCAACCTATATCCAACATCAAGGTAAACGGAGAGAAACTTAAAGCAATCCCACGAAGATTCAGGGACAAGGCAAGGCTGCCCCCTCCATATCTCTTCAACATAGTTCTAGAGGTCCTTGCTAGAGTACTAAGACAATTAAAGAAGATCAAGGGGATACAAATGGAAAAGGAAGAAGTCAAAGTATCACTATTTGCAGATGGTATGATAGTATACATGAGTCACCCCCAAAATTCTACCAGGGAACCCCTAAAGCTGACAAACACTTTCAGCAATGTGGCTGGATACAAAATCAACTCAAAAAAATAAGTAGCCCTCCTGTATACAAAAAGACAAAAGGGCTGAGAAAGAAATTAGGAAACAACACCCTTCACAATAGTCAAAAAAAGGACATAAAGTACCTTGGTGTGACCCTAACCAGGCAAGTCAAAGACTTGTATGAAAAAATTTCAAGTCTCTAAAGAAAGAAATAGAAGAAGATATCAGAAGATGGAAAGATCTCTCATGCTCATGGCTTGGCAGGATTAACATAGTAAAAATGGTCCTCTTACCAAATGCAATATACAGATTTAATGCAATTCCCATCAAATTACCAACACAAATCTTTACAGATCTTGAAAGAAAAATTCCCAACTTCATATGAAATAACAAGAAACCCAGAATTGCTAAAACAATCTTCCATAATAAAAGATCTTCTGAGGCATCTCCATCCCTGATCTCAAGCTGTACTATAGAGCAACAGTTATAAAAACTGCATTGTACTGGCATAGAAACAGAATGGTGGATCAATGGGAATCGAACAGAAGACCCGAAATAAACCCACACCCTTATGGACACCTGATATTTTACAAAGATGCCAAAAAACCATACAATGGAAAAAAAGATAGCATTTTCAACAAAATATGCTGGTCTAAATGGATGTCTACATGTAGGAAAATGCAAATAGATCCATATTTATAACTCTGCACAAAACTAAAGTTCAGATGGATCAAAGACCTCAGTATAAAACCAGACATACTAACCCTGTTAGAAGAAAAAGTGAGGAAGGGCCTTGAACTCATTGGAACAGGAAACAACTTCTTGAACAGATCTTCAACAGTACAGGCTCTAAGAGCAACAATCAATAAATGGGACCTCATGAAACTGAAAAACTTCTATAAGTCAAAGGAAACTGTTGTCAAAACAAAATGACTGCCTGCAGATTGGGAAAGGATCTTCACCAACCATCTGACAGAAGGTTAATATCCAGTATTTATAAAGATTTCAAGAAGTTAAACACCAACAAATCTTCACCAACCATCTGACAGAAGGTTAATATCCAGTATTTATAAAGATTTCAAGAAGTTAAACACCAACAAATCAAGTAACCCAAATTAAAAAATGGGGTACAGAGCTAAACAGAGAATTTTCAATAGAGGAATATAGAATGGCAGAGAAACACTTAACGAAATGTTCAACATTCTTAGTCATCAGGGAATGCAAATCAAAACCACCCTGAGATTTCTTACACCCATCAAATTGACTGAGACAAATAACTCAAGTGACAACCCATGCTGGATAGGATTTGGAGAAAGGGGACCCTCCTTCATTGCTGGTGGGAATGTAAACTTATACAACCACTTTACAAATCAACCTGGCACTTTCTCAGACAATTAGGAATAGTGCCTCCTCAAGATCCACCTATACCACTCTAAGCATATATCCAAAAGGCAGCAAGTATACAACAAGGACATCTGCTCAACTATGTTTGTAATAGCTTTATTTGTAATAGACAGAAGCTGGAAACAGCACAGATGGCCCTCAGTTGAGGAATGAATACAGAAATTGTGGTATATCTATACGACGATGGAATATTACTCAGCAATGAAAAACAAGGAAAACATGAAATTTGCAGGTAAATGGTGGGAAGTGGAAAAGATCATCCTGAGTGAGGTATCCCAGAAGCAGAAAGACTTACAGGGTATATACTCACTCATAAGTGGATATAGGATATAAAATATAGGAAAAATACTAAAATCTGTACACCTCAGGAAGTTAATCAGGAAGGAGTATGCTGGCTAAGATGCTCAAATCCCATGCGAAAGGCAAAGAGGATGGACATCAGATGAGGGAGAAAACAGGGAACAGGACAGGAGCCTACCACAGAGGGCCTTTGAAGGCTCTACCCTGCAGGATGTCAAGGCAGATGCTGAGACTCATAGCCAAACTTTGGGCAGAGTGCAGGGAATCTTATGAAAGAACTGGGAGATAGTAAACCTGGAGAGGACAGGAGTTCCACAAGGACAGTAACATTTTCAAAATTCTGGGCACAGGGGTCTTTTTGAAACTGATACGGCAGCCAAGGACCACTCATGGAGATGGCCTGAAACCCCTGCAAAAGGTAGCCTATGGCAGTTCAGTATCCAAGTGGGCTTCATAGTAATGGGGACAGGGACTGTCTCTGACAGGAACTCATTGGCCTGCTCTTTGATCACCTCCCATTGAGAGGGATCAGCCTTGCCAGGCCACAGAATAAGACAAAGCAGCCCTCCTAATGAGACCTGATAGACTAGGATCAGAGTGAAGGGGAGGAGGACCTCCTTATCAGTGGACTGGGAAAGGGACAGGGGTGGGAAAGATGTAGGGTGGAATTGGGAGGAGGAAGGAGGGAGGTACAGGGGGATACAAAGTGAATAAACAGTTATTAATAAAAACTTAAAAAGAACACAATAAAATGTTGAAAGATTTTTTTAAAAACTATGTGGTTACACATAGTTTCAAACTATGAAAATATTGCCTGATATCAGTTATTGCTCCTAAATAAAAATAAATAAATAAATAAATAAATAAATAAATAAATAATGAGGAAGAATACTTCATACTCAACAAGGGAAAATTCCACCAAGATGGCATCTGTATTCTGAGCAACAATGCCCCAAATACAAGGACACCCACATTTGTAAAAGAAACATTAATAAAGCTTTAAAGAACATATCAATTACCATACATTAATAGTGGGAGAGGTCAGCATGTCACTATCATCAGGGACAGAGTAATGGAAAAGGACTTAAACTGAGAGATAATGACACAAATGAATGTCATGAATCAAATGAACCTAACAGATATCTAGAGAATTTTTTAACCCAAACAGAAAAGAAACTATCTTCTTTCAGCACCTCATGGACCCTTCTCCAAAACTGACCATACAGTAGGTCACAAACCAGGCCTCAACAGGTACAGCACGATTGAAATAATATCTTGTATCCCATCAGACCATGATGGACTAAAGATGGACCTCAACAATAACAGAAATAACAAAAAGCCTACACACACGTGGGAACTGAATAACTCCCTACTCAATGAAATCTAGGTCAGGGAAGAAATGAAGAAAGAACGTCCTACAATTCAATGAAAATGAAGGTACCTCATACCCAAACTGCAATGAAAGCAGTCCTAAGAGGAGTTTTAATTGCACTAAAGGCCTTCATAAGCTATTGGAGACATCCCATACAAGCAACTGAATGGCACACTTGAAAGCCCTAGAAAAAAGAAGCAGACACACTCAACAGGAGTAGACTGCTAGGACTAACCAAACTCAGGGCTGAAATCAATAAATTAGAAACAAAGAGAATCAACAAAACCAAGAGCTAGTTCTTTGAAAAATCAAATACATAGACAAACTCTTAGTCAAACTAAGTAAATGGCAGAAAGACACTATCCAAATCAACAGTCTGAAAGAGAGAGAGATAACAGACACTGAGAAAATCCAAAGAACCATTAGATCTTATGTCAAAAACCTATATGCCACATAATTTAAAAATCTAAATGAAATATACAATTCTCTTGTTAGATTCCACTTACCAAAAGTTGAATCAAAATCAGGTAAAGATATTAAATAGTCTTTTACTGCCTAAGGGAATAGAAGCAGCCATCTAAATACTTGCAACCAAAAAAAGCCAAGAGTGAGATGATTTCAGAGCAGAATTCTACAAGACCATCAATGAAGAGTCAATATTGATATTCTTCAAATTATTCCACAAAATAGAAATGGACACAACATGACCAAACTCCTTTTGTAAGACCACAGTCACCTTGATAAATCCTCAAAGATCCCCAAAAGAAAGAGAACTTCAGACCAATCTCTTTTATGAACAATAATGCAAAAATACTCAATAAAATAATCGCAAACCAAATCCAAGAACATATCAAACATATCATCCGCCATTACCAAGTAGGCTTCATCCCAGGCATGCAGGGATAGTTCAATATAGGGAATCTTAATCTGTCATATAAACAAATTGAAAAAAAACAAAACAAAACAAAACAGGATCATTTCGTTAGATGCTGAAAAAACATTTGACAATATCCAACAGTTATTCTTGTTTAAAGTCTTGAAGAGACTGGGGACAGAGGCACAGATCTAAAAATAGTAAAGACATTATACAGCAATCCTATAGCTAACATCAAACTAAATGGAAAGAAAGTTAAATCAATTCCACTGAACTCAGGGGACAAGACAAGACCCACACAGTCTCTCCAAATCTCTTCAGTACAGTACTCAAAAGTCCTATCTGGGGCAATAAGACAACTAAAGGAGATCAAGGGGATACAAATTGATAAGGAAGAAGTCAAAGTATTGCTATTCACATATATGACAGTCTATAAAAGTGACCCCAAATATTCTACTCTAGGAACTCCTACACTTGAAAACACTTTATCAAAGTGGTTGGATATAAAGTTAACTAAAAAAAAAAAAATCAGCAGCACTGCTGTATGCAAAAGACAAATGGACTGAGAAAGAATTAGGAGAACAACACCCTTCACAATAGGCAGGAAAAAAAAAAAGAAACATAATGTATCTTGAGTTGTCCTCAACAAGCAAGTGAAAACCTTCATGAAAAACAAAACAAAACAAACAACTTTAAGCCTCTGAAGAAAGAAATTGAAAAGATACCAGAAGAGAGAAATATCTCTCATGCTCATGGGTCAGTAGGATCAACATAGTAAAATTGCTATCATACCAAAAACAATCTATGTATTAAATAATATTCCCATCAAAATATCAACACAATTCCTTAAGGAACTTGAAAATAAATTTTCAGCTTCATATGGAAAATAAAAAGCCAGAATAGCTAAAACAGTCCTGTATTATAGTAGACCTTCAGTAGGTATCACCATCCCTGATCTCAAGCTCTACTATAAATCAATAGTAATAAAACTGCACGGTACTGTAATAAAAAACAGAATGGTGGATCAATGGAATTGAAGTGAAGAACCATAAATAAACCCACACAGCTATGGCCACTTGATTTTTGGGTCAAAAAAGTCAAAACCATGCAATGGAAAAAGGAAAGACAGATCTTCAATAAATGGTGCTGGTCTAACAGGAAATCTACATGTGGAAAAGTGAAAAATAGATCCATATTTATCACCCTGCACTAAAATAAAGTTCATGTTGATCAAGGACCTCAACATATAAAAGCAAATACACTAAATCTGTTAGAAATAAAAGTGGGAAAGAGCCTTGATCTCATTGGCATAGAAGATAACTTCCTCAACGAAAAACACCAAGAGCACTGGCTCTAAGATCAAGAATTAATGAATAGGATCTCATGAAACAAAAGCTTCTATGAAGCAATGAACTCTGTCAATAGAAAAAATGACAGCCTACAGCCTGACAAAAGATCGTCACCAACCTACATACAACAACAGAGGGCTAATAAACAAGATATATAAAAAGCTCAAGAAATTTAACTCCAGCAATCCAAATAATCCACATTAAATCTGGGGTACAGAACTAAACAGAGAATTCTCCACAGAGGAATATCAAATGGTGGAGATTAAATGCTCAATATCTGTAGTCATCATGGGAATGCAAATGACATTCCATCTTAAACCCATCATGGCTAATGTCAAAAGCTGAAGTGACAGCAAGCTAGTGAGAATGTGGAGAAAGAGGAACACTCCTCCATTGCTAGTAGGAGTGCAAACTTATACAACCAGTATAAAAATCAATCCGATGCTTTCTCAGACAATTGGAAATAGTGTTACTTCAAGACCCAGGTCTACCATTCCTGGACATATATCAAAAAATGCTCCACCATTCAACAAAGATATTCGCTCAAGTGTGTTCATAGCATCTATATTCATAATAGCCAGAATAGGGAAACAAACTACATGTCTCTCAAACGAACCATTGTTTTACAGAAATTGTGGTACATTTACACAGTGCAATGCTACTGGGGTATTTAAAAAAAAAGGAAACCATGAAAAATTTCAGGCAAGTGATGGAACTAAAAATGATCATCCTTAGTGAGTTATTCCAAAACCAGAAAGACATGCACGGTATATGCTCATTTGTAAATTGATAATGGCCATAATATAGGATAAACATACTACAATCTGCAGACCTAAAGGAGCTAAATAAAAAGGAGGACCCTATGGTGGATCCTCAATTCTCATGCAAAAGTGCAAATAGAATTGACACCAGAAGTGACTGAGAGGGAAGAGGATGAGAACCTAACATACATATCCCCCGAAAGACTCTGCCCAGCAGTGGTTCGAAGCAGATGCTAAGATTCACAGCCAAACTTTGGGTAGAGGACAGGGAATCATAGGAAAGAGTGGGAAGATAGAATGTAGAAAGACCCAGAGCTGGCAGGACCTCCATAAGAAGACCAACAAGGACAACAAATTTGGGCCCATGGGGACTTGCAGAGATTGATGGACCCACCAAAGACCATTCACGAAGAGGAACCAGACCCCTACTCAGATGTAGCTGATAGGCAGGTCAGTCTCCATGTTCGATCCATAGTAAGGGGAGAAGGTGCTGGCTTGACATGGACTTTGTTGTCTGCTATTTGATCATTTCCCCTTGGTGGAGGGGGCATTGCTATGCCACAGAGGAAGAGGATGCAGGAAGTTGTAGTGAGACTTGATAGGCTGGGTTCAGATGGTAGGAGAGGAAGGTTCCCTGTATCTGAGGTATAGGAAGTGGGATAAGGAGGAAAGAAGAATGGAGGGTGAGACAAGGAAGAGTCGAGGTAGAAGATTACAATTGGGATGTTAAGTGGATAAATTATTTTTTAATTTAATTAATTCATTTATTGCAATGTGTTCACTTTGTATCCTTGCCATAGCCCCCTCTCTCATCTCCTCCCAGGCCCACGAACCTCCTTCTTCTGCCCCTATGCCCTTTCTCTAGTCTCCTAATTGGGGGGAGGAATTCCTTCCCTTCTAGCTTATCAGGTCTCATCAAGGATGGCTGCATCATCTTCCTCTGTGGCTTTGCAAGACTGCAACACTCAGGAGGAGGTAATCAAAGACTCGAGTTCATGTCAGAGAATAAATTAAAAAAAAAAAAACAAATTTAAATTAAAAAATAAATTAAATGGGAATAAAACAAACAAATAAAATAAAAAAAAAACAAATACAACAGGTAAGGAGAGTGTCACAAACCCACAATTCAATGACTCAGAAAGCTCAGATAGTGTTAGTGTCATCATTAAATGCCATCCTAAGAAATTAAATATACTCCTGCCAAATTTCAAATGCAAGATGTTGATGAAAATCAACACAATAGCCTATGCTTACATATACAAAATAAAACAAAATAAATACCTAAAACCATATATTCCATGCTCAGCAGCCAATGATGGTGATGTTGATGCCAGGCATGTTGGCCTACATTTAAGCCCAACACTGACTGGAGTTAGAGCTGGAAGTTCAAAACCAGCCTGTCTATATACAAACTTTGAGGAAACATCCAGGAACTCTGGGACATTATGACAACACACAACATGCTGATAATCAGATTAGAAGAAGAAGGATGAGATCAAAGGTCCAGAAGACATTTTCAACAAAATCATACAAGAAAAATTTCTTAACCTAAAGCTGTCTATCAAGGCACAAGAAGCATACAAAATACCAAAGACACTGGACCAGAAAGAAAGTCCTCTTACCAGAGAATAATCAAAACTCTAAATATACAGAAGAAGAAAGAATATGAAAAGCTGCAACTGAAAACAAACAAACAACCAAAAAAAAAACAAAAACAAACTAACCAACCAATCAGATAAACCAAAACAAACAAAAAACCTACCAAAAAAAAAAAAAAAGGCAGATCTATTGGAATTAATCCTGTATTCTCAGTAAAATGCTAGAAGTTGAAGGGCTTAGACAGAGTGCTTCTGACTCTAAAAAACTGCAGAAGCCAACACAAATTACTAACTATGCCCAGAAACTTTCAATCACCAAATGGGGAAAATAAGATGTTCCATAAAAAGGTCAATTTTAAATAATATGTATCTTTAAATACAGCCCCACTCAAGGTGCTAAAACCACCACCACCACCAAAATAACAATTACTGTTCAATGATATCTCTTAATAACATCAACCCAAATTCACCAATAAAAAGACACCAACAAAATTGATGATAAAATAGAATCCACCCTTCTTCTAAAAACAACAAACACAGCTTCACATCAAGATAGACATTATCTCAAGGTAAAGGGTTGGAAAAAGATATTCTAAATAAATGGACTAGAGTATCAAGCTTGTATAGCAATTTTAATAGTTAACGAAATAGTTTTCAAAAAGAGCTAATCAAAAGGTGGCAAAAGACATGACATATTAAAATAAAACATCCAGCAATATAATATTTCAATACTTAATATCTATGCTCCCAACCTAAGAGCTCCCAAGTTATAAAAGAAACACTTCTGCATCTTGCATTACATCCGGCCCTCATAAACTGATAGGGGAAAGACTTCAATATATCACTCTCACCAATGGACAGGTCCTCCTGACCAAACTAAACAGATAAATGCTCCAGCTAACTAACATCATAAAACCAAATATACCCAAATGATGTTTACAGAACATCCTCCCAAAAACAAAAGATTATTCCCTCTTCTCAGCAACTCATATATTGTTCTCCAAAATTGATGATATATTTGAACAGTGGAAGTCTCAAAAGATATAAGAAACTTGCAATAATTCAGACCACTGTTTAAAAATGAATAACAAAACAATAGAAATCAAAACTCATAGAAATTGAACAATCTCTCTACTGAATAAAAAATGGATCAAAATGAAATTGAAATTACTTTTAGAAGTCAGTGAAATGAATATACAAAATATCAAATTCATAGTACACAATTTGTTGACAAAAAATAGCACTAATTACAAAAAAAATATTAGAAATATCTTAGTAGCAACTTAACAGCACATCAAAATACTGTACAACAAAATGAAGTAAACATAACTAAAAGGAGTAGACAATGAGAAACTACTGAAATGTGTCTTCACTGGTAAAACTAAATGTTCCACAGGAAAAGAAAGGTGGATTCTATCAAAATTGATCATGATTAGATTTGAATAGTAGAGATCTTCTGAATAAGCAGAGGTAACTGTTCATCAGACAGCGTGGTCATTGAGTCCAAACAAACTTAATAAAGACTAAAGTTTTCTTCTTAAATAAAAAGGATACTTTTTGTTGTTTCATATCAAATACAGTTAAGAGGTTTAAAATGTTTTAAATAAATTCAAAGGTATCAACTTATTTGAGTTGGTATAATTTGGAGTGAATAAAAATTTTGAGCAGCGTGTTGATAGACCATGCATTTAAGCCCAGCAGAGACAAGCATTTCTGTATTAATTAGTTGTTCTCTAAATTTAGGAGTTACAAGGACAGGGTGTTGGTGGTTCACAGCCTTACTCCCAGCATTTGGGAGGCATATGCCTTTTACATACCACCTGGGAGGCAGAGGGCACATAGGACTTACAGTGATTTTATTTAAAAGCTGCTTATAAAAGGCAGGCTGAAAAATCAAAGTAAATGACCTTTATTATCTAGAAATAAATACACTTTAAGGTATATTTGTAAACTTTCAAAGATTTTTAATTTTAATTGAGATATTATATTTTTTATTTCCAAAAATAAACAAACATTTTGCCCTATAAAAGATATAACATGCCTAAAAAGGTATGAACCTCACCCCTGAATTAGGGTTGGGGCAGGGTTTTGATTTAATCTTTTCAGGAGAATAAAATCATCCAACTAAGAATATGGAGACAACTGGATACATGAAACTTCTGAAAAAATAACGGATCACCAAAAAAAAATGTCAAAAGTGAAGGAGTAAACTGGCCAACTGGTATCACTCACCTTCATGTTGTCTCTTCTGTCTTCTACAGACATAGTGCAAATTGTCTTTATGTGATTGCTAAAGAACAATCCAAAATCTCTATCTCATATCAGAAAAGCCACCTGGTAAGAAACAGCAGAAAACAGAAAAATAAGGGATGATTCTATTGTCATGAATATCATAATCTTCTGGCATGATGTGACTTCTATACTTACAACAAACTTCAATAATTCAAGAATGTGTACAGTGTTTGTGAAAGAATGAGGGGGTGAGAGAAAAAGCCAAAACATAAGCCTAAAATATAGCCAAGTTTACATGAAAAGACCTAAGGAAACTTTAACATGAAAAATGTTCACTGGACCAGAGATACCTTTAATTGTTTATTTAATACAAATAAAATAAACACAGATTTCACAAATCACACAAGACAAACTCAAAGTAACACCTAAACTCTTATATTTCTGACTCTCCATCTACTACTAACCTCCTTTTCAGGGAGCCCTTTTTCTCTGAAAGTGGAAAATGGAGGTGATCATAAAGATAAGGTATGGCTTGCAGGCCCTCATGTCCCCTTGTGGGTTCAGGCACATCCCAGCCCTTGCCAACACTCACACACATAACAATGTTGGAGAATAATTTAATATGTTTCCTGATGCATGGATTATGTCACAAGATGTGGAATCTGCCCTATCCACTTACCTAAAACCAGACACACCTGACAAAATTCTGCATCTCAGAAATTCATTTTAACCCTGAATTTAATTTCTCTAAAGCATGCCATTGTGCCTGGTGGTAGATGCAAGGTAAAAAAAAAAAAAAAAAACAAATAATCAATTATTGCTGAAGGATGATCACCACCAACTTTTTTTCTGTCAGTTTCAAAACTATTTGTAAAATTTGTTACACAAAATCATGTGTGGAATACAACATTCATCATTTCTAGAAATGAGACCTTCAGTTTTCTAATCTGTCCACTGCAAAACCAATGCCTGAGTGTACACACTAGATATTGATATTATAAGCACCACAACTTTCTACTGCCCAGCCTGCAAAGTTTTTACTTCTCTGGACATTCAACACTCATGACAGGTTGGAGGCCAAGGGTCTCTGCCGAGATCACCACATGGAGACCAACAGAACCACAGCCTGAAACACAATCTGAACCACAGTCCATCTCATTCAAAGCAGATCAGGCTGTAATAGCTCAGCAGCCTGCTCTTCCTGGCCTGGGGACAATGACCCCATACTCAGCATGACATGGCCTCTGGTCTCACTCACAGCTCTTTTGAGCTACATCAGAGGAAAATCCCAGAAAAAACCCATAAACTACCACCCACTGTTGCTCCTCACTGCTAGGCCTACTGAGTCCCACATTAGCTTGAAAATACAGCTGAATCTCAGGAGTAGTAGTAGCTCCTCTACCAGTGGATCAAAGATCAAATGATGCAGACAGCAGAGGCATTCTAAGCTTTGCCCTAACCCTCTGGGAACAGTTAGGGCTTTTATAACAGCCAGTGTTGTTATAAAAGAATAAAAATCCCAATTATTTGATTTTAAAACCTGATAGTGCAGGGAGGCAGAGAAAGCACCATCAGACCCTGGTACTCACCTCACCACCCAAGAGGAAAAAGCCCCCAAAGCTCACCAGTTCAGATGACAGCTCAGGGGGAATAGGCCAAAGGAAGACAAGGCCAAAGGCTTTCTATCTCAAAGCTCAAAAAGCCCCAAATCTACCAAGCTAAACCTCCTTCCAGTTTTACACTCTGTCTTAAATACATTTCAGCTGAAAGTTCCACTTACTCTTTAATCCCTGTCAGCTGGTTTCTTGCTTTGCCTCTTGACCTAGGGTTAACATTATTCCATCCTGTGCACAGAGAGCTTTTTGAATTAAAGGTATGTTCCAGGGCTGACAGAATCATCCCATAATCACCTTTTTAGAATAAACAGAAAATTCTTGATTTAAGGTTTGTGTTAGGGCTCAACCATACCAAACAAAGCACAGGTTTTTACAGTTCACAATCTAAGGGATCACCCTGGGATCAAATATCCTGCAACACCCTCATCTTGGAAATGGGCCCTAATCAATCTTCCACTCTCCCAGGCACCTGTTCATTTCCAAGATACAGGTAATTTTCCATTACACACGATCAGTGTCCAGTGAATTCATCTCTACCTCATAGTTGGGAAGTCCATCAGCCAAACTTCAGTCAAAGACAAAGAGTAACAACCAATTAAAGAAACAAATGGCCATGAATTTGAAAGAAAGTAGTAGTTAATGGGAGCTCAATGAAAATGAGATATAAAACAAAAAGATGTGGCTGTTCCTCTAGGAATGTTGGAATAGAAAGTTTATTATAGATAGATGAGAGAACATAGTCAGACACAGGAAATCTGGGACAGTCTAGAGTTGACATGACCCTGAGCTATGTGAGAAGAGAGGAGAGAGAAGTGGAGAGCCAGAACAAAGGAGCCAGGAGGAAAAATGATAAATGAAAAAGACCAGGTAACCAAAACAGTTGGAATACATAAGGAAGGCATGGAGGAGGGCAGCTCAACTCCTGGGCTAGAGATCTGTGTTTGACACCCATACCCTGTAACAGGTAAGGGCTGAGGGATGCAGGGAGAACATGACAGCCACATCTGCTTTGATTGTTAAGTAGCCACCTTAACGATTCATCCCAGCATTTGAGATGTAAAGTACAGAGGAATGAGAAGGTTGAAACAATTTCATTATAATCTCAAAAATTATTTTTAAAAGTTGAAAATGGCTTTATGGTCCAATATTATTCAGGGAATTCAAGTATATATTAGAGCACACACAGTATTATTCACACCTTTTTCTCAGGTTGTGCATTTTCAAATGGGGAGGGAAAACATACCTGTTAGTCACTACCACCCCAATTTGTCCAGAACTTCTGTGTTGTTTGAACTAGTGTAACTATAGAAATTACTTTCCAGAAACAAAGTTAACATATCTTGATTCTTTTGTGTATGACTCCCCCCTAAATGTACAATTTTCACTTTTATTGAATGTCTAAAATTGATTACCTGACTCATTGCCATCTTCCTTCTCCTCCCCTCCCTTTCTGTGTTGTGACAACACCAGCTTCAAAGTAGGTCAGTGAACTCAGTTCTTACACAGGTCCCTCTTTATTTGTAATTGCCCACCTCCAAGCAAACAAACAAACTAAATATTCAAGGTCTTCAGTGGACATTAATTCACTGTTCTATTTTACTTCACACTCACCAGTCAGGGCCCACCTAAAAAGAGCTGCAGGATTATGTTCTAGGCACTGGGCAGTAGGCAAGCATTCAGTGTTCCAATAAAGTGTAAACTACATAGCATGTGAATGGCTGATCTACAGGAGACATTGCTTTAAACAAAAACAAAAATCAAAGCACTAGGGAAAAAAGGAATGAAATTCTTAATGAATGGATTATCAAAGAATATTAACTAATAAGAGACTAGAGCAATGATGCATTAACAAAATAAAATTTAATAATACCAACAACTGACTTATTTATTTATTTATTTATTTATTTATTTATTTATTTATTTATTTATTACAATGTTCTGCATGCATCTACACTTGCATGCCAAAAAAGGGCAGCAGATCTCATTATAGATGTTGTGAGCCACCATGTGATTGGTGGGAATTGAACTCCTGACCTCTGGAAGAGACAGTGCTCTTAAACTCTTAAAAAAAAAAAAAAAAACACATAGGCATACTGACTTTGAAAAACACAGGCCATTCTCTTGTAGAGGAAAGCCATTAATAACATACTGTTTGATGTTATCCCTGTGTACAATATTAGCTGCTGAGACCTGTAACCTGTCAGAGACAGCTTTAGCCCATAGCCTGTGTCTCAAATTTGAACTGAGAGAACTGTGTCAATGAGGATTGTATATATGGGCATAGGACAGTCCCTTAATTTGAAATTCAATATTTACTGGATCAAGATACCTGACTCAAATTGTACACCCACCAATCTGGTCTGCTTTTATTTGCATTAATGAATTAATAAATTCACATTGGAAATTTACAAATTAAAAAAACATCACCCTGACACATTTATACACAATCCTGGTGAGCAAACATGTGTATCTCAGGATCCTAATCTCTAACAGGCCTGGTTAGCAGACTACTTATCTGTGGAGTGTTTTACAGATAGTCTTCCCTCAGCTAAATTCTAACTGGTACCACTAGTTTCTCAGCAATAGTAAATCCTTTCCATCATCAGTTCTACTATTCTATATCACAGCTTAATATTGAGTGCTCTCTGATACAGGACATACCATTTACAACCTCCACAAAATTAAAATGTATCTTTTAGAACTGAGAGAACCTACCTGACACCTCCAAATGTCACCAGAAACTAGGCCTAAAAAAGGTCACCTAAAGGTCACAGAATAGTGACTCTACGATAAGGTCAGCAGGAACTAGGCCATGGGTCACCATTTCCCAAAACAAGATCATAAGATTCCATACCCAAGGAACAGCCTGAGGATAACCACAAGGATGGGAAGGTATCTTATCTCAAAGTGGGGCATTTGTTCTGAGCAGCCCACCAACCTTGAAGTAGAACATTCAATGACACAAAAATACCTAACATTCCTGAGGCCAAGAGATAGCTTGCTCAATGTTAGTTATGTTAGCTAGCTAATCACTTTGTAAAAAGCTTGCTCTTGCTGAATGTCACCCAATCCTGTAACTGTTAAACCAGAACTTTCTGGTCCTTCCTAAAACCCCAATCAAAACCATGCCATGCAGCTGCTCAGGGCTCTCCTCTCTGATCCACTGTGTTGGTGATGTTGGAGAGACCCAGCTTAAGCCCAAATAAAACTCTTTGATCTTGCATATGTGGTTCCTGGTGATCTTTGCTGACCCTGGCCATAACATATGGGGTCTCATATTGGATCCTCAAGTCTCCCAAACACCCCTGGCACAGGGAACTGAACAACAGCCAATAAGTGAGCATTCTGTTTGTATCTGTCTGTGTTTTTGTCTGTGTTTCTCTAGGTTTTTGGACCTTGAGGCAAAATTTGTAATCTATGTGGTCAGAAAGGTTAGAGCTGATGCTTTGGACAGCTGTGGGCCAGAGGGGCCTGGAAGCCTGAAAAGAAAGGCACATCTGTAAAGGGTTGAGCACCGAGTTTTCTGGGATCTCTAGACCTCAGAGAGGATGAATGTGCCCCTATCTGTAAAGGGTGGTAGAGTACCCAGTTTTCTGTGATCTCTGGATCTTTGGACAAGGACAATGCAGGTAGCTCCTGCATCAGGGATTCACTGATAGCCTACTTTCATTTTTTCCACTGCAAGAGTGGTGGAATCTGCTGTCTGGCTTTAACTGTTTTTGTCTGTTTGTGTCTTGTTTTTTTTTTTTGCCATTTTTTTTCTCTTTGGGACTGATTGAGGACATGGGACAAAATCCTTCTATCCCTCTAGACTTGATTCTTTCCCATTTCAGGGAAGCTTGAGCCATGCTCCACAGGCTCCAGTGAGAGGTGGCAAGGAGGTGCCAAAGGATGGATACAGTATGTGGAGCCCCAGGCTTGGCATCTCTGCCAATGTTCTCTGGTCTCTGGTCTGACAGAGCTTAGCTACTACTCTGGCCTTGGGTCTGGCAGAGCTTGGCCCCTGCTCTGGACTCTGATCTGGCAAAAATTTACTGCTGCTGTGGTCTCTGGTCTGGCAGAGTTTGGCTGGTGCTTTGGCCTCTGGTCTGGTAGACAGAGATCAACAGATATGTTGCTGCTCCATTCTCTGGTCTGGCTGAATGCAGGTCACCGTTTCAAACTCTGGTGCAATTTGGTGGAGCCTGATTTGGGGTAGAACATCACTAATGGAACAGGATAGAGGGCCCATAGAGACAGGCCACTGTTTTGAGTTTTGGTATTTTTTCTTCTTCCATTCTCTTTGAGCACATTGTACCCAGTATTTTTTTTTCTTTTGTTGTTCTTTTGTGGTTTTGTTTGCTTGTGATGGTCTCAGTGGGCCATTGATCAAACAGTTGTGCTCCATGGTGACTTTGCCTGCCCCATGCTCCCAACATTACAAGCTGGGACACCTCTGGTCTCAGTGGGAACACACATTTCCACATGGTTGGCTGGGTGGGCTTGGTTGGAGAGGGGTATGTGTGCAGAAATTTCTGTTGGGCTGAACCTTGTTGCCTCCTTGCTTCCTCTCTGAGGAAAGTTGATGACCTGAGGTTATCTCTGGCTTGGAACAATGACTGCCAAATAATGTTCTTAGCCAAAATGTATTCTGTTTATTACTATTATTATTATTTGGTTAGGGTCCCCTGTAGCCCAGCCTGGCCTGAAACTAAACAGTTATAAGATGACCATGAATTTCTGATCCTTCTGCTCACCTCTTATCAACTGAGCTACATCCTAATCCCTCAAACTTCTTTTGAGCCATAGGTGACTTCAACTAGAAAGTGGACTGAATCAAAAGGAGAAGTGTTGGCTCCACTGATCTCCTAGGTCTGAGCCAGTGTACTGGCACTGTGCCAGAATACCCATCTGAGCACCTTGGCACATGACTTAATAGCCTGGCTGCACTTATGAGATTGTCACCTGAGAACCAAGCCAATTTTTTTTAGACAAGGTCTCAGTCTGGCAACTAAAAGAATTTTATTAGAAAATCTGAGAAAGCACATGTATGATTGTTGTTTGCATGGGTGGGGAACCTCTGTCAGTGTGCTCCCCAAGGTGTTAAAGGACATAAGCTGGGGTAGGAAAGAAGGAGGGGATAGATGAGGAATTCAACATGTCTGGTGTCTACCCTCCACCCCCAGAAAAAAATCACCAGTTCAAAGAAAAAAATAGCTAGAATGCATTTGTGTTCAAGGTTTAGAAGTGAGGCAACAGGGGTCCTTTGGGCAATGCTTTCACAGAATTGCATCCATTCAAGTGCAATGTTTGTAAATTCACACTGAGCAAGGAAAGCAAGGAAGGGAAAGGGAGGGGAAGGGAGGAAGGGGAAGAACATGTTCAAAATCTCCTGGCAAGAAAACAAAAAGGAAAAAAAATGCTTAATGATGTTCTACTTTTTTTTATTATTTGTTTAATTTTTGTGTTAAATATTTTTTTAAATTTTCTTTTATTAATTGTTTATTTATCCCCCATAAATCTTTTTCTAATCACCTATTTATACATCCTCCCCAAGTCCACAGGTCTCCCTTTCCTTCCTTCTGATCTTAGTCACATCAGGAGTGGCTGCATTGTCTTTCTCTCTGGCCTGAGATCAAAGAGCAGACACACACACACACTGTGTTCAAATTTTCTCATTCTGTTGCTCTCCTTGTGGAGTTTCATGTACTCTGCCCAACAGTTGGCCATAAGTCTCAGCATCTGCTTTGATAGTCTGCAGGGCAGAGCCTTTTAGAGGGCCTCTGTGGCAGGTTCTAACTGTTTTCTTCCTGATGTCCATCCTCTTATAGGGATTGAGCATTTTAGTCAGGATCCTCCTCTTGATTAGTTTCTTTAATGTACAGATTTTGTTTAGGTTTATTCTATATCTATGTGAGTATAATGTATGCCAAGAATTCTTAAGTTGTGTTTATTATTTACATGTATATATAATATATATATATATATATATATATGAATATATATATATATTGGGCTCTAAATGCTTGCTGAAAATGGTGTTTCAATATCTTCCCACATTTCAACTGAATTATTTAGGCCTAAATTTAATTTTATCAATATTTGAACTTGTTTTTAATGTTTTTTTCTGGTTTTCTGAGTTATTTAACAGTGTGTACACAGTCCCTTACATCAGAGTCATCATATTTGGGTCTCTAAGAAAAGTAATGAAAAACAGTAAAACAGTACTAATAATGTTAATGACTAAAATAAAAGTAACTGAGTGCATTGTACAATGATCTCAGATGCTCTTTTCAGACAGGACATTTTATGATGAAATTTTTTTCATGAGGGCAAAATGCCTGTTAAGCTTAAGGCTTGTTTACAACATTTTCTTGAAAACAAGGTTCAAGATGCATCCTGAAATCATAACATCAAATGATGTACAGAGAGGACATAATCACCTTTGCAGATATGGTCTCCTAGGGATAAGTATGGTAGGATTCAAAGCTCAGGACACTTTCTGATGATTCTGATATGACTTCTCATAAAACCTAATGAAAATATAGATTCTTCCCAGAAAATGAACATGTACATAAAACCAACTACATATAAAACAGGTACAGAGTAAATGTCAGGAGAGGACCAGGTTAAAAACTAACACCAAATAAGTATCACTGTTGCTGTATCTGGAATTTCTATCTTATTTGGAATGCAGAGACAAGAAGACTGTTAACCCCTGTATTTAAGGCAGTGCATCTGCATAAAGAAAAGCAATGTTTCGATTCTCCTGTTCCTTTTTTTTTCTCCTCCCCTTTCTCCTCCTTCCTTACCTCCTATATGTTAAGCAAATGTTCTACCTCTGATTTGTATTCCTACCTTCTGTACAAAATAGGCAGAAACAGATAGTCTTTCGATATAATAAAGCCAGATGCTAAAACTCACTAAAGCTTAAAGGAAGTAACTTGTTATGGGATAAATTAAAGAGAACACAGAGAAGGCAACAGGCATAGAGGAGGCTGTCCTAGTAACAGCAGTAACAGAACAAGATAAAAAGACTTCAGGAAATGTTTTTTACAGATGGCACAATGGCTGGCATTAACAAATAAAATGCTACATGCTTCCATCCTTTAGGTGGGAATTCTGTATTACTATCAGATTATGAAGACTTTGTTAAAGGAATTTACTGTTTAAAAGGTTATTTGTCCTTCCACAGATAGTACTGTGAATTAGATACCCAATACTGTGCTACATCATGAACACACAAAAATGATTGATGTAAACACCACTCTTTCTCTATAAGCTTACAGCCTTGTGGGGTAATCCACCATAAACAAACCTATAGACCATGCATAGAAATGTACACATCACATAAATTCCACTATGAAACCTAAAGGAAAGCAAGAGGTACCTAACACCCCAGAAAGGATAAAGAACATTCATATTCAAAGGCTGAGAGGTGAGAACATTTTAGTTCAGTAGGGTAAATGAAAGAAGGTGAATTTGTTTGCAGTATACTAGGGAAGAAGAAAAAGGAATGATAAATAATAATAATAATAATAATAATAATAATAATAATAAAGATTAAAGAGGGATGATAGCCATCCCTCTCTGCTGCTGCTGTTATTTTCATCCTTGCACCCTCTCATGTGCCTCTTTGCCCTCTAGTGGTGACGGGAGGCAACTTCTCCATCATTTCTCTCTGGAACTGTTGCAGAGCCTGCAGGGCTGGTGGCCCCTAGGGAGAGCCCATGAGGGGGAGGCTTGGGCAGGTGACTCCAGGAAGTGACCATGCTTCCTCAGCATTGTCCCAGGTGGAACTCAGAACCCTGGTTGCCAGGTAACCAGACGCCAGCAGCAGCAACAGCTGCCTGGACAGACCAGCTGGTCCAGAGGAGCTGGAGAGAGACCTTCTGCTTCTGCTTCCAGACCTCCAAAGGCTTAGGTCTCTTGGAAGCCAGCGGTGGTCGCCTGGGCCACTGCTGGAGATATGTGTTGCACTCACTGTCACGTTTCTGGCCTGTTCCCCACCGGGAGACCAACATAATCAGGGCCGCTATGTGGCGGGGGAGCTTACTGGTCCACTCCCACCCCCCATCCACGGCGGTCGAGGCCTGGGCAAGTGTTCCTGTTTGGTCACTGAGGAACACATTTCAAGCCCGCTTTGGTGTAGGGAAAGGGGTCGTTGGTGCCCCTCGGGGTTTGCACAGTTCAAGCCTCCCTCCTGCCCTGATCCTTCCTCAGAGCGAAAGGAAGCGAGCCTTCCTGCATGGTATCCCCATTGCTCAGCAATGATGGCGTGAACTTCGTGGAGCAGATGATCCCCTATTTGCCCACCGCTCTTTCTGGCCCTTTATTCAAAGTTTGCGACCAATGGGGTGATTCTGGAATTGATTCTGAAAAGGCAGGCAAGTGGCTCCCCCAGGGATCCAAACAGACCTCCTCATGCTGGTTCCCAGGGCTTGTGTCCTCACAGAACTGGAGCCACTGAGTCCCAGCAGCCTGGGCCCGGGCCTGGCCCTTTAAAATGATATGGCTGAGCATGGGCGATTGGGGCAAGGGTGGGGCTCTACCAGGTGCCATTCCCCTTCCCCAGGGAGTGTCACACACCACCCTTTCTCACACCCTGAGCATCCTTTCCCTGTTTGTTTAAAGGATTCTGGACCCCATCTGTGGTGTTTGAGATGAATGGAGGCCCCAACACCCTCAACCCCCTCCTTGGGAAGATTTTGATAGTTCCTTCTGGATGTCTCGGTGGGTTGGAGACACGGGGCTTTAGGGGTGACACCCCCGTGAAATGTCACAGGTATAGATGCTTCAGGCCCGACTGTGAGGGGGACAAGCAGACAAAGATGTGAGTGGGCTTGAGGCCGAGGGGGAGGTGAGCGGGGAAAGGCGCTTGGGACTGCCAGGGTGGAGGACCAGTAATGGCCAGGAGCCTCGCCTTTGGGGTTCTCGCCCTAGGGACTGTCCCTGCAACCTCGACAGGTGGTGGAGGACAGAGGTCTCCCACTGGACATCTGGGTTTTGAGCAGCAGAGGGAGGAACAGGAAAGGAAGGACCCTGGGGGATATCAATGTTCCCCGCTCCGCAGCCCCGAAGAGAGGCCAGGCTTCCGACACCGTGTCCCTCTGCCCTGCTCTCACCCACAGTGCCATCTTCTCGTTCTTGTCTCAGTGGCTACAGAAATTGCCCCAGAACTTCTCTGGGGCCCCGGACCTGGCCATCATGAGGCGACTGCTGGACTATGCCAGGATCCACGTGCCCACTGCAGAGTTGGACTGCCAATCTGGGGAGATCCTCCAGGCAATGGATAAGCCTGGGATAAGCTGAAGCCCGATAAGGAGGAGGAGGATTAAGAGGAGGCGGAGGACCCGGGAAGGCGCCTGGTGAGAAAGCAGCTGATTCCAGCCCCGTGTCCCACAGGGGAAGTGTCCTGAAGCTCTGGCCAATTAAGTAGAGGAGGACGCCTGTCAATTTGACCGTCCTGCGGGTAGGAGAGGGGACTGTGCCTTCCCTGGCATGAAGAGGCCATCTTGGGTTAGCTCATCCCATTATGCATGCCTTCAGGCTGCTCCCCTATCCTGGATGACGGCTCACCCCTTTCTGTGCTCAGATCCTGGGCTACTTGGGGCCTCAACTGCAGAGCTGCCCATGCAAGATGCCTTGGTGGTGCAGGAGAAACGGAGCCTGGGTTCAGGGTCAGATGTTAAGCCCCAAGAGGATGCTGAGCTCCTGGATCCCATGACTGTGGGACCCCCAGTCTTGCCAGAAGCTAGACCAGTGCAACCTCCGGCTTTAGCATCAGAGGACGCACAAGCCCTTGTGGACCTGACGAATGAGCTACTGTTTCTCTCCACTGTAGTTCACTTGGGGGCACACGATCCCCTGTCCTCGCTGCCCGAGGTAGACATATAGTTGGTACAATTGCCGGCTGAGATGCACCCAGCGCCTGCTCCCCTTAGAGAAAAGAATCCCTTTATTTTGTATATTTTTAAATTGCTCTTTTTCACTGTTGCATTATTGTTGTTGTTTTCATATTATTATTAAAAAGGTGTTGCTTACTCAACTTAAATGATGTATTCGGAGATGGGGCCAATTTCATGACTTCCTTATTTTTAAAGGCTGAGTAGTATTCCCTTGTGTAAATGTACCATAATTTCTGTAACTATTCCTCAACTGAGGGGCATCTGGGTTGTTTCCAGCTTCTAGCTATTACAAATAAATCAGCTACAAACATGGTTGAACAAATGTCCTTGTTGTATACTTGAGCATATTTTCGATATGTGCTGGATCTTGAGGTAGCACTATTCCTAATTTTCTGAGAAAGTGCCAGATTGATTTCCAAAGTGGTCGTACAAGTTTACATTCCCACCAGCAGTGGAGTAGGGTTCCCCTTTCTGCACGTCCTCTCCAGCATGTGTTGTCACTTGAGTTTTTGATCTTATTCATTCTGATGGCTGTAATGTGAAATCTTGGGGTCATTTTGATTTGCATTTTCTTCTGATAACTAAGAAAGACTTTTGAGGGGACAGGAGCTCCACAAGGAAAGCAACAGAAGAAAAACTACTGGACACAGGGGTCTTTTCTGAGCCTGATACTCCAACTGAGGAACATGCATGGAAATAACCTAGAACCCCTACAACCCCTGCCAAGATGTAGTCCATGGCAGCTCAGTCTCCAACTGAAATCCTTAGTAATGTGAACAGGAACTGTCTCTGACAAGAACTCAGTGGCTGGTTCTTTGATCACCTCCCCCTCAGGGGGTGCAGCCTTACCAGGCCACAGAGTAAGACAATGCAGCCAGTCCTGATGAGACCTGATAGGCTAGGGTCAAATGGAAGTGGAGGAGGACCTCCCTATCAGTGGACTTGGGAGTGGGAATGGCAGGAAGTTTGGAAGGATGGTTAAAGAGAGGGAGAAGGATGGTGCTACCACATGGATACAATGTGAATAAACTGTAATTTATAAAATCATAAATAAATTTTTAAAAAATGAAAAAAGGAATCTATCTTTCATCATTAGAATGTTTTTGTTTACATCCCAGGATGGTTTCTTGTTTGTTTGTTTGTTTGTTTGTTTGTTTGTTTGTTTTGTTTTTTGTTTGTTTTGTTTTTTGAGAAAGAGATTCTCTGAATGGCCTTGACTGACCTGTCATGCTTTCTAGACCAAGCAGGCCTTGAACTAACACAGACCCACCTCCCTCTGCCAGTCATAATGCTGGTATTAGAGGCATTTGCCAACAGTCTAGGCTTTGATTTTTCTTTTAATTTAATATTTATTTTGATTTAATGTGTTTTAATTTTGAGGCATGGTGTCTCAGTGCATCATTGCCAGTCCAGGATTCTCTTTGTAAACCAAGCTGACCTTGAACTCACAGAGACCCACCTTCATCTGCCTCCAAAGTGCTGGGACTAAGGATGCCTGGCAAGACTTTCTTATAGCCTAGGCACACTATGTGATTTCAGACATATCTAGTCGTGTGGGTGCAAAGGAACCTGCTTTTTTAGACAAGGTTTCTCTATGTAGCCATGATGTCATGGACTTGTTTTGTGGACCCCGGTGACATTGAACTCACACAGCAGCATGCTTGTGTCTCCTGGAGAGATGGGATTAGAGACATGTGCCAACATGCCTCGCTCAGATTTTTTGTTTTAATCTTATTTTTGTTTTGTTTTTTTAAGACCGGGTTTCATTGTGTAGGCCTGTCTATCCTGGACTCTTCTTTGTCAACAAGATAAACATTGAATTCACAGAGATTGGTCTGTGTCTGCCTCTCATGTGTCTGGATTAAAGGCTTGTGCAAGCACACCTGGCAGGACCTTAGACATTTAAGGATTTGTTTAAGGGAGGGATTCATATATCCTAATCTTTTTATAAGGTTTATGAGTCGGTGGATGAGGGGACTTCTGATTATTATTATCAGTGTGTGTGTGTCTGTGGGTGAATAGATGTTAAATCAGTCATTGCTGCCCTTCTTACAGTCCTTCTCAGAGCAGAGCTTTTATTCTCATGACTAAGAAATTTTATTTTATATTTTTAGAAAAATATCTCTTAGCCTTCGTGTGTGTGTGTGAGGGTGTGAAATACCTTGGATCTGGATTCACAGATAGTGGTAGGTGTTGGGGATTGAACCCACGTCCACCTGGAAGAGTAGGCATCACTTTTTCGTCATGTACTTTTAAAAATATAGTATTAATCACTGTCAAATGAAATGGTACAATTCATCACATAGTAAAATTTTGGGGGTGAATAAAATTCAGAGATGCTCCTCCCACTGCCTGTAGGAATGCTGGGACAACAGAAGTGTGCCGCCTCATCCATCTATTTTTTTTTAATATTTGAAAGGGAATTATTATCTTTGTCTGACTCCCAATGACGTAACTAAAGGAGACCCAAGGACTCCTTCTCCAGTTACCAGGGCCTGGGCCTTTTTTACTGTAGTAGCAGGAGCAGCAGAAGTAGAAACAGCAGCTTAGTGTGTTAATTTCTGGGACAGGGGGAGGGGCGATGACATCACAAAGCTTCTGACCCATCATGATGCCAAGGTCAGTATGGTTTGGCAGGGAGATACATTCACCCCGACCAGGGGAAAGGCTGTGTGAGCTCTGAGGACGACTTTGTGCCACAGCGGGCAGCAGCATGGTGAAGGGGCTTACTAGGCCTACTGCGAGGACGGCCAACATTTAATGGTGGGTACAGCACGCTTGGTATTCTGGGATTTGGAGGCGGTACCTTGGTAACGGTGTATGCCGGAAAAGGGGAGAGAGGCCAGTGCTTGACTGCAAGCAATCCCAGGGGGCATCGCGCGGACTGGACTCCATTTTGGTAGTTCTCAGATGAAATCCCAGAAGACCTTGCTCCGAAGACATGTTTGTAGTTCTCAGGCAGGTGGGTCTCTGCCGCGATGCAGCTTGGGACTGTTGGTACTTCACTGACCAGCGAGCGCTCCCCAGTGGGAAACCAATGATAATGGTCGGTCTGTGAGTAGAAGCTTTGTATTTATGAACCCGTGTCCGAGGCCTGGGAGATGGTGGGAAGTGGAAAGGGGGTGGGGGAGGGGACTCAGAGCCGTCAAGCCCTGAAGTCTCTGCTCCTTGCAGGGCAGATTCGGAATCAAAGACGGAAGGGGCGGGACTTCCGCAATAGGTACGCCAGTATCTTAGCGGGTTTTCCCAGGTCAGCATCTTTCCTATTCAAGCTCTTCGCCGTAACATCCGCGGGGAGGCCATGGGGGGTTCTCCGTCCACCGCCCGACTGCCTGCCGCTGCTCGTGCGTGGGGCCGACCACAGGCAGGGAGATGGCGGGAAGAGAGAGTCACAAGCCTCCTCGCCCACTCAGCCTGTGCGCATCCTGGGGAGATGGGTTTACCCCTCCGGGAGGTGAGGTTATGCACGACCCAGTACAGGGCGTTCTGGAGCCCTCTACTGGCCTGCAGGTGCACAAGCAGGCAGTACACTAAATAATGCTTAGGGTGCTGGAGGCTGAGTAGTTAAGGTACTCTGTGCTTAGTGGCTAGGGTGCTGGGGACTAAGTACACAAGAATCTGGCCACATTTTCTGGGCTGAACCATACACATTTGGGCAAAGAGAAAAAGTAAGAAGTGGAGGAGAAGGAAGAAGAGAAAAGGAAGGAAAGACAAATGTCTGTGTGGGTTTTACAGAAAAACTCAGCTAATTAAAATGTGGGTACTATTTGGTGTTGATTTGCTGAACTTCAACCAACACACACAGGAAAATGTACAGGTATTCTATAGTGATATTAATAATTTATGTTTTTTCATTTGGCAAATAACATATTTTCAACTAGAAGGAAGTTGTGACACATGGCAAAGCAGCACATTATATTTAGAGTCTGTATCAAATCAGAATGATTTGATGAACTTTTTCAGAGGAAGCTTCTCTATTCAAAGTCAAGAACCATCCATTGCTTAAAGCATTTTCTCAAGGCACCTAGATTCACCCTGTACCCAGGAGATTCTTACTTCCATAAATCCTGGGTTGACAATTTTGATTGCTCGCATCCTGCTTTGCTGTGTAGAAATTGTAAGCCATACCTAGCATATACTTCTATGAAGATTAATCCAGAAGGAATCGCTGTAATGACCAATTCTGAGCCCAGCTATTCTATCTTGAATGCAGTGTATGCAGTGGCCTATACCGTCCATAAAATGCTGTTGAGGAAAACTGAAATGGGATCTAAACAAGACAAAAACAAGGGTGTACATCTACCATGGCCGGTAAGCCTCACTCAAAGGAAGAGAAGCACCAGGATCTAACATTATTGGTAAATAATTTACTATGGTCAAGCTAATAAAACATTTTCATCTTATAATTAAAAGTATAAGTTAAAATGGAAAAGAGAACTATTACAACATATGCATATATGTCTATAATTATCTTACATGATTTTGGGACTGAAAGCACCGATTTGAAGACATTAAATTTTAATATATTTCAACAAATGTTTTCCTAATATGAGGTAAAATTCTGTAAGTTGTAAGTTTAATCAGTGGAAAAATATAGGAAGTTCAGTAACAATTTATTTTTAAAATTCATGGAATATGTCCAACACCATAAGATATAGACAAGGGAATCATATCCAAAGCAGCCATTTCACCAAAATTACAATCTATAATTATGACACAAGACCATAAGAAGATCCCTTTGTGGACAATAAATACCCTGTCCTAGAGTCAACAGTAACTGAAAAGTAATTTGCTTTCAATTTTTAATTTAGTTTTATTTAGTATTCATAAAGTAAGATGAAGGTGAAACCAAAACTGCTTCCATTGTGAAATTTTAGAATACAGACAGTGCTCTTGAGCCTGGGACATATCTCAATGTATTGGTGATAAATATATAAACTTAGGACTCATTTACACTTATAAGCCTTGGAGATCACCTTCAAATAGGGTATCATCAAGGATATTGTTGAGCAAGTCTCTTCAAGATCTCTTCATTCAGTCAATGATAGGTAAATACAAGATGAACTCTGAATCTTTAGTGTACTATGTAAGTTAGTGTTATGGGAATAAGTAATATTTGACATAGATATTGACATAGTCTATAATCATGGCTTCTAGTCATAATATGTTCAGTAAGTTAGTATGTCTCTTGTTCAGATAACTGTATACCTATATAGAAGTTCTTTAATAACATGAGTTATTAATTAGTTATCACAGTATTAGGTTGAGTTATTTTCATTAGTTGATTTTTTGTTATCAAGATAATACTGGTGTCTGAACAAAATATAGAAGTGTTTCTTCCTTTTCCATTCTGTGGAATACTTTAAGGAGTATTGCAGTGAGTTCTTTGAGAATTTTGTAGAATTCATGCTGAATCTAAACCTATGCTTGCTTGCTTTTATTGTTTTTCTTCTTAGTTGAAAGATTTAAATTACTTTTTCTATTTTGTTTGTTATGTGTCTGTTTAAATAATTTATTTCATCTTGATTTAATCTTTTTAGATTTTATACATGTAGAACTCTACCAATTTATATTTTACATTTGAATGTTTAGTTGAATGAAGAGTTAAAATATGAACCTATGATTCTCAATGCATGCTGTAGTGTCTGTTATATCAAAATTGATGCAGTTGACATGGAATTAATAGAGAGAAGACAGGCATTTCCAGAAGCAGGATTTTTCTCACAGTCAGAACACTGATGTGCTAGTCTTTTGAGGGAAGAAGTAGAGAATCTGTGCTGTAGTACTGTAGTACTAGGGGCTGGAGATTTTAAGTGGCTTGATATGCTGGAGGACATATTGTGGGGTTTCAGTGTATAAATTTCTGGACTTAGTTCTGCCTCTGAGGTTTCATTCAGGAATCGTGAGTGCTGGCCATTATTCTTGAGCGTGGGGTAGTTTTTAAGCAAGCATTTTCCAGCCTGATATTTTTTCTTTGTTATTGTTTCTAATGCTATGCTCAAAAACTGTGTGTTTGTTTGTGTGTGTGTGTGTGTATAATAACAATGAAAAAAGACACCACAATTTTGTGAAAGAACAATGAGGAGTGTATGAGAGTATTTCAAAGGAGGAATAAGGAGGGTAATGATGAAATTACATTATGTTTGAAATAACATTGTAATTGAAAAAATAATAAAAACAACAAATAAAATCACTGTCATTGATGTATTAAACTTCTTTTAATGCAGCAAAAATTCTAATTGTTTTGTCTAAATATTTTGTCTAACAATTTTGCCACTTTGTTGTAGGATTGGGTCTCTTACTACTGAGGTTTTACTGAAAGATGTTTATAAATTCCCATAATTTTGTTCATTTTGGTGTTTCCTTAGTTTTTTTTTTAAATTGATTATTATTGGTTACTTTCATTCCTGTATTTAACTATAAATTAAATACAGTTACTTAGAACATTTAGTTTTCTTATATAAAGAAATGTTGTTCATCCTTGAAAACATACATATAGTTAACATTGTAAAAAATAAGCAGTTTATATTTCAAAATACATGTATATATCACACATGAAGTAACAATGAAGAAAGAAGCCTTTGATTTTAAGGTGAGTATGTGTGTGTGGAGGGGCATATGTGGGAAGGCCTGGAGGGAGAAAAAAAGAAGGAAGAAATTTTGTGATGAAACTATAGACTCAAAATAATTGATAAATTCTAATATCCAGAAGTGAATACTGATGGTGAAAAGACTGTAGCACATGAATTCAGGGTCAGAGACTGATGTTTGTATCTTTCTGTATACCTAAACTTAGTTTGAGCATCTTGATGAGGAAGTCAAAAGTAGTTTTATTTAAGTATTAACCCCCAGTCTCCTTACTTGGAGCCCGGTGCTTTACCATTTGAGCCACTTAAGGCTTTTTGGCCTCCCTCCCACCAAAATTACTCTTTCCCTAATGTTATTGATTAACAACAGGTGGTCTTAATTAGACTGACAAAGTGCTTCAGGCTTGTTTACTTAGACACTTTCTTCAGGACACTATGGGCTCACTGGCCATCCTCTGTCCTCTCTGAGGCAGGCTCCCAGGGCTGGTAGACTTTTAGGGTCCCATTGCCCTCTGTGAATGAATGAGAAATGGAGAGAAAAGAAAGAGGTCTCAGGCATACACACTCACTGAAACAAGAAATTTTTCAAACAAATTCCCACAAGCTTACATATGATGATGATGATGATGATGGTTTTAGCTAGCATTCCCTCTGCATAAACTGCAGCAAATTCAGGCTGCCTTTGGGAGAATATCTTCCCTGTCCACTGGTTATGGCTGGTTCCCACATACAATCACATAGACAAATGATCAGATATATAAACCTGTACATATTTATATACATATTCCATGGATGATGCAAAAGGAGCACCTTACAGGCAGCAACTGACATGCACTCATGTAACGTGTACAAAAACAGACATATTTCATGCAAACACATCAATACACATATTTACATATTTACAACTCATGGATGAAGCAACTTCCAGGGGGCTTCAGTCCTGCTTATGGTCTGGTCTTAGCTTTTTTATTTCTGAGACAAAGGAGTAAATTCATAGTCAAAAAGGTAATTGATTACAGATAAAAAGAATTAAAAAATGTAACAGGTTACATGTATTTTCATTAAAACTAAATATTTTGTATTTGTGTATCCATTATAGAAGTTCATGGCGAGTTCAGAATGACAAAGGTTGACAGGGGTTAAAGGTTAACAGGGTCCAAGAGATTACAAGAAGATATATGTCTGCTCAATTAGGACTGACCTGGCTACACATTCTCCAGCTATCTCTTAGTTTGTAGTGAGTTCAGGACCAAAATTTTATCTGTCTTTCATTCCAAGATACAAAGTGAATTTAGACTGACAGTATTTTATGCCATAAGCTGACAAGGCATAAGGAATTACAGTGAAACAATTTGTATATATTGATGTCAAGTTTTGTATTTAATTTAGTCATTTCTTGGTTGCCCCATTATAATTTGCAGTTTTGGAAGAGTAAACTTGCCTATATTTTAGCTGTATACAAGAGTGAATGGAGCTATCCCTAGACCGAGATTATCTGAAGCCACAATCTATCTCAAGCCCTTCTCTTAGTGAGGCTTATGGAGAACCACAAAAGTATTTATTGCAGCCATAAAACTGTAAAATTGTTTTAGAAGTTCTAAGCAAGTTAATTTCTAAAATTGTTTGAATCAAATCAGGAATTATATAATCAGGAATTATCTTGAAAAGATAATCTTCCTAAAGATCCCATAGGAATTTTATTCCATCAGAATGGGTAAAAACAAAGAAAGTGAGTGTTCATGCCAACTCTGATTTTTAAATTTAATTTAATTTTATTAATAATACTTTATTCACTTTATATCCCCCATAAGTCCCTCCCTACTCCCCTCCCAGCCCCACCCTCCCTCCTCCTTCCCCCATGCTCCTCCCCAAGTCCACTGATAAGGGAGGTTCTCCACTCCTTCCTTCTGATCTTAGTCTATCAGATTACATCAGGAGTGGCAGCATTGTCATCTTCTGTGGCCTGGTAAGGCTGCTCCCCCCTCAGGGGGAGGTGTTCAAAGAGCAGGCCAATCAGATTATGTCAGGGGCATTCCCTCTTTCCATTACTATGTAGCCCACTTGGACACCAAACTGCCATGGGCTACATCTGTATAGGGGTTATAGCTTATCCCCATACCTGGTACTTGGTTGGAGTATGAGTCTCTGGGGAGACCCCTGTGTTCAAATTTTCTGGTTCTATTGCTCTCCTTGTGGAGACCCTGTCCTCTCCAGGTCTTACTGTGTCCCACCTCTTACACAAGATTCCATGCACTCTGCCCAACAGTTGGCCATAAGTCTCAGCATCTGCTTTGATAGTCTGCAGGGCAGAGCCTTTCAGAGGCCCTCTGTGGCAGGTTCCTAGGTTGTTTCCTGTTTTCTTCTTCTTCTGATATCCATCCTCTTTGTCTTTCAGGATGGGGATTGAGCATTTTACTCAGGGTCCTCTCTCTTAGTTAGTTTCTTTAGATGTACAGATTTTAGTAGGTTTATTCTATGCTATATATCTATATGAGTGAGTATATATGATGTGTGTCTTTCTACTTCTGGGAAAGCTCACTCAGGATGATCCTTTCCATGTCCCACCATTTACCTTCAAATTTCATGATTTCCTTATTTTTCATTGCACAGTAATACTCCATTGTGTAGAAGTACCACAATTTCTGCATCCATTCTTCAGTTGAGGGGTATCTGGGCTGTTTCCAGCTTCTGGCTATTACAAATAAAGCTGCTACAAACATAGTTGAGCAAATGTCCTTATTTGTATACTTGAGCCTCTTTTGGATATGTGCCTAGGAGTGGTATGGATGGATCTTGAGGAAGCGCTATTCCTAGTTGTCTGAGAAAGCGCCAGATTGATTTCCAGAGTTGTACAAGTTTACATTCCTACCAGCAGTGGAGGAGGGTTCCCCTTTCTCCACAACCTCTCCAGCATGTGTTGTCACTTGAGTTTTTCATCCTCGCCATTCTGATGGTATAAGGTGATATCTCAGGGTTGTTTTGATTTGCATTTCCCTAAAGGCTAATGACGTTGAGCATTTCTGTGTTTCTCTGCCATTCGATATTCCTCTATAGAGAGGTCTCTGTTTAGCTCTGTTCCCCATTTTTTAATTGGATTACTTGGTTTGCTACTTTTCAGCTTCTTTAGTTCTTTATATATACTGGATATTAGCCCTCTGTCAGATAAAGGGTTGGTGAAGATTCTTTCCCAATCTGTCTCCTAACATGACTTGCCTCTCCACACAACTCCCACTTTTCCTTATAGTTGAAACAAATGCATTGATTGTTCCTGGTACTTGAGGATAGCATGGGAGGTTCTGATTGGGGTTTCAGTCATTTACAGGCTGTTACAATGGATAATAAAGTTAGATCTGCCCCTTTTATTCTTGTCTCTGGTGTTTGATTCCCAGAAGGATTCTGTGTGGGCTCTGTTGCTACTCACTCCAATTCCGCATGGTTCCTGATTCCCACATTTATGTAAATACTGGCAATCAGGACTAGTTATTTGCAAGACCAGCAAAACCTCTTCACTGCTGAGCCAACTCTCACGCCCTATGTTGCCTATTTTTGATCAACATTTACATTGCTGATGCTTTCATCTGTTATTTGTAACTATTTAAATATAGATTTCATTTTAGGAAGATCATATCAATTTTACAGTTTAAAGTGAGGCACTTCAAGTTTCTAGAAGATATGTACATAACTAGAGGGAATAAATAGCTTGTGTAGAAAATTGAGCAAAGAGCTGTCAGTTCTTTCTATCTATTGTTTGTTTGATTAATTTTGGCAGAGTATTCTGTGCCCCTGACTATTCTGGAACTCATTGCATAGACCAGGCTACCGTCCAACTCTATGAGATATACCTGCCTCTGCCTCCTGAGGGTTGTTGGAATTAAAGGCATGACAAAATACACCCAGCTTACCCATTGTTTTTATACTTAGGAACTGTTCATACAATTTCTCTGAGGTGGGCTAAGAACAGTTGATCTGTTTAATTGTCTCTCCTTCTTTATGTCTATTAATTAGCATTTATCTTACAAGGCTACATCATGTTTTTTTTTTATTTTTTATTTTTATTAATTACAGTTTATTCATTTTGTATCCTCCTTGTAGTTCCCTCCTACCTCCCCTCCCAATCCCACCCTCCCTCCATCTCTCCCAGCAGTGCCCCTTCCCCAGTCCACTGATAAAGGGATGTCCACCTCCCCTTCCCTCTGATTCTAGTCTATAAGGACTAGTCAGGATTGGCTGCATTGTATTCCTCTGTGGCCTGGTAAGGCTAGGTGTGGGGAACACACCTGCAGGGTAAGCACTCAGGAGGCAGAGGCAGGAGGATCACATTTCAAAACTTTTTAAAGATTTATTTACTATTTATACAACATCTGCCTGCACATTTGATCTCTGTATAGATGGTTGTGAGCCACCATGTGGTTGCTTGAAATTGAACTCATGGGCCTTTGGAAGCATATCAGTAGTGCTCTTAACCTCTGAGCCACCTCTCCAGCATCATCCAAAAATATTAAGAAGGAATTTAAGGTATTAATTTGTTCATGGTGCTTTTTTCTTTCCTACTTTCTTTCTTCTGATTTATTAGTTTATTTATTTATTTATTTATTTATTTATTTATTTATTTTACAGTGTTCTGCCTGCATGTACCACTGCAAGCCATAAGATGGCATGAGATTTCACTATAGATGGTTGTGAGCCACCATGTGGTTGCTGGGAATTGAAGTCAGGACCTTTATAAGAGCATCCAATGCTCTTAACATCTGAGCTACCAGTCTAGCCCTGGTCTCACTTTTCTTTACTTCATGTTACTTAAATTTTCTAAAACATAAATGATGTGTTACGAACATATGTAGAAGGACGCATTTTTTTTTTTTCAAGGAAGAAAATGAAAAGATGATTAACAGATGTCTTAATGATTCTTTACTATGGTCATACATAAGTTTGAATAATGTCGAGTATATCTCAACAGTTTATATCACCATGTGGTGAATCAAATTTATCATTGTGTTTTCAGGATGGTGTTTCTTACTCATGACCACTAGGAGGCTGTATGCTGCCTTAGCTGAGCTAATTGGATGGATGAGTAAATTGCGCCTTTTCATCAGGAAGTGGGGAGGCCAACCTTGAACTTGTGATCCTCCTGTCTCAGCCTTCTGAATGCTGGGGTTCAAAGCTTGAACCACTAAAGTAAGAATACTGAAGCAGATGGTATATTTATATGTTTGTGATGATTATCACCTTTTAAGATTTCCAAACTTGATATGTTTAATATATCTCACACATTTAATAAATAAAATATCACTCTGCCATGTCAGGCAACCCTAACCAACTGAAATTCCAATTCCAGGGAATCCACTATCCTCTTCTATCCTCCAGAAACACACACACACACACACACATGAACAAATTTGTCTTTTAAAAAGTAAATGTGTAATCGGCATCACAACCAGAAAAGCACATTTTGAAGAGATGCAGCTGAGAAGCACCGTGATAATGTGACCTTAATGTGCAGAATATTTCCTCAAGTGTTTTATACCATTCTTCTTCAGTAGAAGGTGTTCACATGTTCTCTATACAAAATAAAAATAGAACCCTGTGTCTCCCCTAGCCCTTGCCCCATGGGTCTTCTGTAGTTTCTCCTGCCATCTTTGACTTCTTTTGTTTTCAACCCATTAAGAATTTCTTATAATGGAGATTTAAATATTGAAATAAAATCAAGATTTAAATCTTTCTTCCATCCACCATTTTTTCTATTAACTCTACTGTGTGCCTTCCTTGTGAAAGGAACCCTGCAAACTGCCTGCAGGCATGGCTCTGATGTTTGGTTTATTATTATTATTATTATTATTGTTGTTGTTGTTATTATTATTAATATTTTTGAATTATTTAGACAGGGTTTCTCTGTGTATCCCTGGCTGTCTTGGACTTGCTCTGTAGGCCAGGCTGGCCTCAAACTCAGAGACATCTTCTTGCCTCTGCCTCTGCAGTGCTGGGATTAAAGTTCTGTGCCACCATGCTTGGCAGCATGCTCTTATAGCCTGGTTAAAGTCATACTATGTAACTTAGAACATGTCTAGACATGTGAGTGTGATGAGCTGGCAGGGGATGCAAGCCTTTGTTTTTGGAGACAGGGTTTCTCTGTGTGGTCTTTCATGTCCTGGAATTGCTTTACAAACCTGGATGTCCTGGAACTGACACCTGCCTCTGCTTGCCCCACTGATGGTCACAGGTGTGTGGCACCACACCTGGCTCTCTTGTTATAATCATTAAAAATGATTTATAATCTCTGTGTATGTGTCTGCCTTCTTGAGACCAGCCCTGTTTTGACTAGGAGAGTTGGCACTCAGTAACAGAAAAAGAGTCAAGTCCCCCTACCCTAAACACAAGGTACTCTACTCTCAACCGCTGAGTCAGTGAGGGTGTGGGCCCTATAACTTGTAATAAAAAGATCCTCATGTGTTCTGCAATGGCTCATCACCTGGTGGTCTTTTGTGGTCTTGTAAACTGAGCACATCTGAGGTAGTCACACGAAGTATTCTACTCTAAGAACAGCGATAAATTCTCTCAGTTATACCTTACAAAAGTGGGTTATGGCAGAGCATAGAAAACTCAGCTATGGGCCTCCAGTGCCATCAGGTGAAATTCTTAACACTGGGTCTGGTAGAAGTTCATGTTACAGTTAGCACAACTGTACAGGTATTCCTCAGTCCTAGTAGAGTAGGTCCACCAAAGAGGCTGGCAAAGAATGACCAATAAGGGCTAAAGATGGCCCAACACAAATCGTTATTAGGCTCTGGACATACCAACATCATCACATCACTGCAGATGAAGCAGCAGCAGCACCAGATAATCAAGATATGTCTTAGAATTCTGGGGCCCTCAACAAAGGGTCAAGGCTTAGTAATCTACACAATGACCAGAACCCACAGCAGTGATAACAAAGACCGACAGAGCTGTGCCAAAGCGATAACCAGAGGACCCTAAAAGGTGGGGCAGATCATTTGTTTGGGGAAGTGGCTTTATCTCACAGACACACACTTTCCTATTTCATGAAGAGGAAATTGTTAGGCTCCAGTTTTCCAGAAATCATTAAAATGATTTACATGTCTATTGTAATTAATAAAACAGCAAAGAAAGAACATGTGGGATACATGTGGGTGCAGTGATACAGATGTCCATTCACAAAGAAATACCATAAAAGCATGAAACCAGAAGCCATAATGTACACAAAGGAACAATAAATATATGTGTGTGTGTGTGTGTATGTAGGCAGAAGTTCTTAACATATATATATATATATATATATATATATATATATATATATATGTTTATATGTATATATGTGTGTGTGTATGTGTGTTAATATACATATAAAGCTTTGACAAACTACAAGTATACCCTTGAGTTTTGTGTTGCCATCTGTTCCTGCTCATGGGACCTAGATGTTAGTCTGGTTTGTTGCCCCAATGAGACTCCTTGGAGAAAACTAAGTTTTTCATTTATTATTATTATTATTAGTAGTAGTATTTAAAGAGGTAGAGAGTGTTCTTTTTGGAGGGAGTGAAACTTTATTTATGATTCGTGGTGTAGTTCTTTTTATTATAGAAGATTTGTTTATTATTTGTACAGTATTCTGTCTGCATGCCAGAGGAAGTCGCCAAGTCTTACTATAGATGATTATGAGCTGCCACGTGGATGCTGAGAATCGAACTCAAAACCTTTGAAGGAACAACTGGTGCTCTTAAGCTTTGTGCCATCACTCCAGCTCCCTTAATTTTTATTTTTATGTATTCGTTTTACATCCCTGTTGTAGACCCCTTCCTCCTTTCCTCCCAGGCATACCCTCCGTGTTTCCCCTATCACCCCTCAACTGGCTCCTCAGAGAATGGGATCTGCTGACCCCATGTCCACCCACCCATGCCAGCATATAAAGTCCATCAGGACTCAGAGCATCCTCTTCCCCTGTGGCCTGGCAAGGTAGCCCTGAAAGGGGAAAGTAATAGAAAAGATAGCTTGTAGGTCAGGGTGCATTCATATGTGTGTTGGTCCTGAAGTGTTTACAAGACCTTGTTACTCTCCTGTCCTTCATCCCTGCTCACACTCTGCACACAGAGTACCTTGAGCCCTTAGGGGTGAGAGTTTGCTGGAGACATCTCATTTAGGGTGGAATGGTCCAAGGCCTCTGTCTCTCTCTGCAGGTCGACTGGACATGGGCCTCTTTATTTGTTCCCATCTGCTGCAGGAGGAAGTTTCCAATGATGTCCAAGCAAGGCACAGATCTGTGACTATGGCTGTTACTTTTAGAGTAACTGTAGCATTTAGATTTCTCTTATATTCCTGGCGTGTGTAGACTCAGGCTCCTCGGTACCCAAGCAGTATTGGATCAAGGTTCCTTC
>JAEOAE010000759.1:0-39274 GCA_036365155.1 Meriones psammophilus
TTCTCTTGAGTCATTTCCTGGAGGCGGGTTTTTAAGTGCAGTGGAATCCTTTCATTGGAAGCACGTTTTTAAGTGCTCTGGAGTCCTTTCGTTGGAAGGGCTTTTTTTGTGCACTGAGGACATTTTGTTGGAACTTGGAATTTAAGTACTCTGGAGTCATTTCGTTGGAAGTGGGTTTTAAGTGCTCTGGAGTCATTTAAGTTGAAGCGGGTTTTTAATTGCTCTGGAGTCATTTCATTGGAGGCGGTTTTTGAATGCTCTGGAGTCATTTGTTTGGAAGCCCGTTTTTAAGTGCTCTGGAGTCATTTCGTTGGAAGGGGTTTTTATGTTCACTGAGGACATTTTGTTGGAACTGGTATTTTAAGTACTCTGGAGTCATTTCGTTGGAAGTGGATTTAGAGTACTCTGGAGTCATTTTCTTGAAGCGGGTTTTTAAGTGCTCAGGAGTCATTTCGTTGAAGCGGGTTTTTAAGTGCTCTGGATTCATTTTGTTGGGCGTGTTTTTAAGTCGCCTGAGTCATTTCGTGAAGCGGGGTTTTAAATGTTCTGGTGTCCTTTCGTTGGAAGCAGGGTTTAAGTGCTCTAGGGTCGTTTCGTTGGAAGCAGGTTTTAAATGCTCTGTAGTCAATTTTTGGAAGCGGGTTTTTAAGTGCTCTGGATTCATTTCATTGAAGCAGGTTTTATGTGCTCTGGAGTCTTTTCATTTTTTAGGCGGGTTTTTAAGTGCTGTGGAATCCTTTCGTTGGAAGCACGTTTGTAAGTGCTCTGGAGTCCTTTCGTTGGAAGGGCTTTTTTTTGTGCACTGTGGACATTTTGTTGTAACTTGGAATTTAAGTACTCTGGAGTCATTTCGTTGGAAGTGAGTTTTAAGTGCTCTGGAGTCATTTCGTTGGAAGCAGGTTTTTAAGTGCTCTGGAGTAATTTCTTTGGAAGCGGGTTTTTAAGTGCTCTGTAGTCATTTCGTTGGAAGCAGGTGGTTGAGTGCTCTGGAGTCATTTCGTTGGAAGCGGGTTTTTACGTGCACTAAGTACATTTCGTTGGAACTGGGTTTTTAAGTGCTCTGGAGTCATTTCCTTGGAAGCGGGTTTTTGAGTGCTCTGGGCTCATTTCGTTGGAAGCGGGTTTTTAAGTGCTCTGTAGTCATTTCGTTGGAAGCGGGTGGTTGAGTGCTCTGGAATCATTTTGTTGGAAGCGGGTTTTTATGTGCACTGAGGACATTTCTTTGGAACTGGGTTTTTAAGTGCTCTGGGCTCATTTCGTTGGAAGCGGTTTTTAAGTGCTCTGTAGTCATTTCATTGGAAGCGGGTTTTTAAGTGCTCTGGAGTCATTTCGTTGGAAGCGGGTTTTTAAGTGCTCTGGAGTCATTTCGTTGGAAGCGGGTTTTTGAGTGCTCTGGAGTCATTTCTTTGGAAGCAGGTTTTTAAGTGCTCTGTAGTCATTTCGTTGGAAGCTGGTGGTTGAGTGCTCTGGAGTCATTTCGTTGGAAGCGGGTTTTTACGTGCTCTGGATTCATTTTGTTTGAAGCGTGTTTTTAAGTTCTCCTGAGTCATTTCATTGAAGCGGGGTTTTAAATGTTCTGGTGTCCTTTCGTTGGAAGCGGGTTTTTAAGTGCTCTTTAGTCATTTCGTTGGAAGCGGGTTTTTAGTGCTCTGGAGTCATTTCGTTGGAAGTGGGTTTGTATGTTCTCTGGAGTCTATTCGTTGGAAGTGGGGATGTAAGTACTCTGGATTCAATTCGTTGGAAACGGTTTTTTATGTGCGCTGATGTCATTTTTTTGGAAGCGTTTTTTTAAGTGTTCTGGTATCCTTTCGTTGGAAGCGGGTTTTTAAGTGCTCTGGAGTCATTTTGTTGGAAGCGTGTTTTTAAGTGCTCTGGTGTCATTTCGTTGGAAGCGGCTTTTTAAGTGTTCTGGTGTCCTTTCGTTGGAAGTGGGTTTTTAAGTGCTCTGGGGTCATATTATTGGAAGTGGGTTTTTAAGTGCTCTGTAGTCATTTCCATGGAAGAAGGATTTTAGTACTCTGGAATCATTTCGTTGGAAGCGAATTTTATGTGATCTGGTATCCTTTTGTTGAAGCGGGTTTTAGAGTGCTCTGGAGTCATTTAGTTGGAAGCGGTTTTTTAAGTGCTCTCAAGTAAATTCGTTGGAAGCGGGTTTTTAAGTGCTCTGGAGTCATTTCGTTGGAATGGGGTTTTTATGTGCACTGAGGACATTTTGTTGGAACTGGGCTTTTAAGTACTCTGGAGTCATTTCGTTGGAAGCAGGTTTTTGAGCTCTCTGGAGTCATTTCGCTGGAAGCTGTTTTTTTAAGCGCTCTGGAGTCATTTCTTTGGAGGTGGGTTTTTAAGTGTTCTAGTATCCTGTATTTTGAAGCTGATTTATAAGTGCTCTGGAATAATTTCGTTGGAAGCGGATTTTTAAGTGCTCTGGAGTCATTTCGTTGGAAGCGGTATTTTAAGTGCTCTGGAGTCATTTCTTTGGGAGCGGGTTTTTACGTGCTGTTTATTCATTTCTTTTGGAAGGGGGTTTTTAAGTACTCCTGAGTAATTTTGTTTGAAGCAGGTTTTTAAATGTTCTGGTGTCCATTCGTTGGAAGCAGAGTTTAAGTGCTCTAGGGTCATTTCGTTGGAAGCAGGTTTTAAATGCTCTGGAGTCATTTTGTTGAAGCGGTTTTTAAGTTCTCTTGAGTCATTTCCTTGAGGCGGGTTTTTAAGTGCAGTGGAATCCTTTCGTTGGAAGCACGTTTTTAAGTGCTCTGAGTCCTTTCGTTGGAAGGGCTTTTTGTGCACTGAGGACATTTTGTTGGAACTTGGAATTTAAGTACTCTGGAGTCATTTCGTTGGAAGTGGGTTTTAAGTGCTCTGGAGTCATTTCGTAGGAAGCGGGTTTTTAATTGCTCTGGAGTCATTTCATTGGAAGCGGTTTTTGAATGCTCTGGAGTCATTTCGTTGGAAGCCCGTTTTTAAGTGCTCTGGAGTCATTTCGTTGGAAGGGGGTTTTTATGTTCACTGAGGACATTTTGTTGGAACTGGTATTTTAAGTACTCTGGAGTCATTTCGTTGGAAGTGGGATTTAGAGTACTCTGGAGTCATTTTCTTGGAAGCGGGTTTTTAAGTGCTCAGGAGTCATTTCGTTGGAAGCGGGTTTTTAAGTGCTCTGGATTCATTTTGTTGGAAGCGTGTTTTTAAGTGCTCTGGATTCATTTCATTGGAAGCAGGTTTTTATGTGCTCTGGAGTCATTTCGTTGGAAGCGGGTTTTTAAGTGCTGTGGAATCCTTTTTGGGAGCTAACGTTTTAAGTGCTCTGAGTCCTTTCGTTGGAATGGCTTTTTTGTGCACTGTGGACATTTTTGTTGTAACTTGGAATTTAAGTACTCTGGAGTCATTTCGTTGGAAGTGAGTTTTAAGTGCTCTGGAGTCATTTCGTTGGAAGCAGGTTTTTAAGTGCTCTGGAGTAATTTCTTTGGAAGCGGGTTTTTAAGTGCTCTGTAGTCATTTCGTTGGAAGCAGGTGGTTGAGTGCTCTGGAGTCATTTCGTTGGAAGCGGGTTTTTACGTGCACTAAGTACATTTCGTTATAACTGGGTTTTTAAGTGCTCTGGAGTCATTTCCTTGAGGCGGGTTTTGAGTGCTCTGGGCTCATTTCGTTAGGCGGGTTTTTAAGTGCTCTGTAGTCATTTCGTTGGAAGCGGGTGGTTGAGTGCTCTGGAATCATTTTGTTGGAAGCGGGTTTTTATGTGCACTGAGGACATTTCTTTGGAACTGGGTTTTTAAGTGCTCTGGGCTCATTTCGTTGGAAGCAGTTTTTAAGTGCTCTGTAGTCATTTCATTGGAAGCGGGTTTTTAAGTGCTCTGGAGTCATTTCGTTGGAAGCGGGTTTTTAAGTGCTCTGGAGTCATTTCGTTGGAAGCGGGTTTTTGAGTGCTCTGGAGTCATTTCTTTGGAAGCAGGTTTTTAAGTGCTCTGTAGTCATTTCGTTGGAAGCTGGTGGTTGAGTGCTCTGGAGTCATTTCGTTGGAAGCGGGTTTTTAAGTATTCTCCTGTCCTTTCATTGGAGCTGTGTTTTTAAGTGCTCGGGTTCATTTCGTTGGAAGCAGGTTTTTAAGTGCTCTGGAGTCATTTCATTGGAAGCGGGTTTTAGAGTGCTGTGGAGTAATATCGTTGGAAACGGATTTTTAAGTGCTCTGGAGTCATTTCGTTGGAGGCGGATTATTAAGTGTACTAGTATCCTTTTGTTGGAAGCGGGTTTTTAAGTGCTTTGGAGTCATTTCTTTGGAAGCAAGGTTTTAAGTGCTCTGGAGTCATTTTGTTGGACGCGGGTTTTTAAGTGTTCTGGTGTCCTTTCTTTGGAAGCGGGTTTTTAAGTGCTCTGGAGTCTTTAGTTGTAAGCGGGTTTTTATGTGTTCTGGTATCCTTTCGTTGGAAGCGGGTTTTTAAGTGCTCTTTAGTCATTTCGTTGGAAGCGGGTTTTTAGTGCTCTGGAGTCATTTCGTTGGAAGTGGGTTTGTATGTTCTCTGGAGTCTATTCGTTGGAAGTGGGGATGTAAGTACTCTGGATTCAATTCGTTGGAAACGGTTTTTTATGTGCGCTGATGTCATTTTTTTGGAAGCGTTTTTTTAAGTGTTCTGGTATCCTTTCGTTGGAAGCGGGTTTTTAAGTGCTCTGGAGTCATTTTGTTGGAGCGTGTTTTTAAGTGCTCTGGTGTCATTTCGATTTAGGCGGCTTTTTAAGTGTTCTGGTGTCCTTTCGTTGGAAGTGGGTTTTTAAGTGCTCTGGGGTCATATTATTGGAAGTGGGTTTTTAAGTGCTCTGTAGTCATTTCCATGGAAGAAGGATTTTAGTACTCTGGAATCATTTCGTTGGAAGCGGAATTTTATGTGATCTGGTATCCTTTTGTTGGAAGCGGGTTTTAGAGTGCTCTGGAGTCATTTAGTTGGAAGCGGTTTTTTAAGTGCTCTCAAGTAAATTCGTTGGAAGCGGGTTTTTAAGTGCTCTGGAGTCATTTCGTTGGAATGGGGTTTTTATGTGCACTGAGGACATTTTGTTGGAACTGGGCTTTTAAGTACTCTGGAGTCATTTCGTTGGAAGCAGGTTTTTGAGCTCTCTGGAGTCATTTCGCTGGAAGCTGTTTTTTTAAGCGCTCTGGAGTCATTTCGTTGGAGGTGGGTTTTTAAGTGTTCTAGTATCCTGTATTTTGAAGCGGGTTTATAAGTGCTCTGGAATAATTTCGTTGGAAGCGGATTTTTAAGTGCTCTGGAGTCATTTCGTTGGAAGCGGTATTTTAAGTGCTCTGGAGTCATTTCGTTGGGAGCGGGTTTTTACGTGCTGTTTATTCATTTCTTTTGGAAGGGGGTTTTTAAGTACTCCTGAGTAATTTTGTTTGAAGCAGGTTTTTAAATGTTCTGGTGTCCATTCGTTGGAAGCAGAGTTTAAGTGCTCTAGGGTCATTTCGTTGGAAGCAGGTTTTTAAATGCTCTGGAGTCATTTCGTTGGAAGCGGTTTTTTAAGTTCTCTTGAGTCATTTCCTTGGAAGCGGGTTTTTAAGTGCAGTGGAATCCTTTCGTTGGAAGCACGTTTTTAAGTGCTCTGGAGTCCTTTCGTTGGAAGGCTTTTTTTTTTGTGCACTGAGGACATTTTGTTGGAACTTGAATTTAAGTACTCTGGAGTCATTTCGTTGGAAGTGGGTTTTAAGTGCTCTGGAGTCATTTAGTAGGAAGCGGGTTTTTAATTGCTCTGGAGTCATTTCATTGGAAGCGGTTTTGAATGCTCTGAGTCATTTACAGTTTGGAAGCCCGTTTTTAAGTGCTCTGGAGTCATTTCGTTGGAAGGGGGTTTTTATGTTCACTGAGGACATTTTGTTGGAACTGGTATTTTAAGTACTCTGGAGTCATTTCGTTGGAAGTGGGATTTAGAGTACTCTGGAGTCATTTTCTTGGAAGCGGGTTTTTAAGTGCTCAGGAGTCATTTCGTTGGAAGCGGGTTTTTAAGTGCTCTGGATTCATTTTGTTGGAAGCGTGTTTTTAAGTCGCCTGAGTCACTTCGTTGAAGCGGGGTTTTAAATGTTCTGGTGTCCTTTCGTTGGAAGCAGGGTTTAAGTGCTCTAGGGTCGTTTCGTTGGAAGCAGGTTTTTAAATGCTCTGTAGTCAATTTTAGCGCGGGTTTTAAGTGCTCTGGATTCATTTCATTGGAAGCAGGTTTTTATGTGCTCTGGAGTCATTTCTTTGGGCGGGTTTTTAAGTGCTCTGGAATCTTTGGAAGGGCTTTTTTTTGGAAGTGGACGTTTGTGAATTTAAGTGCTCTGGAGTCCTTTCGTTGGAAGGAGTTTTTGTGCACTGGACATTTTGTTGTAACTTGGTTTTTAAGTACTCTGAGTCATTTCGTTGGAAGTGAGTTTTTAAGTGCTCTGGAGTCATTTCGTTGGAAGCAGGTTTTTAAGTGCTCTGTAGTCATTTCATTGGAAGCGGGTTTTTAAGTGCTCTGAGTCATTTTGTTGGAAGCGGGTTTTTAAGTGCTCTGGAGTCATTTTTTGAAGCGGGTTTTTGAGTGCTCTGGAGTCATTTCTTTGGAAGCAGGTTTTAAGTGCTCTGTAGTCATTTCGTTGGAAGCTGAATCATTTTGGTTTTGGAAGTCAATTTGCGGGTTTTTACGTGCTCTGGATTCATTTGTTTAAGCGGGTTTTAAGTTCTCTGAGTCATTTCATTGAGTGCGGGTTTTAAATGTTCTGCTCTGTGTCATTTCGTTGGAAGCTGGTGGTTGGGTTTCATTTCTAGGGTCGTTTTACGTTGGATTCATTTTGCGGGTTTTTAAATGCTCTGTTTTAAAGTCAATTTTTGGAAGGTTTTTTAAGTGCGGGTTTTTAAGTGCTCTAAGTCATTTGTTCGGGTTTTTGTGCTCTGAGTCATTTTTGGAAGCGGGTTTTTAAGTGCTCTGAGTCATTTCATTGGTATTGGGTTTTTGAGTGCTCTGGAGTCATTTCGTTGGAAGCGGGTTTTAAGTGCTCTGCAGTCATTTCATTGGAAGCGGGTTTTGAGGCTCTGGAGTCATTTCATTTCGGGTTTTTTGGTGGAAGCAGATTTTAGAGTGCTCTGGAATCATTTCGTTGGAAGTGGGTTTTATGTGCTCTGAGGTCATTTCGTTGGAAGCGGGTTTGTAAGTTCTCTGGGATCATTTCGTTTGAAGCGGGTTTTTAAGTGCTCTGGAGTCATTTCATTGGAAGCGGGTTGTTGAGTGCTCTGGAGTCATTTCGTTGGAAGCGGGTTTTTACATGCTGTCGATTCATTTTGTTGGAAGCGTGTTTTTGAGTGCTCTGTAGTCATTTCGTTGGCAGCGGGTTGTTGAGTGCTCTGGAGTCATTTCTTTGGAAGTGCGTTTTTAACTGCTCTGTAGTCATTTTGTTGGAAGCAGGTTTTTGAGTGCTCTGGAGTCATTTGTTTGGAAGCGGGTTGTTGAATGCTCTGGAGTCATTTCGTTGGAAACGGGTTTTTAAGTGCTCTGGGGTCATTTCGTTGGAAGCGGGTTTTTAAGTGCTCTGGAGTCATTTCGTTGGAAGGGACTTTTAGAGTGCTCTGGAATCATTTCTTTGGAAGTGCGTTTTTAAGTGCTCTGGAGTCATTTCGTTGGAAGCGCGTTTTTAAGTATTCTCCTGTCCTTTAATTGGAGCTGTGTTTTTAAGTGCTCGGGTTCATTTCGTTGGAAGCAGGTTTTTAAGTGCTCTGGAGTCATTTCATTGGAAGCGGGTTTTAGAGTGCTGTGGAGTAATATCGTTGGAAACGGATTTTTAAGTGCTCTGGAGTCATTTCGTTGGAGGCGGATTATTAAGTGTACTAGTATCCTTTTGTTGGAAGCGGGTTTTTAAGTGCTTTGGAGTCATTTCTTTGGAAGCAAGGTTTTAAGTGCTCTGGAGTCATTTTGTTGGACGCGGGTTTTTAAGTGTTCTGGTGTCCTTTCTTTGGAAGCGGGTTTTTAAGTGCTCTGGAGTCATTTAGTTGTAAGCGGGTTTTTAAGTGTTCTGGTATCCTTTCGTTGGAAGCGGGTTTTTAAGTGCTCTGGAGTCATTTTGTTGGAAGCGTGTTTTTAAGTGCTCTGGTGTCATTTCGTTGGATGCGGCTTTTTAAGTGTTCTGGTGTCCTTTCGTTGGAAGTGGGTTTTTAAGTGCTCTGGGGTCATATTATTGGAAGTGGGTTTTTAAGTGCTCTGTAGTCATTTCCATGGAAGAAGGATTTTAGTACTCTGGAATCATTTCGTTGGAAGCGGAATTTTATGTGATCTGGTATCCTTTTGTTGGAAGCGGGTTTTAGAGTGCTCTGGAGTCATTTAGTTGGAAGCGGTTTTTTAAGTGCTCTCAAGTAAATTCGTTGGAAGCGGGTTTTTAAGTGCTCTGCAGTCATTTCGTTGGAAGCGAGTTTTTGAGCTCTCTGGAGTCATTTCACTGGAAGCTGTTTTTTAAGTGCTCTGGAGTCATTTCGTTGGAGGTGGGTTTTTAAGTGTTCTAGTATCCTGTATTTTGAAGCAGATTTATAAGTGCTCTGGAATCATTTCGTTGGAAGCGGTATTTTAAGTGCTCTGGAATCATTTCGTTGGGAGCGGGTTTTTACGTGCTGTTTATTCATTTCGTTGGAAGGGGGTTTTTAAGTACTCCTGAGTAATTTTGTTTGAAGCAGGTTTTTAAATGTTCTGGTGTCCATTCGTTGGAAGCAGAGTTTAAGTGCTCTAGGGTCATTTCGTTGGAAGCAGGTTTTTAAATGCTCTGGAGTCATTTCGTTGGAAGCGGTTTTTTAAGTTCTCTTGAGTCATTTCCTTGGAAGCGGGTTTTTAAGTGCTCTGGAGTCCTTTCGTTGGAAGGGCTTTTTTTTGTGCACTGAGGACATTTTGTTGGAACTTGGAATTTAAGTACTCTGGAGTCATTTCATTGGAAGTGGGTTTTAAGTGCTCTGGAGTCATTTAAGTAGGAAGCGGGTTTTAATTGCTCTGGAGTCATTTCATTGGAAGCGGTTTTTGAATGCTCTGGAGTCATTTCGTTGGAAGCCCGTTTTTAAGTGCTCTGGAGTCATTTCGTTGGAAGGGGGTTTTTATGTTCACTGAGGACATTTTGTTGGAACTGGTATTTTAAGTACTCTGGAGTCATTTCGTTGGAAGTGGGATTTAGAGTACTCTGGAGTCATTTTCTTGGAAGCGGGTTTTTAAGTGCTCAGGAGTCATTTCGTTGGAAGCGGGTTTTTAAGTGCTCTGGATTCATTTTGTTGGAAGCGTGTTTTTAAGTCTCCTGAGTCACTTCGTTGAAGCAGGGTTTTAAATGTTCTGGTGTCCTTTCGTTGGAAGCAGGGTTTAAGTGCTCTAGGGTCGTTTCGTTGGAAGCAGGTTTTTAAATGCTCTGTAGTCAATTTTTGGAAGCGGGTTTTTAAGTGCTCTGGATTCATTTCATTGGAAGCAGGTTTTTATGTGCTCTGGAGTCATTTCTTTGGAAGCGGGTTTTTAAGTGCTGTGGAATCCTTTCGTTGGAAGCACGTTTGTAAGTGCTCTGGAGTCCTTTCGTTGGAATGGCTATTTTTTGTGCACTGAGGACATTTTGTTGTAACTTGGAATTTAAGTACTCTGGAGTCATTTCGTTGGAAGTGAGTTTTAAGTGCTCTGGAGTCATTTCGTTGGAAGCGTGTTTTTAAGTGCTCTGGAGTCATTTCGTTGGAAGCGGGTTTTAAATTGCTCTGGAGTCATTTTGTTGGAAGCTTGTTTTAGAGTGCTCTGGAATCATTTCTTTGGAAGCGGGTTTTTATGTGCACTGAGGACATTTCGTTGGAACTGGGTTTTTAAGTGCTTGGCTCATTTCGTTGGAAGCGGGTTTTTAAGTGCTCTGGGCTCATTTCGTTGGAAGCGGGTTTTTAAGTGCTCTGTAGTCATTTCATTGGAAGCGGGTTTTTGAGTGCTCTGGAGTCATTTCGGTGGAAGCGGGTTTTTAAGTGCTCTGGAGTCATTTCTTTAGACGCGGGTTTTTAAGTGCTCTGGAGTAATTTCTTTGGAAGCGGGTTTTTAAGTGCTCTGTAGTCATTTCGTTGGAAGCAGGTGGTTGAGTGCTCTGGAGTCATTTCGTTGGAAGCGGGTTTTTACGTGCACTGAGTACATTTCGTTGGAACTGGGTTTTTAAGTGCTCTGGAGTCATTTCCTTGGAAGCGGGTTTTTGAGTGCTCTGGGCTCATTTCGTTGGAAGCGGGTTTTTAAGTGCTCTGTAGTCATTTCGTTGGAAGCGGGTGGTTGAGTGCTCTGGAATCATTTCGTTGGAAGCGGGTTTTTATGTGCACTGAGGACATTTCTTTGGAACTGGGTTTTTAAGTGCTCTGGGCTCATTTTGTTGGAAGTGGGTTTTTAAGTGCTCTGTAGTCATTTCATTGGAAGCGGGTTTTTAAGTGCTCTGGAGTCATTTCTTTGGAAGCGGGTTTTTAAGTGCTCTGGAGTCATTTCTTTGGAAGCAGGTTTTTAAGTGCTCTGTAGTCATTTCGTTGGAAGCTGGTTTTTGAATGCTCTGAAGTCATTTCGTTGGAAGCGGGTTTTTACGTTCTCTGGATTCATTTTGTTGGAAGCGTGTTTTTAAGTTCTCTGAGTCATTTCATTGAAGCGGGGTTTTAAATGTTCTGGTGTCCTTTCGTTGGAAGCAGGGTTTAAGTGCTCTGTAGTCATTTCGTTGGAAGCAGGTTTTAAATGCTCTGTAGTCAATTTTGGAAGCGGGTTTTTAAGTGCTCTGTAGTCATTTCATTGGAAGCGGGTTTGTGAGTGCTCCTGAGTCATTTCGGTCGAAGCGGGTTTTTAAGTGCTCTGGAGTCATTTCATTGGTATTGGGTTTTTGAGTGCTCTGGAGTCATTTCGTTGGAAGCGGGTTTTTAAGTGCTCTGCAGTCATTTCGTTGGAAGCGGGTTTTTGAGGGCTCTGGAGTCATTTCATTTCGGTGGAAGCAGATTTTAGAGTGCTCTGGAATCATTTCGTTGGAAGTGGGTTTTTATGTGCTCTGAGGTCATTTTGTTGGAAGCGTGTTTGTAAGTTCTCTGGGATCATTTCGTTTGAAGCGGGTTTTTAAGTGCTCTGGAGTCATTTCGTTGGAAGCATTTTTGAGTGCTCTGGAGTCATTTCTTTGGAAGTGGGTTCTTAAGTGCTCTGTAGTCATTTCGTTGGAAGCGGGTTGTTGAGTGCTCTGGAGTCATTTCGTTGGAAGCAGGTTTTTACATGCTGTCGATTCATTTTGTTGGAAGCGTGTTTTTGAGTGCTCTGTAGTCATTTCGTTGGCAGCGGGTTGTTGAGTGCTCTGGACTCATTTCTTTGGAAGTGCGTTTTTAACTGCTCTGCAGTCATTTCGTTGGAAGCGGGTTTTTGAGTGCTCTGGAGTCATTTTGTTGGAAGCGGGTTGTTGAATGCTCTGGAGTCATTTCGTTGCAAACGGGTTTTTAAGTGCTCTGGGGTCATTTCGTTGGAAGCGGGTTTTTAAGTGCTCTGGAGTCATTTCGTTGGAAGGGAGTTTTAGAGTGCTCTGGAATCATTTCTTTGGAAGTGCGTTTTTAATTGCTCTGGAGTCATTTCGTTGGAAGCGCGTTTTTAAGTATTCTCCTGTCCTTTCATTGGAGGCGTGTTTTTAAGTGCTCGGGTTCATTTCGTTGGAAGCAGGTTTTTAAGTGCTCTGGAGTCATTTCATTGGAAGCAGGTTTTAGAGTGCTGTGGAGTAATTTCGTTGGAAACGGATTTTTAAGTGCTCTGAAGTCATTTCGTTGGAGGCGGATTATTAAGTGTACTAGTATCCTTTTGTTGGAAGCGGGTTTTTAAGTGCTTTGGAGTCATTTCTTTGGAAGCAATGTTTTAAGTGCTCTGGAGTCATTTTGTTGGACGCGGGTTTTTAAGTGTACTGGTGTCCTTTCTTTGGAAGCGGATTTTTAAGTGCTCTGGAGTCATTTAGTTGTAAGCGGGTTTTTAAGTGTTCTGGTATCCTTTCGTTGGAAGCGGGTTTTTAAGTGCTCTTTAGTCATTTCTTTGGAAGTGGCTTTTTAAGTGTTCTGGTGTCCTTTCGTTGGAAGTGGGTTTTTAAGTGCTCTGGGGTCATATTATTGGAAGTGGGTTTTTAAGTGCTCTGTAGTCATTTCCATGGAAGAAGGATTTTAGTACTCTGGAATCATTTCGTTGGAAGCGGAATTTTATGTGATCTGGTATCCTTCTGTTGGAAGCGGGTTTTAGAGTGCTTTGGAGTTTTTTAGTTGGAAGCGGTTTTTTAAGTGCTCTCAAGTAAATTCGTTGGAAGCAGGTTTTTGAGCTCTCTGGAGTCATTTCGCTGGAAGCTGTTTTTTAAGCGCTCTGGAGTCATTTCGTTGGAGGTGGGTTTTTAAGTGTTCTAGTATCCTGTATTTTGAAGCGGATTTATAAGTGCTCTGGAATAATTTCGTTGGAAGCGGATTTTTAAGTGCTCTGGAGTCATTTCGTTGGAAGCGGTATTTTAAGTGCTCTGGAGTCATTTCGTTGGGAGCGGGTTTTTACGTGCTGTTTATTCATTTCGTTGGAAGGGGGTTTTTAAGTACTCCTGAGTAATTTTGTTTGAAGCAGGTTTTTAAATGTTCTGGTGTCCATTCGTTGGAAGCAGAGTTTAAGTGCTCTAGGGTCATTTCGATGGAAGCAGGTTTGTAAATGCTCTGGAGTCAATTCGTTGGAAGCGGTTTTTTAAGTTCTCTTGAGTCATTTCCTTGGAAGCGGGTTTTTAAGTGCTGTGGAATCCTTTCGTTGGAAGCACGTTTTTAAGTGCTCTGGAGTCCTTTCGTTGGAAGGGCTTTTTTTTTGTGCACTGAGGACATTTTGTTGGAACTTGGAATTTAAGTACTCTGGAGTCATTTCGTTGGAAGTGGGTTTTAAGTGCTCTGGAGTCATTTCGTTGGAAGCAGGTTTTAAAGTGCTCTGGAGTCATTTTGTTGAAGCTTGTTTTAGAGTGCTCTGGAATCATTTCTTTGGAAGCAGGTTTTTATGTGCACTGAGGACATTTCGTTGGAACTGGGTTTTTAAGTGCTCTGGGCTCATTTCGTTTGAAGCGGGTTTTTAAGTGCTCTGGGCTCATTTCGTTGGAAGCGGGTTTTTAAGTGCTCTGTAGTCATTTCATTGGAAGCGGGTTTTTGAGTGCTCTGGAGTCATTTCGTTGGAAGCGGTTTTTTTAAGTGCTCTGGGTTCATTTCGTTGGAAGGGGTTTTTAAGTACTCTTGAGTAATTTTGTTTGAAGCAGGTTTTTAAATGTTCTGGTGTCCATTCGTTGGAAGCAGGGTTTAAGTGCTCTAGGGTCATTTCGTTGGAAGCACGTTTTTAAATGCTCTGAGTCATTTCGTTGGAAGTGGTTTTTAAGTTCTCTTGAGTCATTTTCGTTGGAAGCGGGTTTTTAAGTGCTCTGGGGTCATTTCGTTGGAAGCACGTTTTTAAGTGCTCTGGAGTCCTTTCTTTGGAAGCGGGTTTCTAAGTGCTCTGGAGTCATTTATTTGTAAGCATGTTTTTAGAGTATTCTGGAGTCATTTCGTTGGAAGCGGATTTTAGAGTGCTCTGGAATCATTTCGTTGGAAGCGGGTTTTAGAGTGCTCTGGAGTCATTTTGTTGGAGGCGGTATTTTTAAGTGCTCTGGAGTCATTTCGTTTGGAAGCGGTTTTTACGTGCTGTGGATTCATTTCGTTTGAAGGAGTTTTTAAGTGCTCCTGAGTAATTTTATTTGAAACAGGTTTTTAAATGTTCTGGTGTCCATTCGTTGGAAGCGGGGTTGAAGTGCTCTAGGGTCGTTTCGTTGGAAGCAGGTTTTTAAATGCTCTGTAGTCATTTCGTTGGAAGCGGTTTTTTATGTGCTCTGAGGTCATTTCGTTGTAAGCGGGTTTTTAAGTGCTCTGGGGTCATTTCGTTTGAAGCGAGTTTTATGTGCTCTGAGGTCATTTCGTTGGAAGCGGGTTTTTACGTGCTCTGAGTCATTTATTTGGAAGCGGTTTTTAAGTGCTCTGGGGTCATTTCTTTGGAAGCGGGTTTTAAGTGCTCTGAGGTCATTTAGTTGGAAGCGGGTTTTAAGTGCTCTGGAGTCATTTCGTTGGAGGCGGTTTTTTAAGTGCTCTGGAGTCATTTTTGGAACAGCGGTTTTTTTACGTGCTGTGGATTCATTTCGTTGGAAGGGTTTTTAAGTGCTCTGAGTAATTTTTATTTGAAGCAGGTTTTTAAATGTTCTGGTGTCCATTCGTTGGAAGCAGGGTTTTTAAGTGCTCTGGGGTCATTTCGTTGGAAGCAGGTTTTTAAATGCTCTGTAGTCATTTCGTTGGAAGGCGGTTTTAAGTTCTCTTGAGTCATTTTGTTGGAAGCGGGTTTTTAAGTGCTCTTGAGTCATTTTGTTTGAAGCGGGTTTTAAGTGCTCTGGAGTCATTTTTTGAGGCGGGTTTTTAAGTGCTCTGGAGTCATTTTCATTTGAAGCAGGTTTTAAGTGTTCTTGAGTCATTTCATTGGAAGCGGGTTTTTAAGTGCTCTGGAGTCATTTCGTTGGAAGCGGGTTTTTAAGTGCTCTGGAGTCATTTCGTTGGCGGGTTTTTAAGTGCTCTGGAGTCATTTCGTTGGAGCAGGTTTTTAAGTGCTCTGAGTCATTTTATTTGAAGCAGGTTTTTAAAGTGTTCTGGAGTCATTTCGTTGGAGCGGTTTTTAAGTGCTCTAGAGTCATTTCATTTCGAAACAGGGTTTTTTCTGGGGTCAAGTTCTTGGTTTTTAGTCTGAGGTCATTTAGTTTGGAAGCGGGTTTTTAAGTGCTCTGGATTCATTTCGTTGGAAGCGGTTTTTAAGTGCTCTGAGGTCATTTTTTGGAAGCGGGTTTTAAGTGCTCTGGAGTCATTTCTTTGAGCAGTTTTTTAAGTGCTCTGGAGTCATTTCGTTGGAAGCGGGTTTTTAAGTGCTCTGGAGTCATTTCGTCTCATTTGATTTTTTGGGTATTTGCAGCAGTGCTCTGGGTTTTTAAGTTTTTAAGTGCTCTGGAGTCATTTTTTGGAAGGGTTTTTTAAGTGCTCTGGAGTCATTTCAGGTTTGGAAGGGTTTTTAAGTGCTCTGAGTCATTCATTTCATTTGAAGCAGGTTTTTAAGTGCTCTCTGAGTCATTTCATTGGAAGCAGGTTTTTAAGTGCTCTGGAGTCATTTGTTGGAAGCAGGTTTTTAAGTGCTCTGAGTCATTTCATTGGAAAGCGGGTTTTTAAGTGCTCTTGAGTCATTTCGTTGGAAGCAGGTTTTTAAGTGCTCTGGAGTCATTTGTTGGAAGCGGGTTTTTGAAGTGCTCTGGAGTCATTTTGTTGGAAGCAGGTTTTTTAAGTGCTCTGGGGTCATTTCATTGGAAGGCAGGTTTTTTAAGTGCTCTGGAGTCATTTCATTGGAAGGTGGTTTTAAGTGCTCTGGAGTCATTTTTGGAAGCGGGTTTTTAAGTGCTCTCTGAGTCATTTTGTTGGAAGCGGGTTTTTAAGTGCTCTGGAGTCATTTCTCATTTGGAAGCGGGTTTTAAGTGCTCTGGAGTCATTTGTTGGAAGCGGGTTTTTAAGTGCTCTGGAGTCATTTTGTTGGAAGCGGGTTTTAAGTGCTCTGGAGTCATTTCATTGGAAGTGGTTTTTAAGTGCTCTGGAGTCATTTTGTTGGAAGCGGGTTTTTAAGTGCTCTGAGTCATTTTGTTGAAGCGGGTTTTTAAGTGCTCTGAGTCATTTTTGGAGCAGGGTTTTTAAGTGCTCTGAGTCATTTTGGCGGGTTTTGGCGGAGTCATTTTTTTAAGTGCTCTGGAGTCATTTCATTTGGAAGAAGGGTTTTAAGTGCTCTGAGTCATTTTTTTGGAAGCGGTTTTTAAGTGCTCTGGAGTCATTTCGTTGGAAGCGGGTTTTTTAAGTGTTCTGATTCAATTTTTATGTGTTGGAGGGGTTTTTAAGTGCTCTGGAGTCATTTTGTTGGAAGCGGGTTTTTAAGTGCTCTGAGTCATTTTTTTTGAGGCGGTGCTTTTTAAGTGTGCTCTGGTGTCATTTCGTTGGAAGTGGGTTTTTAAGTGCTCTGGAGTCATTTCGTTGGAAGAAGGTTTTTAGTGCTCTGGAATCATTTCGTTGGAAGCGGGTTTTTAAGTGATCTGGTGTCATTTTGTTGGAAGCGGGTTTTTAAGTGCTTCTGAGTCATTTAGTTGGGCGGTTTTTTAAGTGCTCTGGAGTCATTTCGTTGGAAGCAGGTTTTTAAGTGCTCTGGAGTCATTTTGTTGGAAGCGGGTTTTTAAGTGCTCTGGAGTCATTTCGTTGGAAGCGGGTTTTTAAGTGCTCTGGATTCATTTCGTTGGAAGGGGTTTTTAAGTGCTCTGAGTCATTTTTTTTGAAGCAGGTTTTTAAATGTTCTGGTGTCATTTTGTTGGAAGCGGGTTTTTAAGTGCTCTGGGTCATTTCGTTGGAAGAGGTTTTTAAATGCTCTGGAGTCATTTGTTGGAAGCGGTTTTTTAAGTGCTCTGGAGTCATTTCGTTGGAAGCGTTTTTTTGATTGCTCTGGAGTCATTTTGTTGGAAGCGGGTTTTTAAGTGCTCTGGAGTCATTTCGTTGGAAGCGGTTTTAAGTGCTCTGGAGTCATTTCGTTGGAAGCGGGTTTTTTAAGTGCTCTGAGTCATTTCATTGGAAGCGGTTTTTAAGTTGGAAGGTATTTTAAGTGCTCTGGAGTCATTTTCATTTGAAGCGGTTTTTCGTGCTGTGGATTCATTTTCGTTGGAAGGGTTTTTAAGTGCTCTGAGTAATTTTATTTGAAAACAGGGTTTTAAATGTTCTGGTGTCCATTCGTTTGAAGCGGGGTTTTAAGTGCTCTAGGGTCATTTCGTTGGAAGCAGGTTTTAAATGCTCTGTAGTCATTTCGTTGGAAGCGGTTTTTTGTTCTGAGGTCATTTCTCGGGTTTTAAGTGCTCTGGGGTCATTTTCGTTGCAAGCGGGTTTTTATGTGCTCTAGAGTCATTTCGTTGGAAGCGGGTTTTAAGTGCTCTGGAGTCATTTATTTGAAGCGGTTTTTAAGTTCTGGGGTCATTTCGTTGCGGGTATTTCGTGCTCTGAGGTCATTTTTTGGAAGCGGGTTTTAGAGTGCTCTGGAGTCATTTCGTTGGTGGCGGGTTTTTAAAGTGTCCTGGAGTCATTTTATTGGAAGCAGGTTTTTAATTGCTCTTGAGTCATTTCATTGGAAGTAGGTTTTTAAGTGCTCTGGAGTCATTTCGTTGGAAGCAGGTTTTAGTGCTCTGAGTCATTTCATTGGAAACAGGTTTTTAAGTGCTCTTGAGTCATTTCGTTTGAAGTGGGTTTTTAAGTACTCTGGATTCATTTCGTTGGAAACGGTTTTTTTTGTGTGCTGAGGTCATTTTTTGGAAGCAGGTTTTTAAGTGTTCTGGTATCCTTTCGTTGGAGGCAGATTTTTAAGTGCTCTGGAGTCCTTTCATTGGAAGCGGGTTTTTAAGTGCTCTGGGGTCATATCGTTGGAAGTGTGTTTTTAAGTGCTCTGCAGTCATTTCCTTGGAAGAAGGTTTTTAAGTGCTCTGGAGTAATTTCGATGGAATCGGGTTTATAATTGCTCTGGAGTTATTTCGTTGGAAGAGCGTTTTTAAGTGCTCTGGAGTCATTTCATTGGAAGTGGCCTTTTCAGTGCTCTGGAGTCATTTCGTTGGAAGCAGTTTTTTAAGTGCTCTTGAGTCATTTCGTTGGAAGCGGGTTTTTGAGTGCTCTGGAGTCATTTTGTTGGAAGCGGGTTGTTGAATGCTCTGGAGTCATTTCGTTGGAAACAGGTTTTTAAGTGCTCTGGGGTCATTTCGTTTAAGCGGGTTTTTAAGTGCTCTGGAGTCATTTCGTTGGAAGGTGGTTTTTAAGTGCTCTGGAATCATTTCTTTGGAAGCGCGTTTTTAAGTGCTCTGTAGTCATTTCGTTGGAGGCGGATTATTAAGTGTTCTCGTATCCTTTCATTGGAAGCGGGTTTTTAAGTGCTCTGGAGTCATTTTGTTGGACGCGGGATTTTAAGTGTTCTGGTGTCCTTTCTGTGAAAGCGGGTTTTTAAGTGCTCTGGAGTCATTTCATTGGAAGTGGGACTGTAAGTGTTCTGGTATCATTTTGTTGGAAGTGGGTTTTTAAGTGCTCTGGAGTCATTTAGTTGTAAGCGAGCTTTTAAGTGTTCTGGTATCCTTTCGTTGGAAGCGGGTTTTTAAGTGCTCAGGAGTCATTTCATTGGAAGCGGGTTTTAGTGCTCTGGAGTCATTTCGTTGGAAGCGGGTTTGTATGTTCTCTGGAGTCATTTCTTTGGAAGTGGGGATGTAAGTACTCTGGATTCAATTCATTGGAAAAGGTTTTTTATGTGCGCTGAGGTCATTTTTTTGGAAGCGTGTTTTTAAGTGCTCTGGAGTCATTTCATTGGAAGCGGGTTTTTAAGTGTTCTGGTGTCCTTTCGTTGGAAGTGGGTTTTTAAGTGCTCTGGAGTCATTTCCATGGAAGAAGGTTTTTTAGTGCTCTGGAATCATTTCGTTGGAAGCGGATTTTTAAGTGATCTGGTGTCCTTTTGTTGGAAGCGGGTTTTAGAGTGCTCTGGAGTCATTTAGTTGGAAGCGGTTTATTAAGTGCTCTGGAGTAAATTCGTTGGAAGCAGATTTTTAAGTGCTCTGGAGTCATTTTGTTGGAAGCGGTATTTTAAGTGCTCTAGAGACATTTCGTTGGAAGCGGGTTTTTACGTGCTGTGGATTCATTTCGTTGGAAGGGGGTTTTTAAGTGCTCCTGAGTAATTTTGTTTGAAGCAGTTTTTTAAATGTTCTGGTGTCCATTTGTTGGAAGCAGGGTTTAAGTGCTCTAGGGTCGTTTCATTGGAAGAGGTTTAAATGCTCTGGAGTCATTTCGTTGGAAGCGGTTTTTTAAGTTCTCTTGAGTCATTTCCTTGGAAGCGGGTTTTTGATTGCTCTGGAGTCATTTTGTTGGAAGCGGTTTTTTTAAGTGCTCTGGAATCATTTCGTTGGAAGCTTGTTTTAGAGTGCTCTGGAATCCTTTCGTTGGAAGCGGTATTTTAAGTGCTCTGGAGTCATTTCGTTGGGCGGTTTTGCGTGCTGTGGATTCATTTCGTTGGAAGGGAGTTTTTAAGTGCTCCTGAGTAATTTTATTTGAAGCAGGTTTTTAAATGTTCTGGTGTCCATTCGTTGGAAGCGGGGTTGAAGTGCTCTAGGGTCGTTTCGTTGGAAGCAGGTTTTTAAATGCTCTGTAGTCATTTCGTTGGAAGCGGTTTTTTATGTGCTCTGAGGTCATTTCGTTGTAAGCGGGTTTTTAAGTGCTCTGGGGTCATTTCGTTGCAAGCGGGTTTTTATGTGCTCTTAGGCCATTTCTTTTGGAAGTTTGGTTTTTCGTGCTCTGTGGTCATTTAATTGTAAGCGGTTTTTAAGTGCTCTTGAGTCATTTCATTGGAAGTGGCTTTTTCAGTGCTCTGAGTCATTTAGTTGGAAGCGGTTTTTAAGTGCTCTGGGGTCATTTCGTTGGAAGCAGGTTTTTAAGTGCTCTGGAGTCATTTCGTACAGCGGTTTTTACGTGCTGTGGATTCATTTCGTTTGAAGGGAGTTTTTAAGTGCTCCTGAGTAATTTTATTTGAAACAGGTTTTTAAATGTTCTGGTGTCCATTCGTTGGAAGCGGGGTTGAAGAGCTCTAGGGTCGTTTCGTTGGAAGCAGGTTTTTAAATGCTCTGTAGTCATTTCGTTGGAAGCGGTTTTTTATGTACTCTGAGGTCATTTCGTTGTAAGCGGGTTTTTAAGTGCTCTGGGGTCATTTCGTTGCAAGCGGGTTTTTATGTGCTCTGAGGTCATTTCGTTGGAAGCGGGTTTTTACGTGCTCTGGAGTCATTTATTTGGAAGCGGTTTTTTAAGTGCTCTGGGGTCATTTCGTTGGAAGCGGGTATTTACGTGCTCTGAGGTCATTTCGTTGGAAGCGGGTTTTAGAGTGCTCTGGAGTCATTTCGTTGGTGGCGGCTTTTTAAGTGCCCTGGAGTCATTTCCTTGGAAGCAGGTTTTTAATTGCTCTTGAGTCATTTCATTGGAAGTAGGTTTTTAAGTGCTCTGGAGTCATTTCGTTGCAAGCGGGTTTTTAGTGCTCTGGAGTCATTTCATTGGAAACAGGTTTGTAAGTGCTCTTGAGTCATTTCGTGTGAAGTGGGGATGTAAGTACTCTGGATTCATTTCGTTGGAAACGGTTTTTTATGTGTGCTGAGGTCATTTTTTTGGAAGCAGGTTTTTAAGTGTTCTGGTATCCTTTCGTTGGAGGCAGATTTTTAAGTGCTCTGGAGTCCTTTCATTGGAAGCGGGTTTTTAAGTGCTCTGGGGTCATATCGTTGGAAGTGTGTTTTTAAGTGCTCTGCAGTCATTTCCTTGGAAGAAGGTTTTTAAGTGCTCTGGAGTAATTTCGATGGAATCGGGTTTATAATTGCTCTGGAGTTACTTCGTTGGAAGAGCGTTTTTAAGTGCTCTGGAGTCATTTCATTGGAAGTGGCCTTTTCAGTGCTCTGGAGTCATTTCGTTGGAAGCAGTTTTTTAAGTGCTCTTGAGTCATTTCGTTAGGCGGGTTTTTGAGTGCTCTGGAGTCATTTTGTTGGAAGCGGGTTGTTGAATGCTCTGGAGTCATTTCGTTGGAAACAGGTTTTTAAGTGCTCTGGGGTCATTTCGATTTGGAAGCGGGTTTTAAGTGCTCTGGAGTCATTTCGTTGGAAGGTGGTTTTAGAGTGCTCTGGAATCATTTCTTTTAAGCGCGTTTTTAAGTGCTCTGTAGTCATTTCGTTGGAGGCGGATTATTAAGTGTTCTCGTATCCTTTCATTGGAAGCGGGTTTTTAAGTGCTCTGGAGTCATTTTGTTGGGCCTTGGGATTTTAAGTGTTCTGGTGTCCTTTCTGTGAAAGCGGGTTTTTAAGTGCTCTGGAGTCATTTCATTGGAAGTGGGACTGTAAGTGTTCTGGTATCATTTTGTTGGAAGTGGGTTTTTAAGTGCTCTGGAGTCATTTAGTTGTGCGAGCTTTTAAGTGTTCTGGTATCCTTTCGTTGGAAGCGGGTTTTTAAGTGCTCAGGAGTCATTTCATTGGAAGCGGGTTTTAAGTGCTCTGGAGTCATTTCGTTGGAAGCGGGTTTGTATGTTCTCTGGAGTCATTTCTTTGGAAGTGGGGATGTAAGTACTCTGGATTCAATTCATTGGAAAAGGTTTTTATGTGCGCTGAGGTCATTTTTTTTGGGCGTGTTTTAAGTGCTCTGGAGTCATTTCATTGGAAGCGGGTTTTTAAGTGTTCTGGTGTCCTTTCGTTGGAAGTGGGTTTTTAAGTGCTCTGGAGTCATTTCCATGGAAGAAGGCTTTTAGTGCTCTGGAATCATTTCGTTGGAGGCGGATTTTTAAGTGATCTGGTGTCCTTTTGTTGGAAGCGGGTTTTAGAGTGCTCTGGAGTCATTTAGTTGGAGGCGGTTTATTAAGTGCTCTGGAGTAAATTCGTTGGAAGCAGATTTTTAAGTGCTCTGGAGTCATTTTGTTGGAAGCGGTATTTTAAGTGCTCTAGAGACATTTCGTTGGAAGCGGGTTTTTACGTGCTGTGGATTCATTTCGTTGGAAGGGGGTTTTTAAGTGCTCCTGAGTAATTTTGTTTGAAGCAGTTTTTAAATGTTCTGGTGTCCATTTGTTGGAAGCAGGGTTTAAGTGCTCTAGGGTCGTTTCGTTGGAAGAGGTTTTTAAATGCTCGAGTCATTTAGATTTGGAAGCGGTTTTTAAGTTCTCTTGAGTCATTTCCTTGAAGCGGGTTTTTGATTGCTCTGGAGTCATTTTGTTGGAAGCGGTTTTTTTAAGTGCTCTGGAATCATTTCGTTGGAAGCTTGTTTTAGAGTGCTCTGGAATCCTTTCGTTGGAAGCGGTATTTTAAGTGCTCTGGAGTCATTTCGTTGGAAGCGGTTTTTGCGTGCTGTGGATTCATTTCGTTGGAAGGGAGTTTTTAAGTGCTCCTGAGTAATTTTATTTGAAGCAGGTTTTTAAATGTTCTGGTGTCCATTCGTTGGAAGCGGGGTTGAAGTGCTCTAGGGTCGTTTCGTTGGAAGCAGGTTTTAAATGCTCTGTAGTCATTTCGTTAGGCGGTTTTTATGTGCTCTGAGGTCATTTCGATTTGTAAGCGGGTTTTTAAGTGCTCTGGGGTCATTTCGTTTGCAAGCGGGTTTTTATGTGCTCTTAGGCCATTTCGTTGGAAGCGGGTTTTTCGTGCTCTGTGGTCATTTAAAAGCGGTTTTTAAGTGCTCTTGAGTCATTTCATTGGAAGTGGCTTTTTCAGTGCTCTGGAGTCATTTAGTTGGAAGCGGTTTTTTAAGTGCTCTGGGGTCATTTCGTTGGAAGCAGGTTTTTAAGTGCTCTGGAGTCATTTCGTTGGAAGCGGTTTTTACGTGCTGTGGATTCATTTCGTTTGAAGGGAGTTTTTAAGTGCTCCTGAGTAATTTTATTTGAAACAGGTTTTTAAATGTTCTGGTGTCCATTCGTTGGAAGCGGGGTTGAAGAGCTCTAGGGTCGTTTCGTTGGAAGCAGGTTTTTAAATGCTCTGTAGTCATTTCGTTGGAAGCGGTTTTTTATGTACTCTGAGGTCATTTCGTTGTAAGCGGGTTTTTAAGTGCTCTGGGGTCATTTCGTTGCAAGCGGGTTTTTATGTGCTCTGAGGTCATTTTGTTGGAAGCGGGTTTTTACGTGCTCTGGAGTCATTTATTTGGAAGCGGTTTTTTAAGTGCTCTGGGGTCATTTCGTTGGAAGCGGGTATTTACGTGCTCTGAGGTCATTTCGTTGGAAGCGGGTTTTAGAGTGCTCTGGAGTCATTTCGTTGGTGGCGGCTTTTTAAGTGCCCTGGAGTCATTTCCTTGGAAGCAGGTTTTTAATTGCTCTTGAGTCATTTCATTGGAAGTAGGTTTTTAAGTGCTCTGGAGTCATTTATTTGGAAGCGGGTTTTTAGTGCTCTGGAGTCATTTCATTGGAAACAGGTTTGTAAGTGCTCTTGAGTCATTTCGTGTGAAGTGGGGATGTAAGTACTCTGGATTCATTTCGTTGGAAACGGTTTTTTATGTGTGCTGAGGTCATTTTTTTGGAAGCAGGTTTTTAAGTGTTCTGGTATCCTTTCGTTGGAGGCAGATTTTTAAGTGCTCTGGAGTCCTTTCATTGGAAGCGGGTTTTTAAGTGCTCTGGGGTCATATCGTTGGAAGTGTGTTTTTAAGTGCTCTGCAGTCATTTCCTTGGAAGAAGGTTTTTAAGTGCTCTGGAGTAATTTCGATGGAATCGGGTTTATAATTGCTCTGGAGTTACTTCGTTGGAAGAGCGTTTTTAAGTGCTCTGGAGTCATTTCATTGGAAGTGGCCTTTTCAGTGCTCTGGAGTCATTTTTCGTTGGAAGCAGTTTTTAAGTGCTCTTGAGTCATTTCGTTGGGCGGGTTTTGAGTGCTCTGGAGTCATTTTGTTGGAAGCGGGTTGTTGAATGCTCTGGAGTCATTTCGTTGGAAACAGGTTTTTAAGTGCTCTGGGGTCATTTCGTTGGAAGCGGGTTTTTAAGTGCTCTGGAGTCATTTCGTTGGAAGGTGGTTTTAGAGTGCTCTGGAATCATTTCTTTGGAAGCGCGTTTTTAAGTGCTCTGTAGTCATTTCGTTGGAGGCGGATTATTAAGTGTTCTCGTATCCTTTCATTGGAAGCGGGTTTTTAAGTGCTCTGGAGTCATTTTGTTGGACGCGGGATTTTAAGTGTTCTGGTGTCCTTTCTGTGAAAGCGGGTTTTTAAGTGCTCTGGAGTCATTTCATTGGAAGTGGGACTGTAAGTGTTCTGGTATCATTTTGTTGGAAGTGGGTTTTTAAGTGCTCTGGAGTCATTTAGTTGTAAGCGAGCTTTTAAGTGTTCTGGTATCCTTTCGTTGGAAGCGGGTTTTTAAGTGCTCAGGAGTCATTTCATTGGAAGCGGGTTTTAAGTGCTCTGGAGTCATTTCGTTGGAAGCGGGTTTGTATGTTCTCTGGAGTCATTTCTTTGGAAGTGGGGATGTAAGTACTCTGGATTCAATTCATTGGAAAAGGTTTTTTTATGCGCTGAGGTCATTTTTTGGAAGCGTGTTTTTAAGTGCTCTGGAGTCATTTCATTGGAAGCGGGTTTTTAAGTGTTCTGGTGTCCTTTCGTTGGAAGTGGGTTTTTAAGTGCTCTGGAGTCATTTCCATGGAAGAAGGCTTTTAGTGCTCTGGAATCATTTCGTTGGAAGCGGATTTTTAAGTGATCTGGTGTCCTTTTGTTGGAAGCGGGTTTTAGAGTGCTCTGGAGTCATTTAGTTGGAAGCGGTTTATTAAGTGCTCTGGAGTAAATTCGTTGGAAGCAGATTTTTAAGTGCTCTGGAGTCATTTTGTTGGAAGCGGTATTTTAAGTGCTCTAGAGACATTTCGTTGGAAGCGGGTTTTTACGTGCTGTGGATTCATTTCGTTGGAAGGGGGTTTTTAAGTGCTCCTGAGTAATTTTGTTTGAAGCAGTTTTTTAAATGTTCTGGTGTCCATTTGTTGGAAGCAGGGTTTAAGTGCTCTAGGGTCGTTTCGTTGGAAGAGGTTTTTAAATGCTCCGGAGTCATTTCGTTGGAAGCGGTTTTTTAAGTTCTCTTGAGTCATTTCCTTGGAAGCGGGTTTTTGATTGCTCTGGAGTCATTTTGTTGGAAGCGGTTTTTTTAAGTGCTCTGGAATCATTTCGTTGGAAGCTTGTTTTAGAGTGCTCTGGAATCATTTTTCGTTAAGCGGTATTTTAAGTGCTCTGGAGTCATTTCGTTGGAAGCGGTTTTTGCGTGCTGTAGATTCATTTCGTTGGAAGGGAGTTTTTAAGTGCTCCTGAGTAATTTTATTTGAAGCAGGTTTTTAAATGTTCTGGTGTCCATTCGTTGGAAGCGGGGTTGAAGTTCTCTAGGGTCGTTTCGTTGGAAGCAGGTTTTTAAATGCTCTGTAGTCATTTCGTTGGAAGCGGTTTTTTATGTGCTCTGAGGTCATTTCGTTGTAAGCGGGTTTTTAAGTGCTCTGGGGTCATTTCGTTGCAAGCGGGTTTTTTATGTGCTCTTAGGCCATTTTATTTGGAAGCGGGTTTTTCGTGCTCTGTGGTCATTTAATTGTAAGCGGTTTTTTAAGTGCTCTTGAGTCATTTCATTGGAAGTGGCTTTTTCAGTGCTCTGGAGTCATTTAGTTGGAAGCGGTTTTTTAAGTGCTCTGGGGTCATTTCGTTGGAAGCAGGTTTTTAAGTGCTCTGGAGTCATTTCGTTGGAAGCGGTTTTTACGTGCTGTGGATTCATTTCGTTTGAAGGGAGTTTTTAAGTGCTCCTGAGTAATTTTATTTGAAACAGGTTTTTAAATGTTCTGGTGTCCATTCGTTGGAAGCGGGGTTGAAGAGCTCTAGGGTCGTTTCGTTGGAAGCAGGTTTTTAAATGCTCTGTAGTCATTTCGTTAGGCGGTTTTTATGTACTCTGAGGTCATTTCGTTGTAAGCGGGTTTTTAAGTGCTCTGGGGTCATTTCGTTTGCAAGCGGGTTTTTATGTGCTCTGAGGTCATTTTTGTTGGAAGCGGGTTTTACGTGCTCTGGAGTCATTTATTTAAGCGGTTTTTAAGTGCTCTGGGGTCATTTCGTTGGAAGCGGGTTTTACGTGCTCTGAGGTCATTTCGTTGGAAGCGGGTTTTAGAGTGCTCTGGAGTCATTTCGTTGGTGGCGGCTTTTTAAGTGCCCTGAGTCATTTCCTTGGAAGCAGGTTTTAATTGCTCTTGAGTCATTTCATTGGAAGTAGGTTTTTAAGTGCTCTGGAGTCATTTCGTTTGCAAGCGGGTTTTTAGTGCTCTGGAGTCATTTCATTGGAAACAGGTTTGTAAGTGCTCTTGAGTCATTTCGTGTGAAGTGGGGATGTAAGTACTCTGGATTCATTTCGTTGGAAACGGTTTTTTATGTGTGCTGAGGTCATTTTTTTGGAAGCAGGTTTTTAAGTGTTCTGGTATCCTTTCGTTGGAGGCAGATTTTTAAGTGCTCTGGAGTCCTTTCATTGGAAGCGGGTTTTTAAGTGCTCTGGGGTCATATCGTTGGAAGTGTGTTTTTAAGTGCTCTGCAGTCATTTCCTTGGAAGAAGGTTTTTAAGTGCTCTGGAGTAATTTCGATGGAATCGGGTTTATAATTGCTCTGGAGTTACTTCGTTGGAAGAGCGTTTTTAAGTGCTCTGGAGTCATTTCATTGGAAGTGGCCTTTTCAGTGCTCTGGAGTCATTTCGTTGGAAGCAGTTTTTTAAGTGCTCTTGAGTCATTTCGTTGGAAGCGGGTTTTTGAGTGCTCTGGAGTCATTTTGTTGGAAGCGGGTTGTTGAATGCTCTGGAGTCATTTCGTTGGAAACAGGTTTTTAAGTGCTCTGGGGTCATTTCGTTGGAAGCGGGTTTTTAAGTGCTCTGGAGTCATTTCGTTGGAAGGTGGTTTTAGAGTGCTCTGGAATCATTTCTTTGGAAGCGCGTTTTTAAGTGCTCTGTAGTCATTTCGTTGGAGGCGGATTATTAAGTGTTCTCGTATCCTTTCATTGGAAGCGGGTTTTTAAGTGCTCTGGAGTCATTTTGTTGGACGCGGGATTTTAAGTGTTCTGGTGTCCTTTCTGTGAAAGCGGGTTTTTAAGTGCTCTGGAGTCATTTCATTGGAAGTGGGACTGTAAGTGTTCTGGTATCATTTTGTTGGAAGTGGGTTTTTAAGTGCTCTGGAGTCATTTAGTTGTAAGCGAGCTTTTAAGTGTTCTGGTATCCTTTCGTTGGAAGCGGGTTTTTAAGTGCTCAGGAGTCATTTCATTGGAAGCGGGTTTTAAGTGCTCTGGAGTCATTTCGTTGGAAGCGGGTTTGTATGTTCTCTGGAGTCATTTCTTTGGAAGTGGGGATGTAAGTACTCTGGATTCAATTCATTGGAAAAGGTTTTTTATGTGCGCTGAGGTCATTTTTTTGGAAGCGTGTTTTTAAGTGCTCTGGAGTCATTTCATTGGAAGCGGGTTTTTAAGTGTTCTGGTGTCCTTTCGTTGGAAGTGGGTTTTTAAGTGCTCTGGAGTCATTTCCATGGAAGAAGGCTTTTAGTGCTCTGGAATCATTTCGTTGGAAGCGGATTTTTAAGTGATCTGGTGTCCTTTTGTTGGAAGCGGGTTTTAGAGTGCTCTGGAGTCATTTAGTTGGAAGCGGTTTATTAAGTGCTCTGGAGTAAATTCGTTGGAAGCAGATTTTTAAGTGCTCTGGAGTCATTTTGTTGGAAGCGGTATTTTAAGTGCTCTAGAGACATTTCGTTGGAAGCGGGTTTTTACGTGCTGTGGATTCATTTCGTTGGAAGGGGGTTTTTAAGTGCTCCTGAGTAATTTTGTTTGAAGCAGTTTTTTAAATGTTCTGGTGTCCATTTGTTGGAAGCAGGGTTTAAGTGCTCTAGGGTCGTTTCGTTGGAAGAGGTTTTTAAATGCTCCGGAGTCATTTCGTTGGAGGCGGTTTTTAAGTTCTCTTGAGTCATTTCTTTGGAAGCGGGTTTTTGATTGCTCTGGAGTCATTTTGTTGGAAGCGGTTTTTAAGTGCTCTGGAATCATTTTCGTTGGAAGCTTGTTTTAGAGTGCTCTGGAGCGGGTTTTTCGTTAAGCGGTATTTTAAGTGCTCTGGAGTCATTTCGTTGAAGCGGTTTTTGCGTGCTGTAGATTCATTTCGTTGGAAGGAGTTTTTAAGTGCTCCTGAGTAATTTTATTTGAAGCAGGTTTTTAAATGTTCTGGTGTCCATTCGTTGGAAGCGGGGTTGAAGTTCTCTAGGGTCGTTTCGTTGGAAGCAGTTTTTAAATGCTCTGTAGTCATTTTGTTAAATGCTCTTAAGTCTCAGGTCATTTTGTTTAGCGGTTTTTAAGTGCTCTGGGGTCATTTTTATTTGGAAGGGGTTTTTATGTGCTCTTAGGCCATTTTGTTGGAAGGCGGTTTTTACGTGCTCTGTGGTCATTTAATTGGAAGCGGTTTTTAAGTGCTCTTGAGTCATTTCATTGGAAGTGGCTTTTTCAGTGCTCTGGAGTCATTTAGTTGGAAGCGGTTTTTAAGTGCTCTGGGGTCATTTCGTTGGAAGCAGGTTTTTAAGTGCTCTGGAGTCATTTGTTGGGCGGTTTTACGTGCTGTGGATTCATTTCGTTTGAAGGAGTTTTAAGTGCTCTGAGTAATTTTATTTGAAACAGGTTTTTAAATGTTCTGGTGTCCATTCGTTTGAAGCGGGGTTTAAGAGCTCTAGGGTCATTTTCGTTGGAAGCAGGTTTTTAAATGCTCTGTAGTCATTTCGTTGGAAGGCGGTTTTTATGTACTCTGAGGTCATTTTATTTGTAAAGCGGGTTTTTAAGTGCTCTGGGGTCATTTCGTTGGAAGCGGGTTTTTTATGTGCTCTGAGGTCATTTCGTTTGAAGCGGTTTTTTACGTGCTCTGGAGTCATTTTATTTGAAGCGGTTTTTAAGTGCTCTGGGGTCATTTCGTTGGAAGCGGGTTTTTAAGTGCTCTGAGGTCATTTCGTTTAAGCGGGTTTTAGAGTGCTCTGAGTCATTTCGTTGGTGGCGGGTTTTTAAGTGCTCTGGGTCATTTCCTTGGAAGCAGGTTTTTAATTGCTCTTGAGTCATTTCATTGGAAGTAGGTTTTTAAGTGCTCTGGAGTCATTTCGTTTGAAGCGGTTTTTTAGTGCTCTGGAGTCATTTCATTGGAAACAGGTTTTTAAGTGCTCTTGAGTCATTTCGTTGAAGTGGGGTTTTAAGTACTCTGGATTCATTTCGTTTGGAAAACGGTTTTTATGTGTGCTCCTGAGGTCATTTTTTTTGGAAGCAGGTTTTTAAGTGTTCTGGTATCCTTTCGTTGGAGGCAGATTTTTAAGTGCTCTAGAGTCCTTTCATTGGAAGCGGGTTTTTAAGTGCTCTGGGGTCATTTCGTTGGAAGTGTGTTTTTAAGTGCTCTGCAGTCATTTCCTTGGAAGAAGGTTTTAAGTGCTCTGGAGTAATTTCGTTGGAAGCGGGTTTTATGTGCTCTGGGTCATTTCGTTGGAAGCGGTTTTTAAGTGCTCTGGAGTCATTTCATTTGGAAGTGGGTTTTTCAGTGCTCTGGAGTCATTTCGTTGGAAGCAGTTTTTAAGTGCTCTTGAGTCATTTCGTTTAAGCGGGTTTTTGAGTGCTCTGGAGTCATTTTGTTGGTGGCGGGTTTTTGAAGTGCTCTGAGTCATTTCGTTGGAAACAGGTTTTTAAGTGCTCTGGGGTCATTTCATTGGAAGCGGGTTTTTAAGTGCTCTGGAGTCATTTCGTTGGAAGGTGGTTTTAGTGCTCTGGAATCATTTCTTTGAAACAGGTTTTTAAGTGCTCTGTAGTCATTTCGTTGGAAGCGGATTATTAAGTGTTCTGGATTCATTTCATTGGAAGCGGGTTTTTATGTGTCTGAGTCATTTTTTTTGGAAGCAGGTTTTTAAGTGTTCTGGTGTCCTTTCGTTGGAAGCAGGTTTTTAAGTGCTCTGGAGTCCTTTCATTGGAAGCGGGTTTTTAAGTGCTCTGGGGTCTTTTCTTGGAAGAAGTTTTTGTGTTTTTAATCATTTCTGCATTTTTCATTTCCTTTTGGAAGAAGCGGGTTTTTAAGTGCTCTGGAGTCATTTCATTGGAATCGGGTTTTAAGTGCTCTGGAGTCATTTCGTTGGAAGAGCGGGTTTTAAGTGCTCTGGAGTCATTTCTTTGGAAGTGGCCTTTTCAGTGCTCTGGAGTCATTTCATTGGAAAAGGTTTTTTAAGTGCTCTTGAGTCATTTTTTTAAGCGGGTTTTTTAAGTGCTCTGGAGTCATTTTGTTGGAAGCGGGTTTTTTAATGTTCTGGAGTCATTTCGTTGAAACAGGTTTTTAAGTGCTCTGGGGTCATTTCATTGGAAGAAGGTTTTTAAGTGCTCTGGAGTCATTTCGTTGGAAGGTGGTTTTAGAGTGCTCTGGAATCATTTCTTTGAAGCGGGTTTTTAAGTGCTCTGTAGTCATTTCGTTGGAGGCGGTTTATTAAGTGTTCTGTATCCTTTCATTGGAAGCGGGTTTTTAAGTGCTCTGGAGTCATTTTGTTGGACGCGGGATTTTAAGTGTTCTGGTGTCCTTTCTGTGAAAGCGGGTTTTTAAGTGCTCTGGAGTCATTTCATTGGAAGTGGGACTGTAAGTGTTCTGGTATCATTTTGTTGGAAGTGGGTTTTTAAGTGCTCTGGAGTCATTTAGTTGTAAGCGAGCTTTTAAGTGTTCTGGTATCCTTTCGTTGGAAGCGGGTTTTAAGTGCTCAGGAGTCATTTCATTGGAAGCGGGTTTTAAGTGCTCTGGAGTCATTTCGTTGGAAGCGGGTTTGTATGTTCTCTGGAGTCATTTCTTTGGAAGTGGGGATGTAAGTACTCTGGATTCAATTCATTGGAAAAGGTTTTTTATGTGCGCTGAGGTCATTTTTTTGGAAGCGTGTTTTTAAGTGCTCTGGAGTCATTTCATTGGAAGCGGGTTTTTAAGTGTTCTGGTGTCCTTTCGTTGGAAGTGGGTTTTTAAGTGCTCTGGAGTCATTTCCATGGAAGAAGGCTTTTAGTGCTCTGGAATCATTTCGTTGGAAGCGGATTTTTAAGTGATCTGGTGTCCTTTTGTTGGAAGCGGGTTTTAGAGTGCTCTGGAGTCATTTAGTTAGGCGGTTTATTAAGTGCTCTGGAGTAAATTCGTTGGAAGCAGATTTTTAAGTGCTCTGGAGTCATTTTGTTGGAAGCGGTATTTTAAGTGCTCTAGAGACATTTCGTTGGAAGCGGGTTTTTACGTGCTGTGGATTCATTTCGTTGGAAGGGGGTTTTTAAGTGCTCCTGAGTAATTTTGTTTGAAGCAGTTTTTAAATGTTCTGGTGTCCATTTGTTGGAAGCAGGGTTTAAGTGCTCTAGGGTCGTTTCGTTGGAAGAGGTTTTAAATGTCTCGAGTCATTTCGTTTGGAAGCGGTTTTTTAAGTTCTCTTGAGTCATTTCCTTGGAAGCGGGTTTTTGATTGCTCTGGAGTCATTTTGTTGGAAGCGGTTTTTTTAAGTGCTCTGGAATCATTTCGTTGGAAGCTTGTTTTAGAGTGCTCTGGAATCCTTTTCGTTAGGCGGTATTTTAAGTGCTCTGGAGTCATTTTCGTTGGAAGCGGTTTTTTGCGTGCTGTAGATTCATTTCGTTGGAAGGGAGTTTTTAAGTGCTCCTGAGTAATTTTATTTGAAGCAGGTTTTTAAATGTTCTGGTGTCCATTCGTTGGAAGCGGGGTTGAAGTTCTCTAGGGTCGTTTCGTTGGAAGCAGGTTTTAAATGCTCTGTAGTCATTTCGTTAGGCGGTTTTTATGTGCTCTGAGGTCATTTCGTTTAAGCGGGTTTTTAAGTGCTCTGGGGTCATTTCGTTGCAAGCGGGTTTTATGTGCTCTTAGGCCATTTCGATTTGGAAAGCGGTTTTTACGTGCTCTGTGGTCATTTAATTGTAGCGGTTTTTAAGTGCTCTTGAGTCATTTCATTGGAAGTGGCTTTTTCAGTGCTCTGGAGTCATTTAGTTGGGCGGTTTTTAAGTGCTCTGGGGTCATTTCGTTGGAAGCAGGTTTTTAAGTGCTCTGGAGTCATTTCGTTGGAAGCGGTTTTTACGTGCTGTGGATTCATTTCGTTTGAAGGAGTTTTTAAGTGCTCCTGAGTAATTTTATTTGAAACAGGTTTTTAAATGTTCTGGTGTCCATTCGTTAGCGGGGTTGAAGAGCTCTAGGGTCGTTTCGTTTGAAGCAGGTTTTAAATGCTCTGTAGTCATTTCGTTGCTAGGCGGTTTTTATGTACTCTGAGGTCATTTCGTTGTAAAGCGGGTTTTTAAGTGCTCTGGGGTCATTTCGTTTGCAAGCGGGTTTTTATGTGCTCTGAGGTCATTTCGTTGGAAGCGGTTTTTACGTGCTCTGGAGTCATTTATTTAAGCGGTTTTTAAGTGCTCTGGGGTCATTTCGTTGGAAGCGGGTATTTCGTGCTCTGAGGTCATTTCGTTGGAAGCGGGTTTTAGAGTGCTCTGGAGTCATTTCGTTGGTGGCGGCTTTTTAAGTGCCCTGAGTCATTTCCTTGGAAGCAGGGTTTTAATTGCTCTTGAGTCATTTCATTGGAAGTAGGTTTTTAAGTGCTCTGGAGTCATTTAGTTTTGCAAGCGGGTTTTTAGTGCTCTGGAGTCATTTCATTGGAAACAGGTTTGTAAGTGCTCTTGAGTCATTTTCGTGTGAAGTGGGGATGTAAGTACTCTGGATTCATTTCGTTGGAAACGGTTTTTATGTGTGCTGAGGTCATTTTTTGGAAGCAGGTTTTTAAGTGTTCTGGTATCCTTTCGTTGGAGGCAGATTTTTAAGTGCTCTGGAGTCCTTTCATTGGCGGGTTTTTAAGTGCTCTGGGGTCATATCGTTGGAAGTGTGTTTTTAAGTGCTCTGCAGTCATTTCCTTGGAAGAAGGTTTTTAAGTGCTCTGGAGTAATTTCGATGGAATCGGGTTTATAATTGCTCTGGAGTTACTTCGTTGGAAGAGCGTTTTTAAGTGCTCTGGAGTCATTTCATTGGAAGTGGCCTTTTCAGTGCTCTGGAGTCATTTCGTTGGAAGCAGTTTTTTAAGTGCTCTTGAGTCATTTCGTTGGAAGCGGGTTTTTGAGTGCTCTGGAGTCATTTTGTTGGAAGCGGGTTGTTGAATGCTCTGGAGTCATTTCGTTGGAAACAGGTTTTTAAGTGCTCTGGGGTCATTTCGTTGGAAGCGGGTTTTTAAGTGCTCTGGAGTCATTTCGTTGGAAGGTGGTTTTAGAGTGCTCTGGAATCATTTCTTTGGAAGCGCGTTTTTAAGTGCTCTGTAGTCATTTCGTTGGAGGCGGATTATTAAGTGTTCTCGTATCCTTTCATTGGAAGCGGGTTTTTAAGTGCTCTGGAGTCATTTTGTTGGAAGCAGGTTTTTAAGTGTTCTGCTGTCCTTTCGTTGGAAGTGGGTTTTTAAGTGTTCTGGTGTCCTTTCGTTGGAAGTGGGTTTTTAAGTGCTCTGGAGTCCTTTTCTTGGAAGAAGGTTTTTAGTGCTCTGGAATCATTTCGTTGGAAGCGGATTTTTAAGTGATCTGGTGTCCTTTTGTTGGAAGCGGGTTTTTAAGTGCTCAGGAGTCATTTCATTGGAAGCGGGTTTTAAGTGCTCTGGAGTCATTTCGTTGGAAGCGGGTTTGTATGTTCTCTGGAGTCATTTCTTTGGAAGTGGGGATGTAAGTACTCTGGATTCAATTCATTGGAAAAGGTTTTTTATGTGCGCTGAGGTCATTTTTTTGGAAGCGTGTTTTTAAGTGCTCTGGAGTCATTTCATTGGAAGCGGGTTTTTAAGTGTTCTGGTGTCCTTTCGTTGGAAGTGGGTTTTTAAGTGCTCTGGAGTCATTTCCATGGAAGAAGGCTTTTAGTGCTCTGGAATCATTTCGTTGGAAGCGGATTTTTAAGTGATCTGGTGTCCTTTTGTTGGAAGCGGGTTTTAGAGTGCTCTGGAGTCATTTAGTTGGAAGCGGTTTATTAAGTGCTCTGGAGTAAATTCGTTGGAAGCAGATTTTTAAGTGCTCTGGAGTCATTTTGTTGGACGCGGGATTTTAAGTGTTCTGGTGTCCTTTCTGTGAAAGCGGGTTTTTAAGTGCTCTGGAGTCATTTCATTGGAAGTGGGACTGTAAGTGTTCTGGTATCATTTTGTTGGAAGTGGGTTTTTAAGTGCTCTGGAGTCATTTAGTTGTAAGCGAGCTTTTAAGTGTTCTGGTGTCCTTTTGTTGGAAGCGGGTTTTTAAGTGCTCAGGAGTCATTTCATTGGAAGCGGGTTTTAAGTGCTCTGGAGTCATTTCGTTGGAAGCGGGTTTGTATGTTCTCTGGAGTCATTTCTTTGGAAGTGGGGATGTAAGTACTCTGGATTCAATTCATTGGAAAAGGTTTTTTATGTGCGCTGAGGTCATTTTTTTGGAAGCGTGTTTTTAAGTGCTCTGGAGTCATTTCGTTGGAAGCGGGTTTTTAAGTGTTCTGGTGTCCTTTCGTTGGAAGTGGGTTTTTAAGTGCTCTGGAGTCATTTCCATGGAAGAAGTCTTTTAGTGCTCTGGAATCATTTCGTTGGAAGCGGATTTTTAAGTGATCTGGTGTCCTTTTGTTGGAAGCAGGTTTTAGAGTGCTCTGGAGTCATTTAGTTGGAAGCGGTTTTTTAAGTGCTCTGGAGTAAATTCGTTGGAAGCAGATTTTTAAGTGCTCTGGAGTCATTTTGTTGGAAGCGGTATTTTAAGTGCTCTAGAGACATTTCGTTGGAAGCGGGTTTTTACGTGCTGTGGATTCATTTCGTTGGAAGGGGGTTTTTAAGTGCTCCTGAGTAATTTTGTTTGAAGCAGTTTTTTAAATGTTCTGGTGTCCATTTGTTGGAAGCAGGGTTTAAGTGCTCTAGGGTCGTTTCGTTGGAAGAGGTTTTTAAATGCTCCGGAGTCATTTCGTTGGAAGCGGTTTTTTAAGTTCTCTTGAGTCATTTCCTTGGAAGCGGGTTTTTGATTGCTCTGGAGTCATTTTGTTGGAAGCGGTTTTTTTAAGTGCTCTGGAATCATTTCGTTGGAAGCTTGTTTTAGAGTGCTCTGGAATCCTTTCGTTGGAAGCGGTATTTTAAGTGCTCTGGAGTCATTTCGTTGGAAGCGGTTTTTGCGTGCTGTAGATTCATTTCGTTGGAAGGGAGTTTTTAAGTGCTCCTGAGTAATTTTATTTGAAGCAGGTTTTTAAATGTTCTGGTGTCCATTCGTTGGGCGGGGTGAAGTTCTCTAGGGTCGTTTTATTTGGAAGCAGGTTTTTAAATGCTCTGTAGTCATTTCGTTGGAAGCGGTTTTTTATGTGCTCTGAGGTCATTTCGTTGTAAGCGGGTTTTTAAGTGCTCTGGGGTCATTTCGTTGCAAGCGGGTTTTTATGTGCTCTTAGGCCATTTCGTTGGAAGCGGGTTTTTACGTGCTCTGTGGTCATTTAATTGTAAGCGGTTTTTTAAGTGCTCTTGAGTCATTTCATTGGAAGTGGCTTTTTCAGTGCTCTGGAGTCATTTAGTTGGAAGCGGTTTTTTAAGTGCTCTGGGGTCATTTCGTTGGAAGCAGGTTTTTAAGTGCTCTGGAGTCATTTCGTTGGAAGCGGTTTTTACGTGCTGTGGATTCATTTCGTTTGAAGGGAGTTTTTAAGTGCTCCTGAGTAATTTTATTTGAAACAGGTTTTTAAATGTTCTGGTGTCCATTCGTTGGAAGCGGGGTTGAAGAGCTCTAGGGTCGTTTCGTTGGAAGCAGGTTTTTAAATGCTCTGTAGTCATTTCGTTGGAAGCGGTTTTTTATGTACTCTGAGGTCATTTCGATTTGTAGCGGGTTTTAAGTGCTCTGGGGTCATTTCGTTTGCAAGCGGGTTTTTATGTGCTCTGAGGTCATTTCGTTGGAAGCGGTTTTTACGTGCTCTGAGTCATTTATTTGAAGCGGTTTTTAAGTGCTCTGGGGTCATTTCGTTGGAAGCGGGTATTTACGTGCTCTGAGGTCATTTCGTTAGGCGGGTTTTAGAGTGCTCTGGAGTCATTTCGTTGGTGGCGGCTTTTTAAGTGCCCTGAGTCATTTCCTTGGAAGCAGGTTTTAATTGCTCTTGAGTCATTTCATTGGAAGTAGGTTTTTAAGTGCTCTGAGTCATTTCGATTTGCAAGCGGGTTTTTAGTGCTCTGGAGTCATTTCATTGGAAACAGGTTTGTAAGTGCTCTTGAGTCATTTTTCGTGTGAAGTGGGGATGTAAGTACTCTGGATTCATTTCGTTGAAACGTTTTTTTATGTGTGCTGAGGTCATTTTTTGGAAGCAGGTTTTTAAGTGTTCTGGTATCCTTTCGTTGGAGGCAGATTTTTAAGTGCTCTGGAGTCCTTTCATTGGAAGCGGGTTTTTAAGTGCTCTGGGGTCATATCGTTGGAAGTGTGTTTTTAAGTGCTCTGCAGTCATTTCCTTGGAAGAAGGTTTTAAGTGCTCTGGAGTAATTTCGATGGAATCGGGTTTATAATTGCTCTGGAGTTACTTCGTTGGAAGAGCGTTTTTAAGTGCTCTGGAGTCATTTCATTGGAAGTGGCCTTTTCAGTGCTCTGGAGTCATTTCGTTGGAAGCAGTTTTTTAAGTGCTCTTGAGTCATTTCGTTGGGCGGGTTTTGAGTGCTCTGGAGTCATTTTGTTGGAAGCGGGTTGTTGAATGCTCTGGAGTCATTTCGTTGGAAACAGGTTTTTAAGTGCTCTGGGGTCATTTCGTTGGAAGCGGGTTTTTAAGTGCTCTGGAGTCATTTCGTTGGAAGGTGGTTTTAGAGTGCTCTGGAATCATTTCTTTGGAAGCGCGTTTTTAAGTGCTCTGTAGTCATTTCGTTGGAGGCGGATTATTAAGTGTTCTCGTATCCTTTCATTGGAAGCGGGTTTTTAAGTGCTCTGGAGTCATTTTGTTGGACGCGGGATTTTAAGTGTTCTGGTGTCCTTTCTGTGAAAGCGGGTTTTTAAGTGCTCTGGAGTCATTTCATTGGAAGTGGGACTGTAAGTGTTCTGGTATCATTTTGTTGGAAGTGGGTTTTTAAGTGCTCTGGAGTCATTTAGTTATGTGAGCTTTTAAGTGTTCTGGTATCCTTTCGTTGGAAGCGGGTTTTTAAGTGCTCAGGAGTCATTTCATTGGAAGCGGGTTTTAAGTGCTCTGGAGTCATTTCGTTGGAAGCGGGTTTGTATGTTCTCTGGAGTCATTTCTTTGGAAGTGGGGATGTAAGTACTCTGGATTCAATTCATTGGAAAAGGTTTTTTATGTGCGCTGAGGTCATTTTTTTGGAAGCGTGTTTTTAAGTGCTCTGGAGTCATTTCATTGGAAGCGGGTTTTTAAGTGTTCTGGTGTCCTTTCGTTGGAAGTGGGTTTTTAAGTGCTCTGGAGTCATTTCCATGGAAGAAGGCTTTTAGTGCTCTGGAATCATTTCGTTGGAAGCGGATTTTTAAGTGATCTGGTGTCCTTTTGTTGGAAGCGGGTTTTAGAGTGCTCTGGAGTCATTTAGTTAGGCGGTTTATTAAGTGCTCTGGAGTAAATTCGTTGGAAGCAGATTTTTAAGTGCTCTGGAGTCATTTTGTTGGAAGCGGTATTTTAAGTGCTCTAGAGACATTTCGTTGGAAGCGGGTTTTTACGTGCTGTGGATTCATTTCGTTGGAAGGGGGTTTTTAAGTGCTCCTGAGTAATTTTGTTTGAAGCAGTTTTTTAAATGTTCTGGTGTCCATTTGTTGGAAGCAGGGTTTAAGTGCTCTAGGGTCGTTTCGTTGGAAGAGGTTTTTAAATGCTCCGGAGTCATTTCGTTTAGGCGGTTTTTAAGTTCTCTTGAGTCATTTCCTTGGAAGCGGGTTTTTGATTGCTCTGGAGTCATTTTGTTGGAAGCGGTTTTTTTAAGTGCTCTGGAATCATTTCGTTGGAAGCTTGTTTTAGAGTGCTCTGGAATCCTTTCGTTGGAAGCGGTATTTTAAGTGCTCTGGAGTCATTTCGTTGGAAGCGGTTTTTGCGTGCTGTGGATTCATTTCGTTGGAAGGGAGTTTTTAAGTGCTCCTGAGTAATTTTATTTGAAGCAGGTTTTTAAATGTTCTGGTGTCCATTCGTTGGAAGCGGGGTTGAAGTGCTCTAGGGTCGTTTCGTTGGAAGCAGGTTTTTAAATGCTCTGTAGTCATTTCGTTAGGCGGTTTTTATGTGCTCTGAGGTCATTTCGATTTGTAAGCGGGTTTTTAAGTGCTCTGGGGTCATTTCGATTTGCAAGCGGGTTTTATGTGCTCTTAGGCCATTTCGTTGGAAGCGGGTTTTTCGTGCTCTGTGGTCATTTAATTGTAAGCGGTTTTTAAGTGCTCTTGAGTCATTTCATTGGAAGTGGCTTTTTCAGTGCTCTGGAGTCATTTAGTTAAGCGGTTTTTAAGTGCTCTGGGGTCATTTCGTTGGAAGCAGGTTTTTAAGTGCTCTGGAGTCATTTCGTTACAGCGGTTTTTACGTGCTGTGGATTCATTTCGTTTGAAGGAGTTTTAAGTGCTCCTGAGTAATTTTATTTGAAACAGGTTTTTAAATGTTCTGGTGTCCATTCGTTGGAAGCGGGGTTGAAGAGCTCTAGGGTCGTTTCGTTTGGAAGCAGGTTTTTAAATGCTCTGTAGTCATTTCGTTGGAAGCGGTTTTTTATGTACTCTGAGGTCATTTCGTTGTAAGCGGGTTTTTAAGTGCTCTGGGGTCATTTCGTTGCAAGCGGGTTTTTATGTGCTCTGAGGTCATTTTGTTGGAAGCGGGTTTTTACGTGCTCTGGAGTCATTTATTTAGGCGGTTTTTAAGTGCTCTGGGGTCATTTCGTTGGAAGCGGGTATTTCGTGCTCTGAGGTCATTTCGTTGAAGCGGGTTTTAGAGTGCTCTGGAGTCATTTCGTTGGTGGCGGCTTTTTAAGTGCCCTGGAGTCATTTCCTTGGAAGCAGGTTTTTAATTGCTCTTGAGTCATTTCATTGGAAGTAGGTTTTTAAGTGCTCTGGAGTCATTTCGTTGCAAGCGGGTTTTTAGTGCTCTGGAGTCATTTCATTGGAAACAGGTTTGTAAGTGCTCTTGAGTCATTTCGTGTGAAGTGGGGATGTAAGTACTCTGGATTCATTTCGTTGGAAACGGTTTTTTATGTGTGCTGAGGTCATTTTTTTGGAAGCAGGTTTTTAAGTGTTCTGGTATCCTTTCGTTGGAGGCAGATTTTTAAGTGCTCTGGAGTCCTTTCATTGGAAGCGGGTTTTTAAGTGCTCTGGGGTCATATCGTTGGAAGTGTGTTTTTAAGTGCTCTGCAGTCATTTCCTTGGAAGAAGGTTTTTAAGTGCTCTGGAGTAATTTCGATGGAATCGGGTTTATAATTGCTCTGGAGTTACTTCGTTGGAAGAGCGTTTTTAAGTGCTCTGGAGTCATTTCATTGGAAGTGGCCTTTTCAGTGCTCTGGAGTCATTTCGTTGGAAGCAGTTTTTTAAGTGCTCTTGAGTCATTTCGTTGGAAGCGGGTTTTTGAGTGCTCTGGAGTCATTTTGTTGGAAGCGGGTTGTTGAATGCTCTGGAGTCATTTCGATTTGGAAACAGGTTTTTAAGTGCTCTGGGGTCATTTCGATTGGAGGCGGGTTTTTAAGTGCTCTGGAGTCATTTCGTTGGAAGGTGGTTTTAGAGTGCTCTGGAATCATTTCTTTGGCTCAGCGTTTTTAAGTGCTCTGTAGTCATTTCGTTGGAGGCGGATTATTAAGTGTTCTCTGTAT
>JAEOAE010002674.1:0-37253 GCA_036365155.1 Meriones psammophilus
TTATTTAACTCGATATTAACAAAATATATTTCAGTGTATAGTTAATGTATAAAGACATTATTCAGAAGATAATTTAAATTATGTATTTGACACTGACTGTGTTTATTTGGATGCCAAATTTGGATTTAAAATATTTCTCTTTGTGTTGAGATTTCACAACAGCCATATCTGAAAAAGTAGATCCACCCGCCCAAGCTTTTACAGCTACACTTAACAGTTTTCCTCAGTAACTGGACTGAAATATGTATTTAAATGAAAATTTGGTTCTTCTGCGTTGCCAGTGACATTTTGATGTAGAGGGCCATCGTGAACCACAGCTGCACTTCAGGGCAGTTCTGACAGGAATGGCCTTGAGGGCGGCCTGACCACTGGATTATTTTAACTATTCTGGCTTTTTTGTGTTTTTATGTAATGTTGAGAATTGTTCTTTCAAGGTCTGTAAAGAATTGTGTTGGTATTTTGATGGAAATTGCATTGGAGCTCTACATTTCTTTTGGTAGGATGGCCATTTTGCTGTTATTCCTACTGATCCATGAGTATGGAGATCATTCCATCTTATGATATCTTCTTCAATTTCTTTCTTCAAAGACATGAAGTTTTTTTATACAGATTTTTCACTTGCTTGGTTAGTCACACCAGTACACTTTATCTTATTTGTGGCTATTGCATGGTTGTTGTTGTTGTTGTTGTTGTTGTTGTTGTTGTTTTCCTAATTTCTTTCTCAGCTCTCTTGTCTTTTCTATACAAGAGGGCTTCAGATATTTTTTTAGCAACTTTGTTTCCAGCCACCTTGCTGAGGTGTTTATCAGCTGTAGTAGTTCTCTGGTAGAATTTTTAGGGTCACTCATGTATACTGTCATATCATTTGTGAATAGTGATACTTTGACTTCTTCCTCTCTGCTTTGTATCCCCTTGATTTCCTTTAGTTGTTTTACTGCTATAGATAGAACTTCCAGTACTATGTTGAAGAGAAAGGAGAGAGTTAGCAAACTTGACTTGTCTCTGATTTCAGTGGGGTTGATTTAAATTGCTTTCCATTTAGTTTGATGTTTGCTATAGGCTTGTATATTATCTTTGCTGTCTTTAGGCATATGCCTTTTATCTCTGATATTTCCAAGACTTTAAACATTAATTGAGCTTGGATTTTATTAAATGCTTTTCAGCATCTATTGAGATGATCATCTGGTGTTTATTTTTCAGTTTGTTTATGTGGTGGATTACAATGATGGTTTTTTGTACATTGTATCTCCCCTGCATGCCTAGGATGAAGCCACTTGGTCCTGGTAGATGAGATTTTTGATGTTTTCTTGGATTCATTTTGTAAGTATTTTATGGAATATTTTTGTTTCAATATTCACAAGAGAGATTGGTCTGAAATAATCTTTCTTAGTGTATCTCTGCCTTTTAGTTAGCTTTTGTGAGGTTTAGGTATCAAGGTGGATGTGGCTTCATAGAAAGAGTTTGGTAATGTTCCTTCTTTTTCTTTTTGTGAAATAGTTTGAAGAATATTGACATTACCTCTTCTTTGAAGGACTAGTAAAATTCTGCGCGGAAACTATCAGACTCTGGGCTTTGTTTGACAGGGAGACTTTTGATGAATGCTTCAAAAGAGCATGTAGGTCTATTAATTTAGTTACTTGATCCATATTCAACTTTGATTAGTGGAATCTAGCAAGAAAATATTCCATTTCATTTAGATTTTCAAGTTTTGTGGTATATAAACTTTTAAGGTGAAACCTAATGATTCTTTGAATTTCCTCAGTGTCTGTAATTATACCCCCTTTTATTTTCTAATTTTGCTGATTTATATAGTGTCTCCCTGTGTTTTAGTTAGTTATGCTAAAGGTTTGTATATCTTTGTCATTTTGTCCAAGAACCAGCTCTTGCTTTTGTTCATTCTTTGAATTGTTTTCTTTGTTTCTAATTTATTGATTTCTGCCCTAAGTTTGATTATTTCTAGCCATCTACTCCTCTTGTATATGTCTGCTTCATTTGACTAGGTCCTTCACTTGTGTTGTTATGTTGATTTGAAATGCCTCAGATTTCTTGATGAAGGCACTTAGTTCTATGAACTTTCCTCTTAGAATTACTTTCATTATGTCTCATTAGTTTGGGTAAGTTGTGCCTTCATTTTTGTTAAATTCTAGAAAGTATAATTAGTTTATTTCTTCCATAATCCAGCTGTCATTGAGTAGAGTACAGTTTCCATGCATATGCAGGCTGTTTACTATTTTTGTTACTATTGACGTCTAGCTTAAACCATGGTGTTCTAATATGATACAAGGAAATATATTGGTATAATGTTCTGTTTTCGGAATGTATACAATTTACCCATGTTCATTCAAATGCTGATTTCTCTCCTCCACTGTCTGGTTTCAGTCCAGGTATTGTATCATGATGCTTTTTCTAAGCATCACCTGTCTCAAGTTTGCATAAACATGCCACCATTTGTTCTCTATATTGTCAATTAAAACAACCAGCCCCAATACTGAGCAATGGAGAGGACAGGGTGAGACATCCTGGTCCAGAGTGGGAGGAAGAGGTAGGAGGCAGGAGAGGAGAGGAGGAGAATCTGCAGGAGAGGTCTTGGCACCACATGTAGAAATGAACTGGAACTAAGAGATCACTAAACGCCATATGATGGGTGAATCTGAATGGTAGGAAACTCTCTGGGATTAGAGGTTTAGGATGGAGTAACTGTTGGCCAGCATTGTGCTCTAGGTTAATTAAATAAATCCTAGTCTTTGTGTGGTGATTCGGTTATACAGCTGTTTAGGAATAACCACTGCTTAACTAAATGATTTTTCAATAGTTAATGTTAATAACCTACAACAAATGACACCCAACTAATCTAAGTATCCACACCCTTTTAATTCTATTTTAATATAATTTTCTTTGGGAGAGGAATAAGCTCTCAGCGATACAACCCAAACTTTAAACCTAAAAACACCCAGATAAATTACTGGCTCTTTAAGAGAGACTCTTAAACATGCCTCAGAGCAAAAGACAGCCTACTGTGGGTAGACCTGAGACTGAACAAAACTGGTTGCCACTACAGTCTAACACGATGAGAGAAATATTAAAACAGACTTCTTTGAGCTTGGCTGATAATCTCTTCTACGGTTTTAAGACAGAAATAAAGGAAAGTTTAGAAATTATGACTATGGTTACATTCCTATTCCTCAATTTAACTTTAATAATTGATTTAGCCTTTTATGTCTTCTCAAATGCAAAAGGCTTTAGAAAAGATACTGGAATAACACAAAGAACAAGTAGAACAATATGAAGAAAAATTAAAAGTTAAGAGCAATGCATAAAACAAGACATTCAAGAGATTATTGAACAAAACAACAGAGAGATAGGTGTAAAATATGGGTACTGACCTTAAAAAGAAGAGTTTAGAATATTAAGTAAAGAAAATACTCAGGCAGACGAAAAAGATAATAAAGAAAACCAAACAAAGGTGGTTAGAGAACAAATGTTAGCTTATTTAGTCAGTGTACAACAGAGACAAGCAGAAGATGATCACTTACAGGATAACCATGAGGCTGAATGGCACCCTGTGGAAGTGCTAGACCTGAGGTGGATATTCAATTCCAAAGAGTTGGAACTTTATGTGAAGTGAAGCAAAGTGTTAAATGACTTAAATGTACAGGAACTGAAGGTCAAAAAAGAAAACTAAGACCATATGTGGCTGAGATAGCCATAAACTTATGGAAAAGAGATCTGTTACAACAATGGAAGACCTTGATTAACATCCCCCCAAGTTCTGAGACAAGCCAAAAAAACAGGTAATACTCTTGATAAAGAAGCTAAAATTATTTTAAAATGTCATCAAAAACAGTTTCCAGACTGTCCATTAACAAAATACAGCAGAGGCCATCTTTTCAAATGCCTATTACAATCCGGAATCCCATTGCCTTCCTTGTTACCTAAAGAATGGCCTATTATAGTGATTGATTTAAATGATTGCTTTTTCACAACTCCTTTACATGAACATGATAGGGTAAGTTTTGCTTTCTCAGGAACCACTTTGAATAGAAGTTGTCCAAAAAAGAGATATCACTAGACGTTCTTACCACAAAGGATGTTGAACAGTCCTATTTTATGCCAATATTTTGTACAACAGCTGTTTGAGATAATCCATAAGCAGTTTCCTCAATCCATAATTTACCACTATATGGATGATATCTTATTGGCTGATTCAGATAGAAAAACATTAGAAAATATTTTTGATGAAATAAATAGAACTTTGCCTTGTTGGGATTTAGAGATTGCGCCCGAAAAAGTACAAAAGGGAGATTCTATTAATTACCTAGGATACAAAATGGGCCTACAAAATACTCGACCACAAAAAGTATAAATTAGAAGAACCCAATTAAAACTCAATGATTTTCAAATATTGCTGTGAGATATTACATGGCTATAGCCTACCTTTGGTTTAGCTACTCAAGAGCTAAATAACTTATTTCAAAACTTACAGGATGATAAGGACTTTAAAAGTCCAAGAATGTTATCAACTGAAGATGAAAATGAATTGGCTCAGGCAGAAAGGAAATTACAAGATGCATATATAGACCATATTAATCCAAAGAGGGCCTGTATTTTGGTTATCTTGTTTTCTACTCATTCACCCACAGGAATTCTTATGCAGAGTGAGGACTGTCTTAGAATGGATATTTTTGACACACAAACAAAATAAAAACTTAAAAACTGAATCCTTATGATTCAGTTCAAAAATCAAAATTATATACAATTCTTTCGGTGTTATCATATTTTCAAGAATCTCTTAATATAGCCACTGACTCTCAATATGCAGAAAGAGTTTTTTTGCATATAGAAACTGCTGATCTAATTCAGGATAATTTGGACTTAACTTCACTGTTTCTTCAATTACAACGAATAATCAGAAATAGTAATAATCCACTGTATATAACAAAGATCAGATCTGATATGGGTCCACAAGGCCCTCTAGCACAAGACAATGATGAAATTGATCAACTATTGATAGGAAGTGTGTTAGAGGCCTCAGAAGTTCATTAAAACACCATGTTAACAGCAAAGGTTTCAAAAGAGAGTTTTCTATCACTTGGCAACAAGCCAAAGAAATTGTGTGAAAATGTCCCACTTGTTCATTATATAACTAAACTCCACTAACTGCAGGAAGTAACCCTAATGGTAACCAAAGAAATGAAATTTGGCAAATCACGTATTTTATTTTATAGAGTTTCGTAAACTGAAATATACGCACCATACTATAGACACACATTCAGGGTTCCAATGAGCAAAAGCCATAAGTTCTGAGAAGGCTGATTCAGTTATTACACATTTATTAGAAATGATGGAAGTTATGGTTATGCCTACACAATTTAAGACTAATAATGCTACAGCATATGTCTCTAATAAAATGGAAAGATTTTTTTTTTACATATTATAAGATAAAACATGTAACAGGTATACCTCACAATCCTGCCAGTCAAGCAGTCATTGAAAAATCGAAACTTACTTTAAGGGACATGCTTAACAAACAGAGAAGGGTATTAAAATACCACAGAGATAGATTACATAATGCTTTATTGACCTTAAGTTTCTTAAATGTTAATGAACAACAAAAAACAGCTGCACAAAGACACTGGGTTATAGAAAAAAACTGCTGAATTATTTCAGCCTATATATTTCAAAGATACCCTAACTTCACAATGGACAGTAGGGAATGTGTTAAACAGTGGGGAAGAGGTTTTTCATATGTTCATGCAGGAGAAGAGAAATTATGGGTTCCTTCAAAACTAATAAAAATCAGATAACACAGAGGAAGACCACCTGAAAACATTGGTCACACACCAGAACAGAGAAATCAAGAAGACCAAACAAAACAGGTAATATAAATTGATAATCCCTTCACAGGGGAACAACTCTAAAGCTGACTGAGACATAAAAAATGTCTCTAGCCAGACTTCAGCAATACATGGCCCATAAATCCTTGACTATAATATCCTCAAAATTTATTATGCCATTCTTTTAATTGACATTGATAAAATTGGTTCACAGTTTAATTTCATTCTGAACATCTAATACATTTATAATTTTATTATTGTGTAATGCTTGTGAGAAATTATATGTTTTCAAAACAAAAGGAGGGAATCCTGGAGATGCTGGACCAAACCTGACAGAATCCTCCTTCCAGCATGCTGAGACATTGACACATCTGTCTCAGTATCTTGCATGTTCCAGAATTCTGCTTGTTCCTGCCTCAACTGCTTCCATTGCTGTTTCTCATCATGACCTGCTCCCAAGAGAGCTTTGAAGAAAGCTACAAATCTTAATTGGTCCAGCATTTTAGACTGTTCTAAACAGGACTTTTATTAATTCTTATTATTTTCTCAACATTCAAAGACTTGAACACAAATATTGCTTATTTAATTAAACATTTTTCTGATTTTCTTTGCGCCCCCAACAGGATTTCTGCATGTCCAAAATGTCAGCTAGAAGAAATCCATGAGAACAAAGTCCAATTTTCCTTAAGGGGGATTGGGTGGGTTTTGCAATGGGCCAGCAGGCCTGGCTCTGATTTTTTTAATGTCAAAAAGGGAATGAGTTATTATTATTATTATATTATTATTAAATTATTATTAAAAGGTAATGTGTTATTATTATGAAATTATTATTATTAAACTATTATTAAATTATTATTATTAAATCATCATTATTAAATTATTATTTTTAAAAAGGGTCTGAGTTATTATTATTTAATTATTGTTATTATTATTAAATTATTATTAAAAAGGGTCTGAGTTATTATTATTTAAATTATTATTATTATTATTATTATTAAAAAGGGAATGAGTTATTAAGGGGGATTGGGTAGGTTTTGGGTTGTTTCCTGTGGCTACAAGTGTTTATTGTCATTGGGAGATGTTTATAAATTACTAATGGTCTTATTCAGAGTGAAACTCTTTTTTTTTTTTTTTTTCTCCATAATTTTATTTTTCTCATTAGTTACATTTTGTTAATTCTGTATCCCAGCTGTATCCCTCATTCCCTCCCCAATCCCACCCTCCCTCCCTCATCTCCTCCCTGTCCCTTTCCAAGTCCACTAATAGGGGAGGACCTCCTCCCCTTTCATATGACTCGCTTTTGTCAGGTATTTTCCGGACTGGCTGCAAAGTCCTCCTCTGTGGCCTAACAGTACTGCTCCTCCCTTGGGAGGTTGGGAGGTCAAAGAGCCAGTCATTTAGTTCATGTTAGAAATAGTCCTTGTTCCCCTTACTGTGGGAAACCAATTGATTACTGAGCTATCACGGGTCACATCTGAACAGAGGTTCTAGATTTTATCCTCTCATGGACTTTGGTTGAGTGTCCATCTCAGAAAAGACCCTGTGCCCAGATATGTTTGGTCCTTGTGGAGTTCCTATCCTCTCCACATCAAACTCCCCTTCTTTCATATGATTCCCTGCACTTTGCCGAAGGTTTGGTTGTGAGTCTTAGTATCTATTTTGGAGCACTGCTAGGTAGAGTCTTTCAGATGCTTTCTGCGGTAGACTCCGCCATAACGTTCAATGCACATCCCATTTGTCTTTCTAAATGAGGATAGATCATCATACCCCATGTCTGCTTTCTTGATTATCTTCTTTAGATTTCATTATGTTTATCCTATCTTTTAGGTCTATATAGCGAGTATATTCCATGTTTGTCTTTCTCCTTCTGGGATACTTCACTCAGAATGATCTTTTCTAGATCCCACCATTTGCCTGCAAATTTCATGATTTCCTCCTTTTTGATTGCTGAGTAGTATTCCATTGTGTAGAAATACCACAATTTCTGTATCCATTCCTCCGTTGATGGACATCTGGGTTGTTTCAGGTTCTGGCTATTACAAATAAAGCTGCTACAAACATGGTTGAGCAAATGTCCTTATTGTGTACTTGAGCAAACTTTGGGTATATGCCTAGCAGTGGTATAGCTGGATCTTGAGGAAGCGCTATTCCTAATTGTCTGAGAAAGCGCCAGATTGACTTCCAAAGTGGTTGTACCAGATTACATTCCCACCAGCAATGGAGGAGGGTTCCCCTTTCTCCACAACCTCTCCAACATATGTTGTCATTTGTGTTTTTCATCTTGGCCATTCTGATGGGTGTAAGGTGGAATCTTAGGGTTGTTTTGATTTGCATTTCCTAATGGCTAATGACGTTGAGCATTTCTTTAAGTGTTTCTCTGCCATTCTATATTCCTCTACAGAGAATTCTCTGTTTAGCTCCGTTCCCCATTTTTTAATTTGTTTACTTGTTTTGCTGCTTTTCAGCTTCTTTAGTTCTTTATATATACTGGATATTAGCCCTCTGTCAGATAGAGGGTTGGTGAAGATTCTTTCCCAATCTGTAGGCAGTCGTTTTGTTTTGATGACGGTGTCCTTTGCTTTACAGAAGCTTTTCAGTTTCATGAGGTCCCATTTATTGATTGTTGCTCTTAAGGCCTGTGCTGTTGGAGTTCTGTTCAGGAAGTTGTCTCCTGTGCCAATGAGTTCTAGGCTGTTCCTACTTTTTTCTTCTAACAGATTTAGCGTATCTGGTTTTATGTTTAGGTCTTTGATCCACTTGGACTTTAGTTTTGTGCAGGGTGATAAATGTGGATCTATTTTCATTTTTCTGCATGTAGACATCCAATTAGACCAGCACCATCTGTTGAAGATGCTATCTTTTTCCATTGAGTGGTTTTGGCTGCTTTGTCAAAAATTGAGTATTCATAGGTACGCGTGCGTTTATTTCTGGGTCTTCAATTCGGTTCCATTGATCCTCCTTTCTGTTTGATGCCAATACCATGCAGTTTTTATTACTATTGCTCTGTAGTACAGCATGAGATCGGGAATGGAGATACCTCCAGATGATCTGTTGTTGTATAGGGTTGTTTTGGAGATTCTAGGTTTTTGTTTCTCCATATGAAGCTGAGAATTTTTTTTCAAGGTCTGAAAAGAATTGAGTTGGTATTTTGATGGGAATTGCATTAAATCTGTAGATTGCTTTTGGCAGGATGGCCATTTTCACAATGTTAATCCTACCAATCCATGAGCACGGGAGATCTTTCCATCTTCTGAGATCTTCTTCAATTTCTTTCTTCAGAGACTTGAAGTTTTTTTCTCAAACAGGTCTTTCACTTGCTTGGTTAGTGTCACCCCAAGGTACTTTATGTTATTAGTGGCTGGCTATTCACCCTTGAAGGGTGTTGTTTCCCTAATTTCTTTCTCGGCCCTTTTGTCTTTGGTATACAGGAGGGCTTCTGATTTTTTTGAGTTGACTTTGTATCCAGCCACTTTGCTGAAGGTGTTTATCAGCTGAAGGAGTTCTCTGGTTGAATTTTTGGGGTCACTTATGTATACTATCATATCATCTGCGAATAGTGACACTTTGACCTCTTCCTTTCCAATTTGTATCCCCTTGATCTCCTTTAGTTGTCTTATTGCTCTGGCTAAGACTTCAAGTACTATGTTGAAGAGATATGGAGAGAGTGGGCAGCCTTGTCTTGTCCCTGATTTCAGTGGGATTGATTTAAGTTTCTCTCCATTGAGTTTGATGTTGGCTGTAGGCTTGCTGTATATTGCCTTTACTATGTTTAAGTATGTTCCTTGTATCCCTGATCTCTCCAATACTTTAAACATGAATGGGTGTTGGACTTTGTCAAATGCTTTTTCGGCATCCAAGGAGATGATCATGTGGTTTTTCTCCTTCAGTTTGTTTATGTGGTGGATTACATTGATGGATTTCCGTATGTTGAACCACCCTTGCATGCCTGGGATGAAGCCTACTTGGTCATGATGGATGATATCTTTGATGTGTTCTTGGATTGGTTTGCAAGTATTTTATTGAGTATTTTTGCATCAATATTCATAAGAGAGATAGGTCTAAAGTTCTCTTTTTTTGTTGGGTCTTTGTGTGGTTTGGGTATCAAGGTAACTGTCGCTTCATAGAATGAGTTTGGTAATGTTCCTTCTGTTTCTATTTTGTGGAATAGTTTGAGGAGAATTGGTATTAGCACTTCTTTGAAGGTCTGGTAGAATTCTGAGCTGAAACCATCTGGCCCAGGGCTTTTTTTTTGGAGGGGAGGCTGTGAATGACTGTTTCAATTTCCTTTGGGGATATAGGTCTATTCAGTCTTTCTATCTGATCTTGACTTAATGTTGGTAGATGGAATCTATCAAGAAAATTGTCCATTTCTGTTTAAATTTTCAAATTTTGTGGCGTATAGGCTTTTGTAGTATGACCTAATGATTGTTTGAATTTCTTCAGTGTCTGTAGTTATGTCCCCCTTTTCATTTCTGATTTTGCTGATTTGGATAGATTCTCTCTGCTTTTTAGTTAGCTTGGCTAAGGGTTTGTCTATCTTGTTGATTTTCTCAAAGAACCAGCTTTTTGTTTCATTGATTCTTTGAATAGTTTTATTTGTTTCTAATTGATTGATTTCAGCCCTGAGTTTGATTATTTCCAGCCTTCTGCTCCTCTTGGGTGTATCTGCTTCTTTTTTTTCTAGGGTTTTCAGTTGGGCCACTAAGTTACTTGTATGTGATGTTATAAATTTCTTCTTGAAGGCACTTAGTGCTATAAATTTTCCTCTGAGCACCGCTTTCAATGTGTCCCATAAATTTGGGTATGTTGTGCCTTCATTTTCATTGAATTCTAAGAAGTCTTTAATTTCTTTCTTTATTTCTTCCTTAACCCAGCTGTCATTGAGTAGCAAGTTGTTCAGTTCCCATGTGCGTGTCGGCTTTTTGTTGTTTCCATTGTTGTTGATGTCCAGCTTTAGTCCATGGTGGTCCGATAGAATACAAGGGATTATCTCAATCTTTTTATATCTGTTGAGGCTTGCTTTGTGACCAACTATATGGTCTATTTTGGAGAAGGTTCCATGAGGTGCTGAAAAGAAGGTATACTCTTTTGAGTTTGGGTGGAAAGATCTGTAGACGTCTATTAGGTCCATTTGATTTAGGGACTCTGTAAGTGCTTTTATTTCCTTATTTGGTTTCTGTCTAGTTGATCTGTCCCTTGGTGAGAGTGGGGTGTTGAAGTCACCCACTATTAGGGTATTTCCATCAATGTGTGGTTTAAGCTTTAATAATGTTTCATTTATGAATGTGGGTGCTCTTGTATTTGGGGCATAGATGTTTAGAATTGTGAAACTCTTATGCCCAGTTTGGGAACCCCAAAAGCCCAGGGGTACACTCTACTGTAAATACATGAGGTTTTTAAAATTGTATACATGTCCAGACATGGGACACAAACTTCCTGTGGACACAGGAGAGGAATGTAGCCCTGAAATCTAGGGAAGCAAGGTTTTTATGGGGCAAAACCGCAAGGAGGGACTTACATGCTTTGGTGTTATGTGATTGTGAAATGGAAACTGACTTTTGAAATGGTTGGTCCACTTTGGGCAGCAAGAGTGCAAACAGTTCTGGCCTGGTCCTATGGGCCATTTTCCTAGCAACTGTATAATTAGTGGGCAGGAAAGAATGTAGTAAGGCTAATTTGTGCCCTCAGGGCATTAAGGCTAGTTCTTCCTTGAAGGAGGCTGGACATGTTTCCAACTTACTAGCCTTTATTCATGCTTCTGCTTTAAATTTTTAAACAATAGCCACTGATTTTTAAGTCTTTGGTCTCTCAAATCCATTAAGAATTAATGTAACTGACATTTTAAAAATGAAATAAAATGAAGTTTCAAATCTTTCTTCCATCTGATATTTTTCCCATAAACTCTACTGTGTGCCTTCCTTATGAAAGGAACCTGGGTCTGGCAATGTGCCAGCAGGCCAGGCTCTGATTTTTTTTTTTATTTCAATCTTATTATTATTATCATTATTATTATTAATTTGGGTTTTTGAGACAGGGTTTCTCTGTGTAGCCCTGGCTGTACAGGCCTCTTTGTATACCAGGCTGGCCTTGAACTCACAGACATACTCATAGACATCTACCTGCATCTGCCTCCCAAGTGCTGGAATTAAAGGTGTGTGCACTGTGCTTGGCAGGACTTTCTTATAGCCTGGTTGAAGTCATACTTTATGACTTAGGACATGTCTAGACAAGTGAGTGTGAAGAACTGGCAGGGGTGCAAACCCTTGCTTTTGGCGAGAGGGTTTCTCTTGTGGCCTTGCATGTCCTTAACTCATTTTGCAAACCCAGATGATCTGGAACTCACACCAGTCTCTGCTTGCCCCACTGACAGTCACAGGCATGCGACATCACACCTGGCTTCTTGTTATAGTCTTTAAAAATGATTTGTAATCTCTGTCTGCCTTCCTGAGACCAGCCCTATTAAAAAAGGGAATGAGTGTTCTTTTTGGAGAGAGGGAAACATTATTTATGATTCATGGTATAGTTCTCTTTATTATGGAAGATTTGTTTATTATTTGTACACTATTCTGTCTGCACGCCAGAGGAGGGTGCCAGGTCTCAGGATAGATTGTTATGAGCCACCATGTGGGTGCTGGGAATTGAGCTCAGCACCTCTGGAAGAACAGTCTGTGATTTTAAACTCTGTGTCATCTCTCCTGCCCCCTCATTTCTTATTTTTATTTTTTAAATTATTATTTATTCATTTTACATCCCTGTCTTAGACCCCTCCCTTTTCTCCTCCCAGTCCTACCCTCCCTGTTTCCCCTATCATCCCTCACCTGGCTCTTCAGAGAAGGGGATTACCCTGCCTCTATTGTGCACACCCACCCACCCCAGCATATCAAGTGGCATCAGGACTGAACACATACTCTTTGCCTGGCGAGGCAACACCAACAAGGGAAAGTGAAAGAAGAGCTAGTTTGTGGGTCAGGGTGTATTCATATGTGTGTTGGTCCTGCCGTGTTTATAAGGCCTTGTTACACTTGTGTCCTTCATCCACTCGGGCGTTTACACTTTGCACACAGAGTTTCTTGAGCCCTTAGGGGCTTAGGATTTCTTGGAGACATCTCATTTAGGGTGGAATGGTTCAAGGCCTCTCACTGTTTGCATATCGACTGTACGTGGGTCTCTCTATTTATTCCCATCTGCTGCAGGAGGAAGTTTCCAATAATGGCCTAGCAAGGCACCAATCTGTGAGTATGGCTGTGATCCTTTAGCATAACTGTAGCATTTAGATTTCTCTTATGTCCTTGGCCTCTGTAGACTCAGATTCTGGACCACTCAAGCAGTATTGGATCAAGGTTCCTTCTCATGGATTGGGCCTCCTGAAACCCAACTAGATATTAGTTGGTCACTTCTGTGACCTTTATGCCACAAGCGTACCAGCAAATCTTGTAGGCCAGTCACTTTTGGAGAGTGAAGGATGTATGGCTGGTTCGGTGTGTACTTTTCTCTTCTGGTGGTATGCAGCATATGTTCCAGTATCACAAACAGCAATCTATAAGGGTGAAGGTTCTTGGTAGGTGCCAGGTGGGATTCGCTGTGTCCATTAACTTGTGAAGGTGTTGTCCTCAGTAACACAATCTTATCATCAGGTTGGGGAGAGCACTGGAAGATGGACACAGGTTGGGTGGCCCCAGGCCCTGCTTTGATCTATCACAGAAACCTCCTGAATCCCAACTCCACAGGACTCTGGGAAGCCTGCTCTCAAGACACGCCTTCGTCTGTTCTTATTAAATTGAAATAAATACATAGCATTAAATGAAAACATCATATATATATACATATATATATATAAAGCTAGTTATATATAACATATATAATATATAACTATATATAACTATATATGTGTTTTTATATATATAGTTATATATATATATATATATATATTTTATATATATAATATATATAGTTACATATATAGTTATATTACATATATAATATATAACTATATATATATATATAGCTAGTTATTAAGTGACGTGTGTGTACCAGAGGGCACCAGATTCCTTGACAGATGGTTTGCGCGCCACCGTGTGGTCCCTGGGATGGAACCTGGCACCTTGGTAAGAGAGGGATTCTCTGTGTCACAGGGCCCTGGCTGTTGCGATGACAAAAGTTGGCTTTTTTTTTTTTTAAGATTCATCCATCCATCTATTCATTCATCCATTCATTCATTGTACAGCATTCTGCCTGTGCACCAGAATATCCCATTACAGATGTCTGTGAGCCACCATGTGGTTGCTGGGAATTGAACTCAGAACCTCTAGAAGAGCAGCCAGCGTTGTTAACCTCTGGGCCATCTCTCCTGCCTACATTTTTTTAATCTTTAAAAAAGATTTATTTTCCACGTGAGCGCGTTTCTGCCTTCCCAAGACTAAGTCCTGCTTTGACTGGGAGACTGGAAATTAATTTTTAAAAGGCGGAGCGACCCCAGGATCCCTTCTCCAGGGACCAGGGACCAGCTGAACTGCGTCTAATCAGGAGAATTCAAAGAGCACATTTGTCCTGCACACAAGTTGCTTCCCGCAGCCCTGTGTGTTTACTTCCTGTACCAGGGGGCAGGGCGATGGCATCACAAATTGGCTCCGAAAGGCTCCTGATCCTGAAGACTGTGAGGGGCGCAGGGAGGGGACATTTACAGAACACAAGGGACCAGGGAAAACGCTGTGTGCGTTGTGGCGCGAGGAAAGCGCTTTCGGGGTATACTTCTGGGTCCTGACAAAGCTCCAGGCTAAGTAAGGAGGAGGAGGATGGCTTGTGAGGATGTAGGCAGTGCGTACAGCATTCTGGGAATTGTATTTCTGCGTCTGCGACTCGGCAAAGCGGACGATACAGTGAGACCTGGCTATGTTACTACAAACAATCCCAGAAGTCCTTGCTCTGAGGCAGTTCTCACAGAGGCTCCCAGGCGGCATAATGCGCTCTGGGATTATTTGTAGTTCCCTGGCTGTGGAGTGCTTGGCTTTAAGAATTTCCGTGTCTGGGACATTTCATCATGAGTTCAGTGCTCTGTCGTCAGCGCAGTCTTACAAGATAAACTGATAAACTGATTTTATTTTATTTTTTATTTTTTTTGTCTATGAGGCACCTATAATACAACGTGAGTGACTAGAAGTGGAGCTGAAATGCGGTAGATAGATTTAAAGCCTGGACAGCTCCTAAGAGGGTGGATGGGGTATTGGAGCTTTTGGACAGGACTGTGCCGAATGTTAAGTGGAACACGAGCACCCACAAGCATACATGCCATGTCTTCAGTGTGTTATGTACTGTTGAAAAAGCAGGCACTTGAGGAAAACTATAAGGTTATATTCCAAGAAGCTGGCAGTTGGTGGAAATTCAAAGTTCAAGAGTTAGCAGGGCACCTCTTCGTTTTCCTAGTTCCTCATTCTTTATCCTGTTATTTTCAGGTATTTCACACCTAACAAACAGCATCTTTTTGGGCTGGAAATGGACTGTAGTTTTCAGGTCAGATAGGTAATAGCATATAATTTTTGAGGATTCTCTTAGAAAACCCTTCCCAATAATTCAAAAGTTGACTTCTCATGCTTGGTGTTGGAGTTTTTGTTTGATGGAAGAACCATTGTAATCACAGATGGTCAAGTTTCATTTAAACTAAATTTTCATTTTATACAAATTATAATTTTATACAATTCACTTTATACAATTATAATTGGATTATACATATCTTAGGTAGATTGTTACTAGTATGACTCCGCATTACTTTTTCAGACATCCTTATTGTTATTTTACCTTCTTCCCTTTTGTATTTCTCTCAGTCTCACCTCCTGATTATTATAACCTCCTCGTGTTTTTGCCATTCCCTCTTCCAAATCACTAAAATCCTTCTACTTCCTACTGCTCCCACAACAACTCCATTCTCACCTTTGAAATTGTCACTGCTTCATTCTTGGTTTTGTAATTACTGCCAGATATGGACTCACATGAGTACACACATACTCAGTTTAGAGCTGGGAACCTCAGAAGAGAGAATATGTGAAGTTTGCCTTTCTGTGTTTGGATTACCTCATATAACATGATTTTTTCTAGTTCCAGCTATCTACCTGCAAATTTTATGTTTTTATACTACTCAATAGTGATGCATTTTAAAATCATGACCTAAAGAGCTAGTATTTAATTCATTTTTAAGGTTATTTAATAATTACATCATTTTTTGCACCTTCGCTATTCTTCCCTCCAAACCTTCCCACAAACCTCTCCTATTTCTCTTTCAAATTCATCTTCTTTTTTTGTTAACCGGTATTATGCTCTTAACAAAAGTTGCTCAGTTTAATAATGTGACTTCCATGCATGTTTTAAGGGTTGATCGTTTGGTGTTAGATAACGAACTGATTTTATGACCTTTCCTGGAAAGATTGTTTTTCCACACTCTCAGTTTTTATTAGTTCCCTGAAGATTTTTGCATAGGATTAAGGCCAATGGTTTCTTCCTATTCCACTTTTGCATATCTATTAGAATTTCCAATTTTCAGCTCATTTTTATACAGGTATATTGGTAAGACTTTTTTTGTTTATTTTTTATATTGGTCCATCTTATGGGTGTAGCTAATGGTATTATTAGGAGACACATTACCAGAACATACTCTGATCCTCTGCCATATACATATATATATATTATATTACCTCCTGTTATGCATGATCACTGAGTCTTAGATCTGGGAATTGTTTTGTAGATGTATCAGGAGTGACTGTTCTCCAGAATTCTGCCTTGTGATTGGTTGGGGTTTTCAGTCATGATTGTGGTTCAAGGAAAAGCTTCCTTGGTCAGTGTTGAACTATATGTATCTATGTGCATTATTAAAAGTATTAAAAGTATTTAGGTTGCATCATGTTTATATTCATGCATGTACTTACATGTATTATAGGGATTTTATGTAAATAATTCACAGTATGATTGCTTAAAACTATTTCAAAAATTTACTGTTATTTCACCCACTTACTTCTTTTATATTTATCCTGTAAGACCTGGGGTTTCACAGCTCAGGATTTCAAGATCACGCCCATCTCAGGAATTCCCAGAAGACCACAACTTGATGCAAAAGCAAGAGGTTTTTTTTTTTTTTTTTTTTCAGTTGCAATAGGCAAAGGCAGGAGATGACCCCTCCAAAGGCAGGAGATGACCCAGAGCATAAAAAGCACAGGATTTTTATACTTAAAAATCTGGCCACTTTTGCTCTATACATTGATTGGTCAGCAAGATAGCATTCAAAAAGGAGATTCTATTAATTCTCATCTCCTTTTTTCAAGATCTTTTTGTAATTTTTTAGTCTTTCCTTTAACAATGCCTGATTTATTAGTGTAAAAACAACATTTCTCCTGTAGGGCTAAGCAGATTCCTCCTTTTTCAGCTGTAAGGAGGTCTAATCCCCTCCAGGTCTGGAGAACTACTTCTGCTAAGGAATTAAGCTGGTCTTGGAGGTCATTGATGGTGCTCAAAAGCAATTGTACATCACTAATTAACTGTTGGGACAGTTTGTTGTATTTATATAATAAAACACCCAAACCAGCTGACCCAGCAGCTATGGAAGCAGTCAGCCCAATTCCAACTAACAGAGGAATGAACTGAATGGCTCTTGTCGTTCTTCCAGCCATTAAGTCAAAGCTGGGGACTGGGACTGGCTCATCCCCTGGAATGATGCTAAGATCAGGGAGTCGCCTGTACACAGGTCCCAGTCCAATCTGTGGGCAAGAACATATAGGCTTTATTATTCCTGCATAAGAAAACAGTATTATTGTCAGGGCAGAGAGCTGTGGAGATGTCAATTATTGAATCACGAATGGCAAAAGTAGCATCCCCTACAGGTAGATCTGAGCTATCATTTTTGTAGGGTTTTGTCAAACAGGTAACATTTTGGTTGAAGAGAGGCTGCATCTCATAGGGGGTGCTGAGTGTCAGGATCACTCAGCAGTGGAATAAGTGGTGTTATAAGGGGGGAGCTCCAGAGGAACAGGCTGCTCTTGTCAGAGGCAGAGCCAGTAGTCACTTGCAAGCAAATGATTGGTGTCATTTAGGAGGCTATGAGTGGCAGTAATAACATATACAGTCTGGGGGTCTAAAATAAAGTTTCCTCTACAATCAGGAAGAACCATAGGGTGGTAATTGAGGGATGAGTATTCTTTTTTCTATTAACTCTTCAATATATTGTTTAACCTGTTCTTGTCTGACCTGATCCTGCAGCCCTCCTCCATCTGAAAGGTGAATGGGAGGTACCTTTCTTCAGCATACAGGCTTCCCTACCATCCTGGAAAAAAGGGCTTGGGGTAATTTAGATCCATGGCCTCCTGTTGGCACTCTCTGGGACCAATCGTCTATCCTCATCTCCTCCCTGACTTGGTTCAATATGGCAGTGAAATAGGTGATGTTATCTTTTCCAGTACATTGTTGCACAACCCTCTAGCAACTGCTATGCACATCCTGTTGATAGGTATCACAAGAGCAAGGCACGGGGCACCCATTTACATAAGTAATAATTTTAGGCTTGGTTACACAATGCCATTCTAAACTTGGGGTACTCCCTGAAGGTTGTAGGGCTCTATATGCCCATGTATCACCACACTCAACTTGAGCATAGGCCTTGTTGGGGCTCCAAATCTCACCAATAAGTAAGGCTCTGCCATTCATCACCCCACCCTTGCAATCACCGGGATTAACATACATTGCTTCCAGGGCCTTGTGAGCCTGGTGAGGATCACCAAAGCTCCAGTCAATAGTTACCCAATTGAGTACAAACAGCACCACCCAGAGGTACCATTGTCTGTCCACTTTACTGGTCAAAGAGTTCATTGTCTCTGATGAGTTTCAGTTTTAACAGGTTGCTGGAGGCTTGGACTTGGCAGGTGTCAGCAGGTTGATGAAGAACAGGCTTGACATGTGACCCATGGATCCAAGCTGCAATGCCCTCTGCTTTGACAGCTGTTGTGGTTGTGAGCAGGACACAATAAGGACCCTTCCACCAAGGTTCCAGATTCTGGCTGTGGTGTCATCTCACATACACCAGATCTCCAACTGGAACTGATGGGGCACATCCAAGGGCCCAGGCGCATATGCACTGCCAAACTTGCTCCAAATTTCTTTCTGAATAAGTTGCAGTCCTTTCAGCCTGGACAACAAGTCAGAGTTACCATTAGTTATGTCAAGGGGGTCCCCAAGAAGAGTCAGGTTAGCAGGAACCCCATATAGTAGTTAGAAGGGAGTTAAGCCTAGTATGGAGGGAGTATTTCTGACTCTAAAGAGGGCCAAGGGAAGGATCACTGCCCAGTCACCATCAGTCTCCATGGTCAATTTGGTGAGAGTCTCTTTGAGAGCTCTATTCATTTTCTCTACCTATCCTGAACATTGAAGTCTATAAGGACAATGTAACTTCCAATCAAGCCCCAGAAACCTGGCCACCTCCTGGCTTACCTGAACAACAAAGGTTGGCCCATTGTCTGACCCAATTACCTTTGGAATACCAAACCAAGGAAAAAATGTCTTCCAGAATCTTTTTGGCCATGACCAGGGAGGTTTCTTTCTTTGTGGGAAAAGCTTCCACCCATCCTTAGAAAGTGTCCACAAAAACCAGGAGATAATTATTGCCTTACCAGGATGGTTTACTTTCAGTGAAATCCACTTCCCAATACATTCCAGGTCTAGTTCCTTGTCACTGGCCAGCAGTGACACCTGAATACCACCTGAGAGAGGGCTGGGAGAGAGATAGAGACAGGGTGACACAGAAAAGGACACCGAGTCTACATGCTGATCTAAGTGTTGATTTAATGGACATCAGGTTAACACTTAAGTAGGCAGAAAAGTACAAGAAGTTTCTCATGTAGGAGCTTTACTTGGTCAAAACATAGGAGAGCTCACTCAAAGTTACACAGAGCCTGCTGTCTGGTTACTATGTTTGCACACACTTTCTAAGGGTCAGAGCAGTCTGCTGTAGGACCACTAAGGTCAGATTATAAGAAACTGGACTTTGGAAAATAGCCAAAGCCAATAGGCCGGATTCCACTGCTCCATTAACTCAAAAATTTGCCATTAACTCCAAAAAGGCTGCCACAGTTTCTCTCAGAGGCTTCCCTGTGCTCTGGAACTCTTACCTATGTTTACCCTCTGGCAAGGTTCACATGCACTAGTCACTCTCTCAGTCAGGGTGGTGAGGTTTAGTGTTCAGTACTGGGATTGGCCGGCAACTTCAGCCAATTTCTTTGCCCACAAGTGAGTCCACTAATGCATCTGAGTAATTAATCTCTCAGCGTCTTCCTGTAGCACAATGATCTTACCTTTAGAGTCAATCCATGCCCCCACATCGGTGTCAAATATCCCCTCTGTTTTGCCATATTAACTTTAAGTCACATTCTGAATAGTTTAGTCATTCTTCTCTGGAAAGTTCAGCGGTTAGTACCACTGGGATGGAGTTTCCTCTAGCAGCTACTTTAGCCTCCTGATCGGCCATGTTATTCCCCTTTGTTGCCTCAGAAGTCCCCTTCTGCTGTCCTGGGCAATGAATAATGCTTACCTTGTCCAGCAGCAACAAGGCATTGAGCAAACCAAAATCTTGTTTTTATTTTTTATCTCTTTACTGGCTGATATTAGCAGGCCTCTCTGCTGATACATGGCCCCGTGCTCATGGGCTGTTGGTAAGGCGTACCAACTATCAGTGTAGATGTTTATCTTTTTGCCCTTTTCCAGAGATAATGCCTGGACTAAAGCAATCAATTCAGCTCTCTGAGTAGAAGTGCCCTCCGGCAACGCCTCGGCCCATATTACCTTATGAGCATCTACTACTGCTGCCCCTGCCTTTCTCTTCCTGTTCTCAAAAAACTGCTCCAATCCATATAGTATGTTACCTTGGCATTGGGCAGAGGCTGATCTTTCAATTCCTTTTGCTATCCCTGTTCCTCTGCTAGAACCTGCAAACAATCATGCTCCAGGGGCTGGATTTCTGGATCCGGCAATAAGGTGGCAGGGTTTAGCCTTATAGCCAGGACAAAGGTGAATCTATCATTATTCAAGAGCAAGGCCTGGTGATGTGTCATGCTGGCATTCATGAGCCAGCAATCAGGTAGCTGCCTTATGACACTCTCAAGGGAATGAAGAGAAGAGGTGGTGAGGTCTTGTCCCAGAGTCAGTTTGTCTGCATGTTTTACTAGTGCTGCCACTGCTGCTATTATTGCCAGGCAGGTTGGCCATCTTGCCACTCCTGAATCAAGCATTTTGGATAGATAGTCTACCGGTCTCTTCCAGGGTCCAATTTTCTGTGTTAGCACCCCATGGTCCATTACCTGATTCTCAGCCACATAGAGATGGAAGGGTTTGGTTACATCAGGGAGTCCCAATGCTGGGGCCAATATTAAGGCTTGTTTGATATTATCAAATGCAGCTTGTTCATCCTTTCCTCAGATGAAAGAGTCATTGCCCTTTGTAAGGGCATGCAGAAGGGCTGCTATCTAAGCAAATCCCAGAATCCACAGCCGGCAAAATCCCACTGTACCTAAAAATTCCCTCAGTTATTCAGTAGTCCATGGAGGGGGAATATGAAATACAGTCTCTTTTCTAGCCTCCGACAGCCATCTCTTTCCCTCTTTTAAAATATATCCCAGATAACAGACCTGTTTCCTGCAGAGATGGGCCTTTTTCGCTGTAGCTGAGCTCACCCATCTCTTGCAACAGCTAGTCGGTGGCCTCAAAACAGGTTTCGTTACAATCCACAGCTAATAGTATATCAACCACATATTGGAGATGAGTTACCTGGGGATTGGTGGTCCCAGAGGTGCGCCAGGTTCCAGTGTAGAGCTTCATCTTCCTTTTGGGACAATCCTGGATCCAGTGTCCTTTCTCCTTCAATAGGCACACTGATCCTTAGACAGAGGGCCCCTCCGATTACCAGGAACTCTCTCCCTATCATTATGACTGCACTGTGGTGGCCAGGATCTTAGTCAACTTTCTGTCTTGCCTCTTATCCTTTCTCTTTCTCTCACTTCCTGCTCTTTCTGCTTTCTTTCCTCTTTCTCTTCTTCCATCTCCCAGCTGTAGAAAACCTTTTCTGCTACCTGCACTAAATCCTTCAATGACTTGTCCTGTAAACCCTCTATTTTCTGCAGTTTTCTACAAATATCTCTGGCTGACAGGTCTATAAAGGTTATAGTCACCATTGGCTTATGCTCATCTGAGATAGGGTCATAGGGCATAAACCTGCAGTATGCCTCTATCAGCCATTCAAGAAAGGCTTCAGGAGATTCATCCGGCCCCTGAATCATCTCTCTTACCTTTGTCAAATCGGTGGGATTTCAAGCGGCCCCATGGAGACCCGCAATTAGAATCTGGTGGTAGACCTTCAGCCATTCTAAACCTCCAGATGTGTTGTAATCCCAGTTGGGGTGGGTGAGTGGAAAGCCATCATCAATCTCATTAGGGAGGATGGAAGGCCTCCTGTTCATTCCAGGCACAGTCTTTCTTGTCCCAAGTAGGACCCGTCTCATGCCTCAGTAGTTAAGAAGGCCTGCAAGAGTTTCTGGAAATCATCCCAAGTGGGCTGGTGAATAGGACAGATTCAAACAAATATGTGCCTTTTATCTCACCTCCAAGAAATGATAGTAACTTCCTGTCCCATAATAAAGTCGTCCATCAAGAAAGTCAAAGAAGCAACAACAATAGAGACAAAGAGAACAAGACAGGCAATTTGACAAGGACACCCTTAAGGGTGGTACCACAGAATTCTGATTGAGAGGCTGCCTCACGGCGGCTGTCTCTGAAGAGAAACAGATGGGAGGAACACCATCCCAGACCTAGCCTCCCCAAATGGAATCTGGAACATCCTCCAGTTCCCAGTCAACCAATATTCTGACAAGTCTGTCTATCGCAGTGACTGAGAAGACGACCAAAAAGGTCCAGATAGGTGACTAAAGAGAAACAGTGGTATACGAGAAATCAGACTAACCTGTTCTGAGCTCAAACTCTGAGCCCAGTCTGTTGAGGTCTGTTTTCTGGGCAATGCACCAAAATGTAAGACCTGGAGTCTCACTGCTCAGGAGCTCAGGATTACACCCTTCACAGGAACACTCACAGACCACAACTCGATGCAATAGCAAAAGGTTTTATTGCTGTTGAGATAGGATTGCACCTCCAAAGACAGGACATGACCCTGAACATGCAAAACACAGGGTTTTTATGCCTGAAAATCAAATCACTTTTGCTCTATACTTTACAGCTGATTGTTTCTCAGAACAGTTCACACCACCCTTCAAAAGCTATCTGCACCTGGCTTCAATTCAAATAATCACAGTTATTTTTCTCATTCCCAGGTGGTCCCTCATTTGTTCTGATGATGAATTCACTGAATAATCTCATCTTGCAGGTTTAAGAGTGCAGGGATCTGTTAAGGAGCCTGGGCAATACAACCGCCTCATTCACTAAGGTAATTCAAGGCCCTGGAGAAGACTGTTCACCAACTTCACACAGAGATTGGGTTCAGCTCTAAAGAGGGCAGTACCAGACTGACACCAGATAAGCACTGATGCCATTCTTGGCGCATGATACTGTAAATATCACATGTAGGAGAGCATTTAGAGCATGAAAAGGAGGATCAGCCCCAAGAAATGAATGATTAAGAGAGACAACTGCTTTTGGCTCTCAGGAGCATCATGCCGACCTCACAGGACAAGCTACAGCTAGAGTTCCCAGTTCTCAAAACACCCGGTGTGCTATTTTGGGTGAATCCGGGAAGTTAGAAAATAAAAAAAAAAAAAAAGAGGTTAAAATCTCTAGAACTCAAAATAGGAGGTGTGTTAACACAGAGGCAAGTGGTCCCTTTATTCACAGAAAGGAACAAGCAGATTCTGGCTCCAAGGGAATGCAAAGGTTCCCAGGGCTTCATGGCAGCTGTGGCAAGGGAAAGCACTGGTGTAGGGATCACAGCACCGAGAGGGACATACAGGCTAACCTCTTGCCATCAGTAAACAAACAGAGGGGCCAGTCAGGGTTACACCCCTCATGAAATAATACGAGCTGTCTCCCATCAGGCAGCCATGTGGTACTAGGCAGGTAGGAAAATCTCAACTGAGGATTTCAGATTTGATACACACCACTGCATGCAGCAGCACAGCTTTGCATCTGGCTGCAGATAAACCTCTGACCCTATCCTCAAGGGTTCTATGTTACAAAGGAAATACAGCAGTTTAAGGACCTGTGTCTTCAGGGATGGTAAAGAGGATCTCTGGAAGAAGCAGAATAACTTCTACAGGATCTATTGTACACCCAGGTACTGTCGATGGCGACTGCAAGAAAAAAGTTAAAATTATGGCACATGTAAAACACGAGATGCAAAAATAAGGCAGGATTAGAACTGCTCAGCTGTTACTGTTCTCCTCCATCTAGGGCAAAGCCACACCCTGAAGAACAACAGGCACATTTGGCAGTACCGGAAATTGTGTGTTCTGGAAAAAACTGCCTAATGATCAGAGATCCAAATTAATGGCAGCAACAAATGTTGTTCCTTGAAATGAAGGAAATGACTTCAGTATCCTCTCCCAAAAGTCTTGGGATCCACACTGTGTGCTTCTGAAGGTTCATACATTTTCTAGGAATCTGTAAAATTTCTCCAGTAGGACAAAGTGTATGGTGGATTAAATAGGTGGAACCAGAGGAAAAAAGAGGGAACTTGACACCTTCTGTGGCCTGCCACTGAAGAAGAAATTCAGAAATAATTCCAGGAGTCTTTCTGCAGGATAAGTCTACTCTTTGCCCAAATGCTTAGACTTGCAGGGTCCTAACCATATTTAGATTGTTGAAATCATACACCGGGAGACTGGAGCTCAAAGGAACTTAAGGCAGACGGCACACGCAGAGTGCAAGATCTGTTCTAGCCACGTTCCTCCTTGAGCATCAGCCAGAGCTGAATGAATGACCTTGTTAAAGTAGGCAAAGACTGCTCCTGGCTTATGCCTCTTCTCCTTGCCCGATCATCAGAAGCCGTGCCTTAGACTCTCCCCTCAAACTCCTTGTGTTCCAACACAGGTGCATACTGTGAGCTAAGCAGTGGAATTTGGGTAGAACGCAAGGTCAACTGTTTCTGGAAAGGCTGCTTTAGGGTGGGATATGGGAAAATTCGCAGGAGGAAGGAAGAGTTTCACAGTTTGGAAGCAGAAGAGCGTTCCACGGTTTGGCCTGTAATTGGAGGCCTCGAGGGAGTGGGTGGGGCCACAGGTCGGTATTTAAGCGTGAGCAGCGGACCCCTTTATGCATTTGCCATAGTCTGCACTTTCCTGGGTGTTGTTGTCAGTACACACTGGAGAGGAAGAACTCCTGTCAAAGTGTCCTCGGCAGGATGGAAGATCAGGCAGATGTGGGTGGCTGCAGCATGGCAAAGACATCCCGGCGTCAAAAGACTGTTTGGCAGGAAAAGCAGAAGGAGGTCTTGCTCTCAGTTTTCGCCAAGACACCTTACCCGAGCTTCAGGACCAGGCAGGAACTGGCCAGGGAATTCGGAGTTCCAGAGTCCTCCATCCGTGTGTGGTTTCAAAACCGCAGAAATAGAACTGGCATGTCGAGGAAGACCTCAAAGCAGACCACCGCAGGCTCCAGCCATGAAGCCTCCCAACAGTCTCCTGAAAAGCTTGTCGCCAGGGTACAACAAGCAAGAGGCCTGCCCTCAGAACGGAGAAGGCCTGGAACACGGCTTAATCCAGCACAGATCAGCATGCTAGTGCAAGCTTTTGAGATCTCTCCATCTCCAGACTATGCCACGAGGGTGCAACTGGCACTGAGCACAGGTTTACCTGAGGACACCATCCACATATGGTTCCAGAACAGAAAGGCCAGGCAGAAAGGCCGCGCTGGAGGCAGCACAGCTAAAGGTGAGGACCTGCCTGCCTCTCCTGGCCCGGAAAGGGCTCCTGGAGCATCGTGTTGCATTGAGCAGGAGGCTTCCCGGGACAGCTTGTTGACATCGGGTTCTGCAGGAGGCCAGTGTGCAGAAGCCTTGATGTCAAGACCTGAGCTCACCTTCTTCACAGAGGCCTACCCAGAATCCAGCGACTCCTGCCCTGTCCAGCTCTTCCTGGAGCAACAGGTGAGAACAGTGGAAGAGGAACAGGGACCAGCCGCTCTGGACCCAGATGTACCATGGGAGCAGATCGAACCAACACTCGAGGCTCCTCTCACGGAAGAAGAATATCAGGCTCTGTTGGACGATATTTGACCACATTGAGAATGCCCAGAATTGGGACTGTAAAACCCCGTTGCCTGGACCCTAACCTGACCATTGTCTCAGAGACTCCAGCCAGAAATGAGCTTGGACAGATGCTCAGACTTGCACCTAAGAAAGGTGCAGAGCTCTAGGGATTCTGAGTAAGTGTTGGGGAAAAGATGGAAGGCCCTGGAGGTGTGAGGAACCTCACAAGAAGACCAACAGAAACAGCTGACCCAGCCCCCAGGAGTCTTGCAGAGACTGAGCCATCAAATAAGGAGCATGCTTGGTCTGGAGCTAGGGACCCTGCACACACGTCGCAGGTGGGGGGTGAATCCTTGTGCTTAATGTGGGTTGCCCTACGAGGGAGTTGTTGTGGAGTGGCCCAGTGGCGGTGGAGAGTTGTTTCTAACCTGGACTTTGTTGTTTCTAACCTGGACGGTTTTTGAAGGACAGTTATATCATGTTAGCTTCAATTATGATCAGGATAAATATGTAATTTGTCTGCTATTGTACTCTGCGTCATTAAATTATTTTTAGGCATTGCTATGACCTGGTTATTCTTTTCATTTGGAAGTTAATGTAAAGAGGAGATATGAACCTTCTTCTTGAGGATTTCAGTGTATTTGAAGGTGAGTTGCGCCAACCAGCCTCATGAACTAAGCCACTGATAGATTCCTCGATTTTCCATTTTTAGCCATCCACTGTTGAATTAATTGACTCACAGATTGTAAATCATTCTCATAAATCCTTTCCTATAAAGAGAGAGTTAGAGGGAAAATAAACTATGCATATAATCATCTTTAATATAGAACTACCAAATTTTCTGCTTTTAATAATGTCATGTAATTCATTCAGAAATCACTTAAACAATAGTAACTGACATATGAGGAGTTATAGAAAAAATATTCATCATCATGCAAAGTCAAAATGCTACATAAATTTTTGGGTATATTGATGGAGCAGGAGTTAACTTTTTTGATGCAGTTGCATTCTAAAATATCATAATTGAATTACAAGTATTTTAATTTTTGCAGTATTTATATATAGTTTTTTTTTTTTACCTCAAATTAGTCCCTTCTTTGTCTCAATTTCCTCAACACACATTAAAGTTTGTGTTCATTTTTCATTTTCTTAGGTTACAGAGATTTCATTTCATATGGGGATAACACCACGAAAATTAACTGTTCTATGCATGACACTGCTAATACCAAAACAGCATTCAAATAATAAGTAGACCTATCAGAATCACACTAGAATTCTCAGCAGAGATTACGAAAGCCAGAAGGGCTTGGATGGATATCATGCAGACACTAAGAGACCGCCGATGCCAACCCATACTACTATACCCATTATATATGCAGCCATCCAGCCCTACAGAAGATACTAGAATGAAATCCCCAACCTAATAATATGAAATACACTCCAGAAAATACATTGAGGCCCACACCACGAGAGGAAGTCCATGCCTGACACTGCCTGGATGACCATGAACCAGAGTCAAGATAGCCTAGAGACACACGATATCTGTAAACATGACAGGCAAGATATGTCAATGAAAGATACTCTGCTATAATCATCGATGAGTGCCTAGCCCAGTTGTCATCAGAGAGAATTCACCTGGCATCTGATGGGAGCAGATGCAGAGACCCACAGCCAAACACAATGATGTATCCAGGGGAACCCCAGAAATGAGGGAATACGTTATTGTAGGAACCAGAGATATCAAGGACACAACAAGAGCATGGCCCACTGAGTCAATTGGGCTCATAGGGGATCACAGAGTCTGAAGGACAAAAACATAAACATGCTATGAGTCTTGTGACCTAGGTTTTTGGCATATACCTTATGATTATTATCCTCATGTCGCTGAGGGACTTCCAACAGTGAGAATGGGGGTGTCTCTAACTCTTTTTCCTGCTCTCCCTATACTTTCTCTCCTCGTGTATTGCTTTGACCAACTCTGATATGAGGGATTGTTCTTAGTCTTATTATAACTTGCTATGCCATCACATTTTTTTTCATTGAAAATAAAGAAGCAGTGGATCTGAAGGAGATGTGAGGTGGGCAGAGTAGAGGTGGATAGATTGTGGCTGGGAGGAGTGGAAGAACAGGAAACTGCAGTTGGGATGTAGTGCATGACACAAGAACAAAAATAAAATGCTAAAACAAAATAAACTGTCAGCAGCTCGGGCTATTGGTGATCACCTGCATTCCTAGCACTCAGGAAGTTTAAGGTAGGTGGATCTCTGTGAGTTCAAGCACAGGCTGTTCTATAAAGAGAGTCCGAGACAGCCAAAATTATTCAGAAAAATCCTGTCTTCAAACAAAAGAAATCTGTCAGCATTTTGTGTTTCATCTTTAGGAACTTTGTTTTATGTCCCACTGTTTTAATTTTTATTTTTAATATTAGATACAGCTTGTTAACTTTGTATCCCAGCTGTAGCCCAGTTCCTCATCACCTCCCTATCCCACCTTCCTTCCCTCATCTCCTGCCTACCCCTTTCCAAGTCCGCTGATAGGGGAGGGCCTCCTCCTGTTCCAACTGACCCTTGCTTATCAGGTATCATCAGGACTGGCTGCAATGTCCTCCTCTGTGGCCTAGCAAGTCTGATCTTTCCTTGGGGGTGGGGGGGAGATGTCAAAGAGCCAGCCATTGAGTTTATGTCTGAAATAGTCCTTGTTCCACTTAGTATGGTAACCAATTGGATGCAGAGCTAACATGAACTACATTTGAGCAGGGGTGCTGGGTTATATGCATACATGGTCCTTGGTTGGAGATACAGTCTCATAAAAGACCCCTGTGCTCTGATATATTTGGTCCTTGTGGAGTTCCTGCCCTCTCCAGGTCACACTAACTCCCCCCTTTTTTATATGATTCCCTGTGCTCTGCCCAAGGTTTGGTTATGAGTCTCAGCACCTGCTTTGATATACTACTAGGTAGAGTCTTTCCCAGGTCCTCTGTGGTAGGCTAGGGTCCTGTTTCTTGTTTTCTCCTATGTCCATCCCATTTGTCTTTCTAAGTGAGGATTGATCATCTTAACCCAGGTCCTCTTTCTTGTTTATCTTTTTTGTTTATCTTCTTATAGATTTTAGTATGTTTATCCTATATTATAGGTCTAGCCTCCACTTAAAATCGAGTATATACCGTGTATGTCTTTCTGCTTTGGAGATACCTCACTCAGGATGATCTTTTCTAGATTGTTTGTTTGTTTGTTTGTTTCTTCGTGTTTACATTTTATGAATTCTGTGAATGGTCTAGATATAAACCTGTCTGTTGCATAGCTGGAACAGTGGTTTCCCATTTTGTAAGCTGCTTCACCACCTAAAGAATGGATGGCAAAAGCGTTTTAGTTTCATGTTGTTAGACCTGGAGTCTCACTGCTCAGGAGCTCAGGATTGTGCACTTCCCAGGAACACTCATAGACCACAACTTGAGGCAAAAGCAGGAGTTTTATTCCAATTTCTATAAGGTTCCCCCTCCAAAGACAGGAGACAGACCTAAATATGGAAAGGACAGGGTTTTATACCTGAAATTCAAACCACTTTTGCTCTATACATTGATTGTTCAGCAAGAATAGCATGAAGATAGTTTACACCTGGTTTTAGGTAGTGTACAGCTGGTTGTAGATAGTTTACAGGTGGTTGTAGATAGTTTTTCTCAGAAGTGTTGACCCTTCCCTTCAAGAGTTATCTACACATGACTTTTCAATTCAAATAATCACAGTTGTTTTTCTCATGCCAAGGTGGTCCCTCAGCCCCCTTTGTTTTCCTCAATTGTAACCCTAAAATTGTGGATCAACATCAGGGAGAGGTTGATACTGACTCTGGAGCATCAGGAACTGAACTGCACTTATAAGTTCCCTGACAAAGGCGATTTCTGGTCGGAGAGTTTATTGTCCCTGATGAGTTTCAGTTTTAGTAGGTTGTTGGAGGCTTGGACTTTCCAGGTGTTGCAGGTTGATGAAGAGCAGGCTTTACATGTGACACGTGGATCCAAGCTGTGATGACCTTTACTTTGACATCAGTTGGGGTGTTGAGCAGGAGGTAATATGGACCCTTCCACCGAGGTTCCAGATTCTGGTTGCCATGTCACTGCACATATACCAGATCTTCAACGTGGAAGTGATGGGGCTCATCCAAGGACCCAGGCACATATGTACTGCCAACCTTGCTCCAAATTTCTTTCTGAATAAGCTGCAATTCTTTCAGCCTGTAAAAGTCAGATTTACCACTAGTTTTATCAAGGGGGTACCCAAGAAGAGTCAGGGAACAGGAACCCATATAGTAGTTCAAAGGGAGTTAAGCCTAGTATGGAGAGAGTATTTCTGACCCTAAAGTGGGCCAAGGGAAGGAGCACCGCCTTATCACCGCCAATCTCCATGTTCAATTTGGTGAGAATCTCTTTGAGAGTTCTATTCATTCTCTCTAAATGTCCTGAACTTTGGGGTCTATAAGCAGAATGTAACTTACAGTCAAGCCCCAGAAACCTGGCCACCTCCTGGCTTACCTGAGCAATGAAGGTTGACCCATTGTCTGACCCAATTACCTTTGGAATACCAAACCGAGGAAAAATGTCTTCCAGAATCTTTTTGGCCATGACCAGGGAGGTTTCTTTCTTTGTGGGAAAAGCTTTCACCCATCCTGAGAAAGTGTCCACAAAAACCAGGAGATAATTATTGCCTTACCTGGATGGTTTACTTTCAGTGAAATCCACTTCCCAATGCATTCCAGGTCTAGTTCCTTGTCACAGGCCAGCAGTGTCACCTGAATACCACCTGAGAGAGGGCTGAGAGAGAGAGAGAGAGACAGGGTGACACAGAGAAGAACACCAAGTCTACATGCTGATCCAGGTGTCGATTTAATGGACGTCAGGTTAACACTTAAGTAGGCAGAAAAGTACAAGAAGTTTCTCATGTAGGAGCTTTACTTGGTCAGAACATAGGAGAGCTCACTCAAGGTTACACAGTGCCCGCTGTCTGGTTACTATGGTTGCACACAGTTTCTCAGGGTCAGAGCAGTCTGCTGTAGGACCACCAAGGTCAGTTTATAAGAAACTGGACTTTGGAAAATAGCCAAAGTTAAGAGGCAGGGTTACACTGCTCAGATGCCATTAACACCAAATTAGCCATTAACTCCAAAAAGGCTGCCACAGTTCCTCTCAGCGGCTTCCCTGGGCTCTGGAAACTCACACCTATGTTTACACACTGGCAAGGTTCACACGTCCTAGTCACTCACTCACTCAAGGTGGTGAGGTTTAGTATTCGGTAGTGGGATTGGCGGGCAACTTCAGCCAATTTCTTTGCCCTCAAGTGAGTCCATTTATACGTTTGAGTTATTAATCTCTCAGCATCTTCCTGTGGTAGAATGATCTTACCTTTGGAGTTTATCCATGCCCCCAAGTCAGTGTCAAATATTCCCTTTTTTTGCCACATCAACTTTAAGGCACTTTCTGAGTAGTTCAGTCATTCTTCTCTGGACAGTTCAGCAGTTAATACCACTGGGACAGAGTTTCCTCTAGCAGCTGCTTTAGCCTCCTGATCAGCCACATTATTCCCCTTTGCCGCCCTGGAAGTCCCCTTCTGATGTCCTGGGCAATGAATAATGCTTACCTTGTCCGGCAGCAACTAGGCATTGAGCAAAGCCAAAATCTTGTTATTATTTTTTATCTCTTTACCAGCTGATGTTAGCAGGCCTCTCTGCTGATAGATGGCCCTGTACTCATGGGCTGTTGGTAAGGCAAACCAACTATCAGTGTAGATGTTTATCTTTTTGCCCTTTTCAAGAGCTAATGCCTGGGTTAAAGCTATCAATTCAGCTAGCTGAACAGATGTGCCCTCTGGCAATGCCTGGGCGCATATTACCTTATGTCCATCTACTACTGCTGCCCCTGCCTTTCTCTTCCTGTTCTCAAAAAACTGCTCCAATCCATATAGTATGTTACCTTGGCATTGGGAAGAGGCTGATCTTTCAATTCCTTTTGCTATCCCTGTTCCTCTGCTAGAACCTGCAAACAATCATGCTCCAGGGGCTGGATTTCTGGATCCGGCAATAAGGTGGCAGGGTTTAGCCTTATAGCCAGGACAAAGGTGAATCTATCATTATTCAAGAGCAAGGCCTGGTGATGTGTCATGCTGGCATTCATGAGCCAGCAATCAGGTAGCTGCCTTATGACACTCTCAAGGGAATGAAGAGAAGAGGTGGTGAGGTCTTGTCCCAGAGTCAGTTTGTCTGCATGTTTTACTAGTGCTGCCACTGCTGCTATTATTCACAGGCAAGTTGGCCATCTTGCCACTACTGAATCAAGCATTTTGGATAGCTACTCTACCGGTCTCTTCCAGGGTCCAATTTTCTGTGTTAGCACCCCATTGGCCATTCCCTGATTCTCACACACATAGAGATAGAAGGGTTTGGTTACATCAGGGAGTCCCAATGCTGGGGCCAATATTAAGGCTTGTTTGATATTATCAAATGCAGCTTGTTCATCCTTTCCCCAGATGAAAGAGTCACTGCCCTTTGTAAGGGCATGCAGAAGGGCTGCCATGTTGGCAAATCTCGGAATCCACAGCCAGCAAAACCCCGCTGTACCTAAAATTTCCCTCAGTTGTTCAGTAGTATGTGGAGGAGGAATATGAAATACAGTCTCTTTTCTAGCCTCCGACAGCCATCTCTTTCCCTCTTTTAATATATATATCCCAGATAACTGACCTGCAGGATGGGAGTTTTTCGCTGTAGCTGAGCTCACCCATCTCTTGCAACAGCTGGTCGGTGGCGTCAAAACAACTTTCTTTACAATCTGCTGCTAATAGTATATCATCCACATATTGGAGATGAGTTACCTGGGGATTGGTGGCCTGGAGGTGCGCCAGGTCTAGGTGTAGGGCTTCATTTTCCTTTTGGGACAATCCTGGATCCAGTGTCCTTTCTCCTTGCAATAGGCACACTGATCCTTAGCCAGAGGGCCCCTCTGATTTCCAGGAACTCTCTCCCTATCATTATGACTGCACTGTGGTGGCCAGGATCTTAGTCAACTTTCTGTCTTGCCTCTTATCCTTTCTCTTTCTCTCACTTCCTGCTCTTTTTGCTTTCTTTCCTCTTTCTCTTCTTTCATCTCCCGGCTGTAAAAAACCTTTTCTGCTACCTGCACTAAATCCTTTAACGACGTTTTCTGTAAACCCTCTATTTTCTGGAGTTTTCTACAAATATCTGTGGCTGACTGGTCTATAAAGATTATAGTCACCATTGCCTTATGCTCATCTGAGGTAGGGTCATAAGGTGTAAACCAGCTATATGCCTCCATCAGCCGTTGAAGAAAGGCTGTGGGAGATTCATCTGGCTCCTGAACCATCTCTCTTACCTTCATCAAATTGGTGGGCTTTTGAGCGGCCCCATGGTCACATGATATTAGAGTCTGGCGGTAGACCTGCAGGAATTCCCTACCTGCAGATACGTTGTAATCCCAGGTGGGGTGGGTGAGGGGAAAGCCATCATAAATCTCATTAGGGAGGATGGAAGGCCTTCTGTCCATTCCTGTCACAGTCTTTCTTGCCTAAAGGAGGACCCGTCTCATTCCTCACTAGTCAAAAGGGCCTGTAAGGGTTGCTAGCAATCATCCCAAGTGGGCTGGTGTGAGAATAGGACATATTCAAAGAAATATGTGCCTTGTATCTCACCTCCAAGACATGATAGTCACAGCCTGTCCTATAATAAGGCCATCCATCAAGAAAGTCAAAGAAGCAACAATGATAGAGACAAAAAGAACAAGACAGGCAATTTGACAAGGACACCCTTATGGGTGGTACCACAGAATTCTGATTGAGAGGCTGCCTCACGGCAGCTGTCTCTGAAGAGAAACAGATGGTAGGAAGACCATGCAGGACCTAGCCTCCCCAAATGGAATCCGGAATGTCCTCCAGTTCCCAGTCAATCGATATTCTGACAAATATGTCTATCGCAGTGACTGAGCAGATGACCAAAAAGGTCCAGATAGGTGACCAAAGAGAAACAGTGGTATACCAGAAATCAGACTAACCTGTTCCGAGCTCGACCTCTGAGCCCAGTCTGTTGAGGGTTAAGGAAGGGCATGCTGTTTTCCAGGCAACGCACCAAAATGTAAGACCTGGAGTCTCACTGCTCAGGAGCTCAGGATTGCGCCCTTTACAGGAACACTCACAGAACACAACTCAATGCAATAGCAAAAGGTTTTATTGCTGTCGAGATACGTCGCACCTCCAAAGACAGGACATGAGCCTGAACATGCAAAGCACAGGGGTTTTATGCCTGAAAATCAGATCACTTTTGCTCTATACTTTACAGCTGGTTGTTTCTCAGAACAGTTCACCCTGCTCTTCAAGAGCTATCAGCACCTGGCTTCAATTCAAATAATCACAGTTGTTTTTCTCATTCCCAGGTGCTCCCTCATTTGTTCTGATGATGAAGTCACTGAATAATGTCATGTTGCAGTGTTAAGGGTGCAGGGATCTGTTTAGGAGCCTGTGCAAAACAACTGCCTCATTCAGTAAGGTAATTCAAGGCCCTGGAGAAGACTGTTCACCAACTTCATACAGAGATTGGGTTCAGCTCTAAAGAGGGCAGTACCAGACTGACACCAGATAAGCACTGATGCAATTATTGGCACATGATACTGCAAATACCACATGTAGGAGATCATTTAGAGCATGAAAAGGAGGAGCGGCCCCAAGAGATGAATGATTAAGAGAGACAACTGCTATTGGCTCTCAGGAGCATCATGCCGACCTCACAGGACAATCTACAGCTAGAGTTCCCAGTTCTCAAAACATCCGGTGTGCTATTTTGGGTGAATCCGGGCATTTACCAAAAAACCTGTGAGGTTAAAATCTCTAGAACCCAAAATAGGAGGTGTGTTAACACAGAGGCAAGTGGTCCCTTTACTCACAGAAGGGAACAAGCAGATTCTGGCTCCAAGGGAATGTAAAGGTTCCCGGGGTTTCATGGCAGCTGTGGCAAGGGAAAGCACTGGACTAGGGATCACTGCCCAAGAGGGACATACAGGCTAACCTCTTGCCATCAGGAAACCAACAGAGGGGCCTGTCAGGCTTAGACCCCTCATGCAACAATACGAGCTGTCTCCCATCAGGCAGCCATGAGGTACTAGGCAGATAGGAAAATATCAACTGAGGATTTTAGACTTGATACACACCACTGCGTGCAGCAGCACAGCTTTGCATCTGGCTGCAGATAAACCTCTAACCCTATCCACAAGGCTTCTATGTTACAAAGGAAATACAGCTGTTTATGGACCTGTGTATTCAGCGATAGTAAAGTGGATCTCTGGAAGAAGCAGAATAACTTCTACAGTATCTATTGTACACCCAGGTACTGTTGATGGGGACTGCAAGGAAAAAGTTAAAATTATGGCACATGTAAAACACGAGATGCAAAAAAAAGGCAGGGTTAGAATTGCTCAGCTGTTATTGTTCTCCTCCATCTAGGGCAAAGCCACACCCTGAAGAACAACAGGCACATTTGGCAGTACCAGAAATTGTGTGTTCTGGAAAACAGTGCCTAATGATCAGAGATCCAAATTAATGGCAGCAACAAATGTTGTTCCTTGAAATGAAGGAAATGACTTCAGCATCCTCTCCCAAAAGTCTTGGGATCCACAATGTGTGCTTCTGAAGGTTCATACAGTTTCTAGGAATCTGTAAAATTTCTCCAGTAGGACAAAGTGTATGGTGGATTAAATAGGTGGAACCAGAGGAACCAAGAGGGAACTTGACACCTTCTGTGGCCTGCCACTGAAGGAGAAATTCAGAAATAATTCCAGGAGTCTTTTGGCAGGATGAGTCTACTCTTTGCCCAAATGCTTAGGCTTGCAGGGTCCTAACCATATTTAGACTGTTGAAATCATACACTGGGAGACTGGAGCTCAAAGGAACTTAAGGCAGAAGGCACACTCAGAGTGCAAGATCTGTTCTAGCCACGTTCCTCCTTGAGCATCAGCCAGAGCTGAATGAATGACCTTGTTAAAGTAGGCAAAGACTGCTCCTGGCTTATGCCTCTTCTCCTTGCCCGATCATCAGAAGCCGTGCCTTAGACTCTCCCCTCAAAATCCTTGTGTTCCAACACAGGTGCATACTGTGAGCTAAGCAGTGGAATTTGGGTAGAACGCAAGGTCAACTGTTTCTGGAAAGGCTGCTTTAGGGTGGGGTATGGGAAAATTCGCAGGAGGAAGGAAGGGTTTCACAGTTTGGAAGCAGAAGAGCGTTCCACGTTTTGGCCTGTAATTGGAGGCCTCGAGGGAGTGGGTGGGGCCTCAGGTCGGTATTTAAGGGTGAGCAGCAGACCCCTTTACGCATTTGCCATAGTCTGCACTTTCCTGGGTGTTGTTGTGAGTACACACTGGAGAGGAAGAACTCCTGTCAAAGTGTCCTCGGCAGGATGGAACATCAGGCAGATGTGGGTGGCTGCAGCACGGCAAAGACATCCCGGCGTCAAAAGACTGTTTGGCAGGCCAAGCAGAAGGAGGTCTTGCTCTCAGTTTTCGCCAAGACACCTTACCCGATCTTCAGGACCAGGCAGGAACTGGCCAGGGAATTCGGAGTTCCAGAGTCCTCCATCCGTGTGTGGTTTCAAAACCGCAGAAATAGAACTGGCATGTCGAGGAAGACCTCAAAGCAGACCACCGCAGGCTCCAGCCATGAAGCTTCCCAACAGCCTCCTGAAAAGCTTGTCGCCAGGGTACAACAAGCAAGAGGCCCGCCCTCAGAATGGAGAAGGCCTCAAACGCAGCTTAGTCCAGCACAGATCAGCATGCTAGTGCAAGCTTTTGAGATCTCTCCATCTCCAGACTATGCCACGAGGGTGCAACTGGCACTGAGCACAGGTTTGCCTGAGGACACCGCCACATATGGTTCCAGAACAGAAAGGCCAGGCAGAAAGGCCGTGCTGGAGGCAGAACAGCTAAAGGTGAGCACCTGCCTGCCTCTCCTGGTCCTGAAAGGGCTCCTGGAGCATCGTGTTGCATTGAGCAGGAGGCTTCCCAGGACAGCTTGTTGACATCGGGTTCTGCAGGAGGCCAGTGTGCAGAAGCATTGATGTCAAGATCGGAGCTCACCTTCTTCACAGAGGCTTACCCAGAATCCAGCGACTCCTGCCCTGTCCAGCTCTTCCTGGAGCAACAGGTGAGAACAGTGGAAGAGGAACAGGGACCA
>JAEOAE010000911.1:0-71183 GCA_036365155.1 Meriones psammophilus
CAGGATCTATTGGACACCCAGGTACTGTCGATGGGGACTGCAAGGAAGAAGTTAAAATTATGGCACATATAAAACATGAGATGCAAAAATAAGGCAGGGTTAGAATTGCTCAGCTGTTACTGTTCTCCTCCATCTAGGGCAAAGCCACACCTGAAGAACTACAGGCACATTTGGCAGTACCGAAATTGTGTGTTCTGGAAAACAGTGCCTAATGATCAGAGATCAAATTAATGGCAGCAACAAATGTTGTTCCTTTAAATGAAGGAAATGACTTCAGTATCCTCTCCCAAAAGTCTTGGGATCCACAATGTGTGCTTCTGAAGGTTCATACAGTTTCTAGGAATCTGTAAAATTTCTCCAGTAGGACAAAGTGTATGGTGGATTAAATAGGTGGAACCAGAGGAACCAAGAGGGAACTTGACACCTTCTGTGGCCTGCAACTGAAGGAGAAATTCAGAAATAATTCCAGGAGTCTTTCTGCAGGATGAGTCTACTCTTTGCCCAAATGCTTAGACTTGCAGGGTCCTAACCATATTTAGATTGTTGAAATTATACACCGGGAGACTGATGCTCAAAGGAACTTAAGGCAGAGGGCACACGCAGAGTGCAAGATCTGTTCTAGCCACGTTCCTCCTTGAGCATCAGCCAGAGCTGAATGAATGACCTTGTTAAAGTAGGCAAAGACTGCTCCTAGCTTATGCCTCTTCTCCTTGCCTGATCATCAGAAGCCGTGCCTTAGACTCTCCCCGCAAACTCCTTGTGTTCCAACACAGGTGCGTACTGTGAGCTAAGCAGTGGAATTTGGGTAGAACGCAAGGTCAACTGTTTCTGGAAAGGCTGCTTTAGGGTGGGATATGGGAAAATTCGCAGGAGGAAGGAAGGGTTTCACAGTTTGGAAGCAGAAGAGCGTTCCACGGTTTGGCCTGTAATTGGAGGCCTCGAGGGAGTGGGTGGGGCCTCAGGTCGGTATTTAAGCATGAGCAGCGGACCCCTTTATGCATTTGCCATAGTCTGCACTTTCCTGGGTGTTGTTCTCAGTACACACTGGAGAGGAAGAACTCCTGTCAAAGTGTCCTCGGCAGGATGGAAGATCAGGCAGATGTGGGTGGCTGCAGTAAGACAAAGACATCCCGGCGTCAAAAGACTGTTTGGCAGGCCAAGCAGAAGGAGGTCTTGCTCTCAGTTTTCGCCAAGACACCTTACCCGAGCTTCAGGACCAGGCAGGAACTGGCCAGGGAATTCGGAGTTCCAGAGTCCTCCATCCGCGTGTGGTTTCAAAACCGCAGAACTGGAACTGGCATGTCGAGGAAGACCTCAAAGCAGACCACCGCAGGCTCCAGCCATGAAGCCTCCCAACAGCGTCCTGAAAAGCTTGTCACCAGGGTACAACAAGGAAGAGGCCCGCCCTCAGAACGGAGAAGGCCTCGAACGCGGCTTAGTCCAGCACAGATCAGCATGCTAGTGCAAGCTTTTGAGATCTCTCCATCTCCAGACTATGCCACGAGGGTGCAACTGGCACTGAGCACAGGTTTGCCTGAGGACACCGTCCACATATGGTTCCAGAACAGAAAGGCCAGGCAGAAAGGCCACGCTGGAGGCAGCACAGCTAAAGGTGAGGACCTGCCTGCCTCTCCTGGCCCGGAAAGGGCTCCTGGAGCATCGTGTTGCATTGAGGAGGAGGCTACCCGGGACATCTTGTTGACATCGGGTTCTGCAGGAGGCCAGTGTGCAGAAGCATTGATGTCAAGACCCGAGCTCACCTTCTTCACAGAGGCCTACCCAGAATCCAGCGACTCCTGCCCTGTCCAGCTCTTCCTGGAGCAACAGGTGAGAACAGTGGAAGAGGAACAGGGACCAGCCGCTCTGGACCCAGATGTACCATGGGAGCAGATCGAACAACACTCGAGGGTCCTCTCACAGAAGAAGATTATCAGGCTCTGTTGGATGATATTTGACCCCATTGGGAATGCCCAGAATTGGGACTGTAGAACCCGGTTGCCTGGACCCTAACCTGACCATTGTCTCAGAGACTCCAGCCAGAAATGAGCTTGGACAGATGCTCAGACTTGCACCTAAGAAAGATGCAGAGCTCTAGAGATCCTGAGTAAGTTTTGGGGAAAAGATGAAGGCCATTGAGGTGCGAGGAACCTCACAAGAAGACCAACAGAAACAGCTGACTCAGCCCCCAGGGGGCTTGCAGAGACTGAGCCATCAAATAAGGAGCATGCTTGGTCTGGACCCAGGGACCCTGCACACACGTAGCAGGTGGGAGGTAAATCCTTGTGCTCAATGTGGGTTGCCCTACGATGAAGGTGTTTTGGAGTGGCCCAGCGGCGATGGAGAGTTGTTTGTAACCTGGACTTTGTTGTTTCTAACCTGGACGGTTTTTGAAGGACAGTTATATAATGTTAGCTTCAATTATGATCAGGATAAATATGTAATTTGTCTGCTATTGTACTCTGCGTCATTAAATTATTTTTAGGCATTGCTATGACCTGGTTATTCTTTTCATTTGGAAATTAATGTAAAGAGGAGATATGATTATCTTTCAAGCTGAAAAGAGGTGTGATCATGAGTCTTGGTTTTTAACTTGACTGCATGTGGAATTAAGCAAAACACCCAAATTTAGGACACAATTGTGAAGCACTCTTCCTTATTTGAAGTAGTCTTCTCTACTTCTCTTCTGAATCTGTAAGGCTGAAAAACACACCTTTAATCCATATCTTCATACTGCAAAACCAACCACTCACCTTTGCCTCATCTTACTGGAAACCTATACAAGGACATAGAAGAAGGAATGTTTTACTCTTTGCCTGTTCCCTTTTGCGTTGGTAGCAAGTCTATTTCTTCATTGACTATAGAACCTTCTTCTTGAGGATTTCAGTGTATTTGAAGGTGAGTTGCCCCAACCAGCCTCATGGACTAAGCCACTGATAGATTCCTCGATTTTGAATTTATAGCTATCCACTGTTGAATTAATTGACTCACAGATTGTAAATCATTCTCATAAATCCTTTCCTATAAAGAGAGATTTAGAGGGAAAATAAACTATGCATATAATTATCTTTCACATAGAACTACCAAATTTTCTGCTTTTAATAATGTCATGTAATTCATTAAGGAATCACTTAAACAACAGTAATCGACACATGAGGAGTTATAGAAAAATATTCATCACCATGCAAAGTCAAAATGCTACATAACTTTTGGGTATATTGATGGAATAGGAATTAATTGTTTTGATGGAGTTATATTCTAAAATATCGTAATTGAACTACAAGTATTTTAATTTTTTGCAGCATTTATATATAGTTTATTTTTACCTCAAATTAGTCCCTTCTTTGTCTCAATTTCCTCAACACACATTAAAGTTTGTGTTCATTTTTCATTTTCTTAGGTTAGAGATTTCATTTCATATGGGGATAATACCACGAAAATTAACTGTTCCATGCATGACACTGCTAATACCAAAACAGCATTCAAATAATAAGTAGACCTATCAGAATCACACTAGAATTCTCAGCAGAGATTTTGAAAGCCAGAAGGGCTTGGATGGATATCATGCAGACACTAAGAGACCGCCGATGCCAACCCAGACTACTATACCCAGTATATATGCAGCCATCCAGCCCTACAGAAGATACTAGAAGGAGATCCCCAACCTAATAATATGAAATACACTCCAGAAAATACATTGAGGCCCACACCATGAGAGGAAGTCCATGCCTGACACTGCCTGGATGACCATGAACCAGAGTCAACATAGCCTACAGACACACGATATCTGTAAACATGACAGGCAACATATGTCAATGAAAGATACTCTGCTATAATCATAGATGAGTGCCTAGCCCAGTTGTCATCAGAGAGACATCACCCATCGTCTGATGGGAACAGATGCAGAGACCCATAGCCAAAGACAATGATGTACCCAGGGTAACCCCAGAAATGAGGGAATACGTTATTGTAGGAACCAGAGATATCAAGGACATAACAAGAGCATGGCCCGCTGAGTCAATTGGGCTCATAGGGGATCACAGAGACTGAAGGACAAAAACACAAACATTCTATGAGTCTTGTGAGCTAGGTTGTTGGCATACACCTTATGATCATTATCCTGATGTTGCTGAGGGACTTCCAACAGTGAGAATGGGGGTGTCTCTCACTCTTTTTCCTGCTCTAGCTACACTTTCTCTCCTCATGTATTGCTTTGACCAACTCTGATATGAGGGATTGTTCTTAGTCTTATTATAACTTGCTATGCCATCACATTTTTTTTCTTTGAAAATAAAGAAGCAGTGGATGAAGGAGAGATGAGTTGGGCAGAGTAGAGGTGGATAGATTGTGGCTGGTAGGAGTGGAGGAAGAGGAAACTGCATTTCGGATGTAGTGCATGAAACAACAACAAAAATAAAATGCTAAAACAAAATAAACTGTCAGCAGCTCAGGCTATTGGTGATCACCTGCATTCCTAGCACTCAGGAAGTTTAAGGTAGGTGGATCTCTGTGAGTTCAAGCACAGGCTGTTCTTTAAAGAGATTCTGGGACAGCCAAAATGATTCAGAAAAATCCTGTCTTCAAACAAACAAAAAACTGTCAGCATTTTGTGTTTCATCTTTAGGAACTTTGTTTTATGTTCCACATTTTTCCTTTTAATTTTTTTAGTATTAGATACAGTTTATTAACTTTGTATCCAAGCTGTAGACAAGTCCCCTCATTCCCTCCCTTTCCTACCCTCCTTTCCTCATCTACTACCTACCCCTTTCCAAGTCTACTGATAGGGGAGGGCCTCCGCCTGTTCCAACTGACCCTAGATTATCAGGCATCATCAGGTTTGCTGCAATGTCCTCCTCTGTGGCCTAGCAAATCTGATCCTGCCTTGTGTGGGGAAGTCAAGAGCCAGCCATTGAGTTCATGTCTGTAATAGTCCCTGTTTCACTTAGTATGGTACCCACTTGGATACAGAGCTAACATGGACTATATTTGAGCAGGGGTGCTAGGTTCTATGCGTACATTGTCCTTGGTTGGAGATACAGTCTCTTAAAAGACCCCTGTGCCCTGATATATTTGGTCCTTGTGGAGTTCCTGTCCTCTCCAGGTCACACTAACTCCCCCCTTTTTTATATGATTCCCTGTGCTCTGCCCAAGGTTTGGTTATGAGTCTCAGCACCTGCTTTGATATACTACTAGGTAGAGTCTTTCCCAGGTCCTCTGTGGTAGGCTAGGGTCCTGTTTCTTGTTTTCTCCCAGGTCCATCCCATTTGGCTTTCTACGTGAGGATTGATCATCTTAACCCAGGTCCTCTTTCTTGTTTATCTTTTTGTTTATCTTCTTATAGACTTTAGTATGTTTATCCTATATTATAGGTCTAGCCTCCACTTAAAATCGAGTATATGCCCTGTATGTCTTTCTGCTTCTGAGATACCTCACTCAGGATGATCTTTTTCTAGATTGTTTGTTTGTTTGTTTCTTCATGTTTACATTTATGACTTCTGTGAATGGTCTAGATATAAACCTGTCTGTTGCATAGCTGGAACAGTGGTTTCCCATTTTATAAGCTGCTTCACCACCTAAAGAATGGATGGCAAAAGCGTTTTAGTTTCATGTTGTTAGACCTGGAATCTCACTGCTCAGGAGCTCAGGATTGTGCACTTCCCAGGAACACTCATAGACCACAACTTGAGGCAAAAGCAAGAGTTTTATTCCAATTTCTATAAGGTTCCCCCTCCAAAGACAGGAGACAGCCCTAAATATGCAAAGGACAGGGTTTTATACCTGAAATTCAAACCACTTTTGCTCTATACATTGATTGTTCAGCAAGAATAGCATGAAGATAGTTTACACCTGGTTTTAGGTAGTATACAGCTGGTTGTAGATAGTTTACAGGTGGTTGTAGATAGTTGTTCTCAGAACAGTTGACCCTTTCCTTCAAGAGTTATATACACCTAAAGAGGGCCAAGGGAAGGAGCACCACCCTGTCACCACCAGTCTTTATGTTCAATTTGGTGAGAGTCTCTTTGAGAGCTCTATTCATTCTCTCTACCTGTCCTGAACTTTTAGGTCTATAAGCACAATATAACTTCCAATCAAGCCCCAGAAACCTGGCCACCTCCTGGCTTACCTGAACAACAAAGGTTGGTCCATTGTCTGACACAATTACCTTTGGAATAACAAACCGAGGAAAAATGTATTCCAGAATCTTTTTGGCCATGACCAGGAAGGTTTCTTTCTTTGTGGGAAAAGCTTCCACCCATCCTGAGAAAGTGTCTACAAAAACCAGGAGATATTTATTGCCGAACCTGGATGGTTTACTTTCAGTGAAATCCACTTCCCAATGCATTCCAGGTCTAGTTCCTTGTCACAGGCCAGCAGTGTCACCTGAATACCACCTGAGGGCTGGGGAGAGAGAGAGACAGGGTGACACAGAGAAAGACACCAAGTCTACATGCTGATCCAGGTGTCGATTTACTGGACGTCAGGTTAACAAGTAGGCAAAAAAATACAAGCAGTTTCTCATGTAGGAGCTTTACTTGGTCAGAACATAGGATAGCTCACTCAAGGTTACACAGAGCCTTTTGTCTGGTACTATGGTTGCACACAGTTTCTCAGGGTCAGAGCAGTCTGCTGTAGGACCACCAAGGTCAGTTTATAAGAAACTGGACTTTGGAAAATAGCCAAAGTTAAGAGGCAGGGTTACACCGCTCAGATGCCATTAACACCAAATTTGCCATTAACTCCAAAAAGGCTACCACAGTTCCTCTCAGCGGCTTCCCTGGGCTCTGGAAACTCTCACCTATGTTTACACACTGGCGAGGTTCACACGCCCTAGTCACTCACTCAGTCAAGGTGGTGAGGTTTAGTATTCGGTACTGGGATTGGCGGGCAACTTCAGCCAATTTCTTTGCCCTCAAGTGAGTCCATTTATACATTTGACTTATTAATCTCTCAGCATCTTCCTGTGGTAGAATGATCTTACCTTTGGAGTTTATCCATGCCCCCAAGTCAGTGTCAAATATTCCCTTTTTTTGCCACATTAACTTTAAGTCACTTTCTGAGTAGTTTAGTCATTCTTCTCTGGGCAGTTCAGCAGTTACTACTACTGGGACAGAGTTTCCTCTAGCAGCTGCTTTAGCCTCCTGATCAGCCACATTATTCCCCTTTGCTGACCTGGAAGTCCCCTTCTGATGTCCTGGGCAATGAATAATGCTTACCTTGTCCAGCAGCAACAAGGCATTGAGAAAAGCCAAAATCTTATTATTTTTTATCTCTTTACCGGCTGATGTTAGCAGGCCTCTCTGCTGGTACATGGCCCCGTGCTCATGGGCTATTGGTAAGGCAAACCAACTATCAGTGTAGATGTTTATCTTTTTGCCCTTTTCCAGAGCTAATGCCTGGGTTAAAGCCATCAATTCAGCTCGCTGAACAGATGTTCCCTCTGGCAACGACTGGGCCCATATTACCTTATGTCCATCTACTACTGCTGCCCGTGCCTTTCCCTTCCTGTTCTCAAAAAACTGATCCCATCCATACAGTATGTTACCTCGGCATTGGGCAGAGGCTGATCTTTCAATTTCTTTTGCAATCCCTGTTCCTCCGCTAGAACCTACAAACAATCATGCTCCAGGGGCTGGATTTCTGGATCCTGCAATATGGTGGCAGGGTTTAGCCTTGTAGCCAGAGTAAAGATGACTCTATCATTATTCAAGAGCAAGGCCTGGCATTGTGTCATGTGGGCATTCATGAGCCATCAATCAGGTGGCTGCCTTATGACACTCTCAAGGGCATGAGGAGCACAGATGGTGAGGTCCTGTCCCACAGTCAGTTTGTCTTAATGTTATACTAGTGCCGCCACTGCTTCTATTGTTGCCAGGCAGGTTGGCCATCTTGCCACTACTGAATCAAGTGTTTTGGATAGATAGGCTACCGGTCTCTTCCAGGGTCCAATTTTCTGTGTTAGCACCCCATTGACCATTCCCTGATTCTCAGCCACATAGAGATGGAAGGGTTTGGTTACATCATGGAGTCCCAATGCTGGAGCCAATATTAAGGCTTGTTTGATATTATCAAATGCATCTTGTTTATCCTTTCCCCAGATGAAAGAGTCATTGCCCTTTGTAAGGGCATGCAGAAGGGCTGCCATCTTGGCAAATCCCGGAATCCACAGCCAGCAAAACCCTGCTGTACCGAAAATTTCCCTCAGTTGTTCAGTAGTCCCTGGAGGGGGAATATGAAATACAGTCTCTTTTCTAGCCTCCGAAGGCCATCTCTTTCCCTCTTTTAATATATATCCCAGATAACTGACCTGCAGGATGGGAGTTTATCGCTGTAGCTGAGCTCACCCATCTCTTGCAACAGCTGGTCGGTGGCATCAAAACAACTTTCTTTACAATCTGCTTCTAATAGTATATCATCCACATATTGGAGATGAGTTACCTGGGGATTGGTGGCCTGAAGGTGCGCCAGGTCTAGGTGTAGGGCTTCATCTTCCTTTTGGGACAATCCTGGATCCAGTGTCCTTTCTCCTTGCAATAGGCACACTGATCCTTAGCCAGAGGGCCCCTCTGATTTCCAGGAACTCTCTCCCTATCATTATGACTGCACTGTGGTGGCCAGGATCTTAGTCAAGTTTCTGTCTTGCCTCTTATCCTTTCTCTTTCTCTCACTTCCTGCTCTTTTTGCTTTCTTTCCTCTTTCTCTTCTTTCATCTCCCGGCTGTAAAAAACCTTTTCTGCTACCTGCACTAAATCCTTTAATGACTATTCCTGTAAACCCTCTATTTTCTGGAGTTTTCTACAAATATCTGTGGCTGACTGGTCTATAAAGATTATAGTCACCATTGCCTTATGCTCATCTGAGGTAGGGTCATAAGGTGTAAACCAGCTATATGCCTCCATCAGCTGTTGAAGAAAGGCTGTGGGAGATTCATCTGGCTCCTGAACCATCTCTCTTACCTTCATCAAATTGGTGGGCTTTTGAGCGGCCCCATGGACACATGATATTAGCGTCTGGCGGTAGACCTGCAGGCATTCCCTACCTCCGGATACATTGTAATCCCAGTTGGGGTGGGTGAGGGGAAAGCCATCATCAATCTCATTAGGGAGGATGGAAGGCCTCCTGTCCATTCCTGGCACACTCTTTCTTGCCTAAAGGAGGACCCATCTCATTCCTCACTATTCAAAAGGGCCTGCAAGAGTTGCTGGCAATCATCCCAAGTGGGCTGGTGTGAGAATAGCACATATTCAAAGAAATATGTGCCTTGTATCTCACCTCCAAGACATGATAGTCACTGCCTGTCCTATAATAAAGTCATCCATCAAGAAAGTCAAAGAAGCAACAATGATAGAGACAAAAAGAACAAGACAGGCAATTTGACAAGGACACCGTTATGGGTGGTACCACAGAATTCTGATTGAGAGGCTTCCTCATGGCAGCTGTCTCTGAAGAGAAACAGATGGGAGGAAGACCATGCAGGACTTAGCCTCCCCAAAAGGAATCCTGAATGTCCTCCAGTTCCCAGTCAATCGATATTCTGACAAATATGTCTATCACAGTGACTGAGCAGATGACCAAAAAGGTCCAGATAGGTGACTAAAGAGAAACAGTGGTATACCAGAAATCAGACTAAACTGTTCAGAGATCGACCTCTGAGCCTAGTCTGTTGAGGGTTAAGGAAGGGCACGCTGTTTTCCGGGCAACACACCAAAATGTAAGCCCTGGAGTCTCACTGCTCAGGAGCTCAGGATTGCGCCCTTCACAGGAACACTCACAGACCACAACTCAATGCAATAGCAAAAGGTTTTATTGCTGTCAAGATAGGTCGCACCTCCAAAGACAGGACATGACCCTGAACATGCAAAGCACAGGGTTTTTATGCCTGAAAATCCGATCACTTTTGGTCTATACTTTACAGCTGGTTGTTTCTCAGAACAGTTCACCCAGCTCTTCAAGAGCTATCAGCACCTGGCTTTAATTCAAATAATCACAGTTGTTTTTCTCATTCGCAGGTGGTCCCTCATTTGTTCTGATGATGAAGTCACTGAATAATGTCATGTTGCAGTGTTAAGGGTGCAGGGATCTGTTTAGGACCCTGTGCAAAACAGCTGCCTCATTCAGTAAGGTAATTCAAGGCCCTGGAGAAGACTGTTCACCAACTTCATACAGAGATTGGGTTCAGCTCTAAAGAGGGCAGTACCAGACTGACACCAGATAAGCACTGATGCAATTATTGGCCCATGATACTGCAAATACCACATGTAGGAGAGCATTTAGAGCATGAAAAGGAGGAGCGACCCAAGAGATGAATGATTAAGAGAGACAACTGCTATTGGCTCGCAGGAGCATCATGCCGACCTCACAGGACAAGCTACAGCTAGAGTTCCCAGTTCTCAAAACACCCGGTGTGCTATTTTGGTTGAATCCGGGAATTTACCAAAAAAACTGTGAGGTTAAAATCTCTAGAACCCAAAATAGGAGGTGTGTTAACACAGAGTCAAGTGGTCCCTTTACTCACAGAAGGGAACAAGCAGATTCTGGCTCCAAGGGAATGCAAACGTACCCGGGGTTTCATGGCAGCTGTGGCAAGGGAAAGCACTGGTCTTGTTATCACTGCTCCGAGAGGGACATACAGGCTAACCTCTTGCCATCAGGAAACCAACAGAGGGGCCTGTCAGGCTTAGGCCCCTCATGCAACAATACGAGCTGTCTCCCATCAGGCAGCCATGAGGTACTAGGTAGGTAGGAAAATCTCAACTGAGGATTTCAAATTTGATTCACACCACTGCATGCAGCAGCGCAGCTTTGCATCTGGCTGCAGATAAACCTTACCCTATCCGCAAGGCTTCTATGTTACAAAGGAAATACAGCTGTTTATGGACCTGTGTATTCAGGGATGGTAAAGCGGATCTCTGGAAGAAGCAGAATAACTTCTAGAGTATCTATTGTATACCCAGGTACTGTTGATGGGGACTGCAAGGAAGAAGTTAAAATTATGGCACATATAAAACATGAGATGCAAAAATAAGGCAGGGTTAGAATTGCTCAGCTGTTACTGTTCTCCTCCATCTAGGGTAAAGCCACACCCTGAAGAACAACAGGCACATTTTGCAGTACCGGAAATTGTGTGTTCTGGAAAACACTGCCTAATGATCAGAGATCCAAATTAATGGCAGCGACAAATGTTGTTCCTTGAAGTGCAGGAAATAACTTCAGTATCCTCTCCCAAAAGTCTTGGGATCCACACTGTGTGCTTCTGAAGGTTCATACAGTTTCTAGGAATCTGTAAAATTTCTCCAGTAGGACAAAGTGTATGGTGGATTAAATAGGTGGAACCAGAGTAACCAAAAGGGAACTTGACACCTTCTGTGGCCTGCCACTGAAGGAGAAATTCAGAAATAATTCCAGGAGTCTTTCTGCAGGATAAGTCTACTCTTTGCCCAAATGCTTAGACTTGCAGGGTCCTAACTATATTTAGATTGTTGAAATCATACACCGGGAGACTGGAGCTCAAAGGAACTTAAGGCAGACGGCACACGCAGAGAGCAAGATCTGTTCTAGCCACTTTCCTCCTTGAGCATCAGCCAGAGCTGAATGAATGACCTTGTTAAAGTAGGCAAAGACTGCTCCTGGCTTATGCCTCTTCTCCTTGCCTGATCATCAGAAGCCGTGCCTTAGACTCTCTCCTCAAACTCCTGGTGGGCCAACACAGGTGCGTACTGTGAGTTAAGCAGTGGAATTTGGGTAGAACACAAGGCCAACTGTTTCTGGAAAGGCTGCTTTAGGGTGGGGTATGGGAAAATTCGCAGGAGGAAGGAAGGGTTTCACAGTTTGGAAGCAGAAGAGCGTTCCACGGTTTGGCCTGTAATTGGAGGCCTCGAGGGAGTGGGTGGGGCCTCAGGTCGGTATTTAAGGGTGAGCAGCAAACCCCTTTATGCATTTGCCATAGTCTGCACTTTCCTGGGTGTTGTGCTGAGTACACACTGGAGAGGAAGAACTCCTGTCAAAGTGTCCTCGGCAGGATGGAAGATCAGGCAGATGTGGGTGGCTGCAGCACGGCAAAGACATCCTGGCGTCAAAAGACTGTTTGGCAGGCCAAGCAGAAGGAGGTCTTGCTCTCAGTTTTCGCCAAGACACCTTACCCGAGCTTCAGGACCAGGCAGGAACTGGCCAGGGAATTCAGAGTTCCAGAGTCCTCCATCCGCGTGTGGTTTCAAAACCACAGAAATAGAACTGGCATGTGGAGGAATACCTCAAAGCAGACCACAGCAGGCTCCAGCCATGAAGCCTCCCAACAGCCTCCTGAAAAGCTTGTCGCCAGGGAAAAACAAGCAAGAGGCCTGCCCTCAGAACGGAGAAGGCCTCGAACGCGGCTTAGTCCAACACAGATCAGCATGTTAGTGCAAGCTTTTGAGATCTCTCCATCTCCAGACTATGCCACGAGGGTGCAACTGGCCCTGAGCACAGGTTTGCCTGAGGACACCATCCACATATGGTTCCAGAACAGTAAGGCCAGGCAGAAAGGCCGCGCTGGAGGCAGCACAGCTAAAGGTGAGGACCTGCCTGCCTCTCCTGGCCCGGAAAGGGCTCCTGGAGCATCGTGTTGCATTGAGCAGGAGGCTTCCCGGGACATCTTGTTGACATCGGGTTCTGCAGGAGGCCAGTGTGCAGAAGCCTTGATGTGAAGACCCGAGCTCACCTTCTTCACAGAGGCCTACCCAGAATCCAGCGACTCCTGCCCTGTCCAGCTCTTCCTGGAGAAACCGGTGAGAACAGTGGAAGAGGAACAGGGACCAGCCGCTCTGGACCCAGATGTACCATGGGAGCAGATCGAACCAACACTCGAGGCTCCTCTCAAGGAAGAAGAATATCAGGCTCTGTTGGACGATATTTGACCGCATTGAGAATGCCCAGAATTGGGACTGTAAAAGCCTGTTGCCTGGACCCTAACCTGACCATTGTCTCAGAGACTCCAGCCAGAAATGAGCTTGGACAGATGCTCAGACTTGCACCTAAGAAAGGTGCAGAGCTCTAGGGATCCTGAGTAAGTGTTGGGGAAAAGATGGAATGCCCTGGAGGTGTGAGGAACCTCACAAGAAGACCAACAGAACCAGCTGACACAGCCCCCAGGGGGCTTGTAGAGACTGAGCCATCAAATAAGGAGCATGCTTGGTCTGGACCTAGGGACCCTGCACATACGTAGCAGGTGGGAGGTGAATCCTTGTGCTTAATGTGGGTTGCCCTACGAGGGAGGTGTTGTGGAGTGGCACAGCGGCGGTGGAGAGTTGTTTTTAAGCTGAACTTTGTTGCTTCTATCCTGGACTGTTTTTGAAGGACAGTTATATAATGTTAGCTTCAATTATGATCAGGATAAATATGTAATTTGTCTGCTATTGTACTCTGCGTCATTAAATTATTTTTAGGCATTGCTATGACCTGGTTATTCTTTTCATTTGGAAGTTAATGTAAAGAGGAGATATGAACCTTCTTCTTGAGGATTTCAGTGTATTTGAAGGTGCGTTGCGCCAACCAGCCTCATGGACTAAGCCACTGATAGATTCCTCGATTTTCCATTTTTAGCCATCCACTGTTGAATTAATTGACTCACAGATTGTAAATCATTCTCATAAATCCTTTCCTATAAAGAGAGAGTTAGAGGGAAAATAAACTATGCATATAATTATCTTTCATATAGAACTACCAAATTTTCTGCTTTTAATAATGTCATGTAATTCATTCAGAAATCACTTAAACAATAGTAACTGACATATGAGGAGTTATAGAAAAAAATATTCATCATCATGCAAAGTCAAAATGCTACATAAATTTTTGGGTATATTGATGGACTAGGAGTTAACTTTTTTGATGCAGTTACATTCTACAATATCATATTTGAATTACAAGTATTTTAATTTTTGCAGCATTTATATATAGTTTATTTTTACCTCAAATTAGTCCCTTCTTTGTCTCAATCTCCTCAACACACATTAAAGTTTGTGTTCATTTTTCATTTTCTTTGGTTACGGAGATTCCATTTCATATGGGGATGACACCATGAAAATTAACTGTTCTATGCATGACACTGCTAATACCAAAACATCATTAAAGTAATAAATAGACCTATCAGAATCACACTAGAATTCTCAGCAGAGATTATGAAAGCCAGAAGTGCCTGGGTGGTTATCATGCAGACACTAAGAGACCACTGATGCCAACCCAGACTACTATACTCAGTATATATGCAGCCATCCAGCCTACAGAAGATACTAGAATGAAAACTCCAAGCCAACAATATTAAATACACTCAAGAAAACACCTTGAGGCCAACACCATGAGAGTAAGTCCATGACTGACACTGCCTGGATGACCTTGAACCAGAGTCACGACAGCCTAGAGACACACGATATCTGTAAACATGACAGGCAAAAAAAATGTCAATGAAAGATACTTTGCTATAATCATAGATGAGTGCCTAGCCCAGTTGTCATCAGAGAGACATCACCCGGCATCCGATGGGGGCAGATGCAGATACCCACAGCCAAACACAGTGATGTATCCAGGGGAACCCCAGAAATGATGGAATACGTATTGTAGGAACCAGAGATATCACGGACACAAAAAGAGCATGGCCCACTGTGTCAATTGGGCTCATAGGGGATCACAGAGACTGAAGGACAAAAACATAAACATTCTATGAGTCTTGTGAGCTAGGTTGTTGGCATACACCTTATGATTATTATCCTGATTTCGCTGAAGAACTTCCAACAGTGAGAATGGGGGTGTCTTTGACTCTTTTTCCTGGTTTAGCTACACTTTCCTCATGTATTGCTTTGACCAACTCTGATGTGACAGATTGTTCCTAGTCTTATTATAACTTGCCATGCCATCACATTTTTTTTTCATTGAAAATAAAATGAATGGAAAAAAATACAAGTGGATGAAGGAGAGGTGACCTGGGCAGAGTAGAGGTGGATAGATTGTGGCTGGGAGGAGTGTAGGAAGAGGAAACTGCAGTTCAGATGTAGTGCATGAAACAACAACAAAAATAAAATGCTAAAGCAAAATAAACTGTCAGCAGCTCGGGCTATTGGTGAGCACCTACATTCCTAGCACTCAGGAAGTTAAAGGTAGGTGGATCTCTGTGAGTTCAAACACAGGCTGTTCTATAAAGAGGGCCTGGGACAGCCAAAATTATTCACAAAAAAATCCTGTTTTCAAAGAAACAAATAACTGTCAGCATTTTGTGTTTCATCTTTAGGAACTTTGTTATATGTCCCACTTTTTTATTTTTATTTTTTAATATTAGATACAGTTTATTAACTTTGTAACCCAGCTGTATCCCATTCCCTCATTCCCTCCCTATCCCACCCCCCTTCCCTCATCTCCTCCCTACCCATTTCCAAGTTCACTGATATGGGAGGGCCTCCTCCTGTTCCAACTGACCCTAGCTCATCAGGTATCATCAGTACTGGCTGCAATATCCTCCTCTGTGGCCTAGCAAGTCTGATTCTCCCTTGGGAGGGGGAAGGTCAAGAGCCAGCCATTGTGTTCATGTCTGAAATAGTCCCTGTTCCACTTAGTATGGTACCCACTTGGATACAGAGCTCACATGGACTACATTTGAGCAGGGATGATAGGTTATATGCATACATGGTCCTTGGTTGGAGAAACAGTCTCATAAAAGACCCCTGTGCTCTGATATATTTGGTCCTTTTGGAGTTCCTGTCCTCTCTAGGTCACACTAACTCCCCCTTCTTTCATATGATTTCCTGTGCTCTGCCCAAGGTTTGGTTATTAGTCTCAGCAACTGCTTTGATACACTGCTAGGTAGCGTCTTTCACAGGTCCTCTGTGGTAGGCTTCTGTCCTGTTTCTTGTTTTCTCCTATGTCCATCACATTTGTCTTTCTAAGTGAGGATTAATCTTAACCCAGGTCCTCTTTCTTGCTTATCTTCTTTAGGTGTACAGATTTTATTGTGTTTATCCTATCTTATAGGTCTAGCATCCACTTAAAAGTGAGTGTATACCATGTATGTCTTTCTGCTTCTGGGATACCTCACTCAGGATGATCTTTTCTAGATTGTTTGTTTGTTTCTTCATGTTTACATTTCATGACTTCTTTGAATGGTCTACATATAAATCTGTCTGTTGCGTAGCTGGTAAAGATGTTTCCTATTTTATAAGGTGCTTCATCATTAAGGAATGGATTGCAAAACTTTTTAGTTCCATGTGGTAAGACCTGGAGTCTCACTGCTCAGGAGCTAAGGATTGTGCCCTTCCAAGGAACACTTACTGACCACACCTCGATGCAAAAGCAAGAGTTTTATTCATATCGTGATAGGGTTGCTCCTCCAAAGAGAGGAGATGACCCCGAGCATGCAAAGCACAGGGTTTTTATACTTAAAAATCTGGCCACTTTTGCTCTATATATTGATTGGTCAGCAAGAATAGCATGAAGATAGTTTACAGCTAGTTGTTTGCAGTTTTGGCCGTTTGTGAGTTTTCTCAAAACAAATCACCCTGCCCTTATTTTTAAAAAAAACTATCTCAGAGCAGTTCATCCTGCCCTTTGAGAGCTAGCTGCCTCTGGCTTCAATTCAAGGCTATCTCAGAGCAGTTCATCCTACCGTTCAAGTGCTATGTGCCTCTGGCTTTAATTCAAGGATGGGAATAGTCACAGCTGTTTTACTTTTACAGTTGTTTGCATTCTTGGGTGGGCTCTCAGATGGTAATGAAGAGAGATAGAGAAGGAGAGAGCAGGACATGATAGGGGGAAGACAGAGAGAGGGGGGCACCCCAATAGAGAAAGGGGGAGGGCGAGAAGGCAATAGCAAGAGGGCAAGAGAGGCCAAGAGAGAGACAAAGTGGGCAGGAAGATTCTTTTAAGGAGTAAACTAACCACACCTGCCCTACCTGGTTGTCGACACATAATGACATCACAGGTTGCTAGGAAAGACAGAAGCAGGTGCCTAAATACTAAGTGTTGGCATAGGCCTTTAATCCCAGCACTCTGCCAGCCAGAAGCAGGCCAGTCTCTGTGAGTTCAAGGTCAGGATGTTCTACAGATCTAGTCCAAGATAGCCAGGGCTAAAAGGAGAAACCCTCTCTCGAAATACCTAAATAATCATATGTATAATTAATATATACTCACTAAATATAGCAATATAAACCAATATATTTAATAAATATGTTATATATTTATATATATATAGTTTTAATCATATATGTACATATCATATATATATGTATATATATGATTTTAAAAATCATGTTTTAATTTATGTTTAAATCATATATATATCTTATTGAAATAAAATCTGAGCCAGGCTTTGTGGCACAAATCTCTAATCCCATCTCTCCAGGAGATACAAGCATGCTATTGTGTAAGTTCAATGTTACCCTGGTCTATAAAACAAGTCCAGGACATGCACGGCTACAGAGAGAAACCTTGTCTAAAAAAACAGTCTAGATGTGTGGCTAGATATGTCTGAAATCACATAGTGTGACTAGGCTATAATAAAGTCTTACGAGGCATGGTGACACACATCCTTAGTCCCAGCACTTGAGAGGCAGATGAAGGAAGGTCTCTATGACTTCAAGGTCAGCCTGGTTTACAAAGAGAGTCCTGGACTGGCAATGATGCACTGAGACATCATGTCGCAAAAATTTAACATTAAATTAAATTAAAAAACTCAAAGCCGGGATTGTTGGCAAATGCCTCTAAGACTAGCACTATGACTGGCAGAGAGAAATGGATCTGTGTTAGTTTAAGGCCTGCCTGGTCTAGAAAGCATGACAGGTCAGTCAAGGCCATACAGAAAATCTCTTTTCTCAAAAAACAACATCCTGGTATGTAAACAAAAATCTTCTAGTATCTGAAGGTTGTTTCTTTTTTTCACTTTTAAAAAATTTATGTTTTTGTAAATTACAGTTTATTCACATTGTATCCGTGCTGTGGCTCCATCCTTCATCCCCTCTTTTACCCAACCTCCTTACTTCCTCCCATTTCTGATCCCAAGTCCACTGATAGGGAAGGTCCTCCTCCACTTCCATCTGACCCTAGCCTATCAGATCTCATCAGAAATGTCTGCATTGTCCTCCTCTGTGGTCTGCTCCCCAATCAAGGGGAGGTGAGCAAAGAGCCAGACACTGAGTTCATATCAGAGACAGTTCCTGTTCCCATTACTAGGGAACTCACTTGGAGACTGAGCTGCCATGGAATATATCTGGACAGGAGTTGAAGAAATTCTAGGTTATTTCAATGCATGGTCTTTGGTTGGATTATCAGTCTCAAAAAATACCCCGTGTCCAGTATTTTTTCATCTGTTGCTCTCCTTGTGGAACTCCTGTCCCCTCTTCCTTGGTCATCAGGGAAATGCAAATTCAAATGACCCTGGGATATCACATTACACTTATCAGAATGGATAAGATCAAAAACTCAAGTGGCAACACATGCTGGAGAAGATGTGTGGAAAGGGGAACACTCCTCCACTTCTGGTGGTGATGTAGACTTGTACAACCACTTTGGAAATCAATCTGGCAATTTCTCAGAAAATTAAGATCCTCAAGATCCAACTATACTACTCCTAAGCATATATCCAAAATTTGATCAAGTATACAACAAGGACATTTGTACAACCATGTCTGTAGCTGTTTAATTGTAACAGACAGAAGCTGCAAACAACCCAGGTGCCACTCAGTTGAGGAATGGATACAGAAATTGTGATACATTTACACAAGGGAACACTACTCAGCATTTAAAAGTAAGGAAATCATGAAATTGGCAGGCAAATGGTGGGATCTAGAAAAGATGACCCTGAGTGAGGTATCTCAGAAGCAGAAAGACACACAGGGTATATACTCTCTCATAAGTGGGTATTAGACATATAATACAGGATCAACGTGCTAATATCTGTACACACTAAGAATCTAATCATGAAAAGAAACATGTCCTTGGATGAAGTTAATTATTTACCATGTTCACTTATAATGTAATGGAGGAGGTCACCAATTGTAGTTGTGTTCTATAATTAGAAACAATGGAGTAGTTATTGAAGTTTGCTGTATGTGTATCAAATCCAATCACAGAAGTTTATTAGATCATTCTGATATTCTTTCGATGGCTACTATTGATATAATGCATTTTCGCTTGGTGATAGGTATTTTTCTGATGCAAAGAATTGAATAGATTATGGTCAGCTTGGTCCACACAGTGAGCTCTCTTTTGTGTTTGTTCATTCATTTATTTGTTTGTTTTTTAGACAGAATTTCCTTGTGTAGTCTTGGCTGTTCTAGACTTACTTTGTAGACCTGGCATGCCTCAAATTCAAGTCTCTTCTTCCCTGAGTGCTGGGATTACAGGTGTGTGCCATCATGCCCAGCTCCAAAGACTGAGTTCTAAACCAGGCATGGCTATGTAGAAATATCATATATTTAAATGATCCTCCAAAATGTACTCTGTATCTCAAATTATAGTTTTTTTTTCCCTCAGGGATAATGTCCACAGAGCTGGGTCCTAGTACTGTTCCTGGTCCTGGTCCTCAGAGCCTAGCTCTTGGCCCAGCTATGGCCCCAAAATTCTGCTGTCAAGCACTAGCCCTGTTGGGCTTTTTTTATGGGGCTCAATATATCCCAGTAGACCCCCTGTGCACCAACTACACACCTGGCAGCATCTTCTATAGATGGATGCACATGCCCAACTCGCAGGAAACTCGACAAAAACAGACTCCATACCCCTTGGCTCAGCCAGGACCACTGCCCAGGAATGGTCCCATCTCCGAATACATCACTTAAGATGAGTAAGCAACACCTTTTTAATAATAGTATGAAACCAACAACAATATCGCAACAGTGAAAAACAGCAATTTAAAAACATAAAAAATTAATGGAACCTTTTCTCTAAGGGGAACAGGCGCTGAGTGCAGCCCAGCCGGTGATTGTACCAACTATTTGTCCACCTCGGGCAGCTAGGACATGGGATCAGGTGCCCCAAAGTGTGCCACAGTGGAGAGAAAAAGTAGCTCAACCACCAAGTCCAAAAGGGACTGTGCATCCTCTAATGCTAAAGCCAGAGTTTGCACTGGTCCAGCTTCTGGCAAGACTGGAGATCTCGCAGCCATGGGATCCAGGAGCTCAGCATCATCTTGGGGGTTAGCATCTGCCCCCGAACCCAGGCTCCATTTCCCCTTCGCCACCAAGGCCTCTTGCATGGGCAACTTTGCACTTGAGGCCCCAAGTAGCTCAGGATCTGAGCACAGAAAGGGATGAGCCGTCATCTGGGATAAGGGAGCAGCCTGAAGGCACGCAGAATGGGGTGAGCTAACCCAAGATGGCCTCTCCATGCCAGGGAAGGCACAGTCCCCTCTCCTACCTGCAGGACGGTCGAGTTGATAGGCGTCCTCCTCTGCTTCATTCGACAGAGCTTCAGGAAACTTCTCCTGTGGGACACGGGGTTGGAATCAGCTGCTGGCTCACCAGGCGCCGCCCCCAGGGTCCTCCTCCTCCTCCTAATCCTCCTCCTCCTTCTCGGCCTTCAGCTTATCCCGGGTTTATCCATTGCCCGGAGGATCCCCCAGATTGGCAGTCCAGCTCTGCAGTGGGCACATGAATCCTGGCATAGTCAGCAACCGCCTGAAGATTGCCAGGTCCGGGGCCCCAGAGAAATCCTGGAGGAATTTCTGCAGCCACTGGGACAAGAACGAGAAGATGGCACTGTGGGTGAGAGCAGGGCAGAGGGACACCGGGTCGGGAGCCTGGGCTAGCTTTGGGGCTGCGGGGGGGGGCATTGGTATACCCTAGGGCCCTTCCTTTCCAGTCCCTCCCTCTGCTGCTCAAAACCCAGGAGCCCGGTGGGAAATCTCTGTCCTCTACTAGCAGGTATGGTCATGGGACAGTCCCTAGGAGAGAACCCCAAGGTGAGGCTCCTGGCCAAAATTGGCCCTCCACCCTGGCCCCAAACGCCCCTTCCCGCTCACCTCCCCTCCACCCCAATCCCATTCATGTCTTTGTCTGCTGGTCCGCCTGAAGGATCTATACCTGTGACAGTCCACGGGGGTGACACCCCTAAGGCCCCATGTCCCCAACCCACCCAGACATCTAGAAGAAACTATTAGAATCTTCCCAGGATGGGGTTTGGGGGTGCTAGGGGCTCCATCCATAACAAACACCGCAAATATGGTCCAGAATCCTTTACACAATCAGGGAAAGGACGCTCAGGGCATAAGAAAGGGTGGTGTCTGACATTCCCTGGGGAAGGTGAGTGGCACCTGCTAGAGCCCCACCTCTGTCCCAATAGCCCATGTATGGACATGTCACTTTAAAGGGCTAGGCCCGGCACCTAGGGTGCTGCAACTCAGTCGTCCTGGTTCTGTGTGGTCACAGGCCCTAGGAAACAGCAGGAGGAGGTCTGAGGGCTGCATCCCTGGTGGAGCCGCTCAACTGCCTTTTCAGGATCAGGTCCAGAACCACTCCTGTGGTCACAAACTTTGGATAAAGGGCCAGAAAGAATGGTGTGCAAATAGGGGATCATCTGCTCCATGAAGTTCACACCATCATTGCTGAGCATGGGATACCATGCTGGAAGGCTCACTTTCTTTCTCTCTGAGAAAGGACCAGGGCAGGAGGGAGGCGTGAAGTGTGCAAACACCGAGGGGCACCAATGACCCCTTTGCCTACACCAAAGCGGGCTTGAAAAGTGTTCCTCAGTGACCCAATAGGAACACTTGCCCAGGCCGAGACCACGGTGGATAAGGGGTGGGAGTGGACCAGAAAGCTCCCCCACCACATAGCGGCCATGGTTACCTTGGTCTCCCGGTGGGGAACAGGCCAGAAACGTGTCAGTGAGCGCACCACATGTCTCCAGCAGCGGCCCAGGCGACCACCGCTGACTTCCAAGAGACCTGAGACCCTGGAAGTCTAGAAGCAGAAGAACAGACTCCTCTCTCCAGCTCCTCTGGACCAGCTGGTCTGTCTAGGCAGCTGTTGCTGCTACTGGCGTCTGGTTACCTGGCAACCAGGATTCCGAGTTCCACCTGGAACAATGCTGAGGAAGCATGGTCACTTCCTGGAGTCACCTGCCCAAGCCTCCCCATCATGGGCTCTCCCTGGGGGCCACCAGCCCTGCAGGCTCTGCAACAGTTCCAGAGAGAAATGATGGAGAAGTTGCCTCCCGTCACCACTAGAGGGCAAGAGGCACATGAAAGGGTGCAAGGATGTAAATAACAGCAGCAGCAGAGAGGGATGGCCATCATCCCTCTTTAATCTATTATTATTATTATTATTATTATTATTATTATTATTATTATCATTATCATTATCATTCCTTTCTTCTTCCCTAGTATATGACAAATAAATTCACCTTCTTTCATTTACCCTACTGAACTAAAATGTTCTCACCTCTCAGACTTTGAATATGTATGTTCTTTATCCTTTCTAGGGTGTTAGGTAACTCTTGCTTTCCTTTAGGTTTCATAGTGGAATTTGTGTGATGTATACATTTCTATGCATGCTCTATGGGTTTGTTTATGGTGGATTACCCCACAAGACTGTAAGCTTATAGAGAAAGAGTGGTGTTTACATCAATCATTTTTGTGTGTTCAGGACTTAGCAGAGTATTGGCTACCTAATTCACAATAACTATCTGTGGAAGGACAAATAAACTTTTAAAAAGTAAATTCCTTTAACAAAGTCTTCATAATCTGATAGTAATACAGAATTCCCACCTAAAGGATGGGAGCATGTAGCATTTTATTTGTTAATGCCAGCCATTGTGCCATCTGTAAAAAACTTTTCCTGCAGTCTTTTTATCTTGTTCTGTTACTGCTGTTACTAGGACAGCCTACTCTATGCCTGTTGCCTTCTCTGTGTTCTCTTTAATTTATCCCATAACAAGTTACTTCCTTTAACCTTTAGTGAGATTTAGCATCTGGCTTCATTATATCCAAAGACTAATCTGTTTCTGCCTGTTTTGTACAGAAGGCAGGAATACAACTCAGAGGTAGAACATTTGCTTCACATATAGGAGGTAAGGATGGAGGAGAAAAGGGAGGAGGAAAAAAGGAGCAGGAGAAGCGAAGCATTGCTTTTCTTTATGCAGATGCACTTCCTTCAATACAGGGGTTAACAGTCTTCTTGTCTCTGCATTCCAAATAAGGTAGAAATTCCAGATACAGCAACAGTGATACTTATTTGGTGTTAGTTTTTAACCTGGTCCTTCTCCTGACATTTACTCTGTAACTGCTTTATATGTAGTTGGTTTTATGTACATGTTCATTTTCTGGGAAGAATCATTTTTTTTTCATTAGGTTTTATCAGAATTTCTATCCTCAGAAAGTGTCCTGAGCTTTGAATCCTACCATACTTATCCCTAGGAGACCAGCAGAATATATACAGCAGAAAAATACATAGAGCCAGACAGCAGATTCCACCACTCTTGCAGTGGAAAAAAATGAAAGTAAGATATCAGCGAATCCCTGATGCAGGAGCTACCTGCATTGTCCTTGTTCAAAGATCCAGAGATCAAAGAAAACTGGGTACTCTACCACCTTTTACAGATAGGGGCACATTCATCCTCTCTGATGTCCACAGGTCACAGAAATCTCAGTGTTCAACTTCTTTTACAGATTTGCCCCTTTGAGGGGTGTCTGGAAAGTCTCCCAGGCCCCCTCAGGCCCTCAGCTGTCCAAAGCATCAGCTCTAACTTTTCTGACCACACAGATTACACAGTTTGCCCCAAGGCCCTAAAAAGGAAACTAGAGCAAAACAGAGAAAGACACAGACAGACACAGAGTGCTCACTTACTGGCTATTGCTCAGCAACATGTGCCTGGGTTGCTTGGGAGACTTGGGGGTCCAATATGAGAACCCATATGTTATGGCCAGATCTCAGGGTCACCAAAGATCACCAGGAGCAGGACCTCATATGCAAGAGCAAAGAGTTTTATTTGGGTTTAAGCTGGGTCTCTCCATCATCACCGACATAGTGGATCAGAGAGGAGAGCCTTGAGTAGCTGCATGGCAGGGTTTTTACTGGGGTTTTAGGAAGGACCAGAAAGTTCCAGTTTAACAGTTACAGAATTGGGTGACATTCAGCAAGGTTAAGCTTTTTACAAAGTGATTGGTTACCTTACATAACTAACATTGAGCAAGCTATCTCTTGGCCTCAGCAATGTTAGATATTTTCTTTTCATTGAATGTTCTACTACAAGGTTGGTGGACTGTTCAGGACAAATGCCCCACTTTGAGATAAGATACCTTCCCATCCTTCTGGTTATCCTCAGGCTGTTCCTTGGGTAGGGAATCTTATGACCTTGTTTTGGGAAATGGTGACTCATGGCCTAGTTCCTGCTGACCTATGGTAGAGACACTATTCCGTGACCTTTAGGTGACCTTTTTAGGCCTAGTTCCTGGTGAGGTTTGGGGGTGTCAGGTAGGTTCTCTCAGTTCGAAAAGATCCATTTGAATTTTGTGGAGGTTGTAAATGGTATGTCCTGTGTCAGAGAGCACTCCAATATTAAGCTGTGATATAGAAGAGTAGAACTGATGATGTAAAGGATTTACTATTGCTGAGAAACTAGTGGTCCCAGTTAGAATTTAGCTGAGGGAAGACTATCTGTAAAACACTTCACAGATAAGTAGTATGCTAACCAGGCCTGTTAGAGATTAGGATCCCTGGATACACATGTTTGCTCACCAGGATTATCTAGAAATGTGGCAGGATGAGGATTTTAATTTGTAATTTACCAACATGTATTTATTAATTCATGAAAGTGAATGAAAACAGACTAGATTGGTGGGTGTAAAATTTGGGTCAGATAGCTTGATCCATTGAATATTGAATTTCAAATTAAGGGACTGTCCTATGCCCTTATGTACAATCCTCATTGACATAGTTCTGTCAGTTCAAATTTGAGACACAGGCAATTGGATAAAGCTGTGTCTGTCAGGTTACAGGTCTCAGCAGCTAATATTGTACACAGAGACAGCATCAAACAGTATCTTATTAATGGCTTTCCCTCTACAAGAGAATGGCCTGTGTTTTCAAAGTCAGTATGCCTATGTGTATTTTTTCAACTAAGAGGTTAAGAGTACTCGCTGATCTTTCAGAGGTCACAAGTTCAATTCCCAACAACCACATGGTGGCTCACAACCATCTATAATGGGATCTGGTGCTCAGTTCTGGTGTGCAAGTGTACATGTATGCAGAACGTTGTATACATGATAAATAAATAATTTTTAAAAAGTCAGTTGTTGGTATGATTAAATTTTATTTTGTTGATGTATCACTGTTCTATTCTCTTATTAATTAATATTCTCTGATAATCACTAGTCATTAAGAATTTTATTCCTTTTTCTCTAGTGCTTTGATATTTATGTTTAAAGTAATGTCTCCTGAGATCAACCTTTCACACGTTATGTAATTGAGACTTTCTTTTGAACACAGAATGCTGCTCCTACTGCCAGGTGCCTAGAACATAGTCCTGCAGCTCTTTTTAGGTGGGCCCTGTCTTGTGAGTGTGAAGTAAAAGAGACCAGTGAATGAGTGTCCACTGAACACCCTGGATTTGGAGGTGGGCATTTACAAATAAAGAGGGACCTGTGTAAGAACTGAGTTCACTGACCTACTTTGAAGTGGGTGTAGTCACAACACAGAAAGGGTGCAGGAGGAGGGAAGATGGCAATGAGTCAGGTAATCAATTTTAGATGGTTAATAAAAGTAAAAACTGTACATATATGGGGAATCATACACAAAGGGAATTAAAAAATATGGATTAGTTGCTGAACTTGTTTCTGGAAAGTAAATTTCTATAGTTGCATGAGTTCAAACAACACAGAAGTTCTGGACAAATTGCTGTGGTAGTGACTAACAGGTATGTTTCCCCTCCCCCCATTTGAAAATGCACAACCTGAGAGAAAAGGTGTAATACTTTGTGTGCTCTAATATATACTTGAATTCCCTGAAGAATATTGGACCATAAAGCAATTTTCAACTTTAAAAAATAATTTTTGAAATTATAATGAAATTGTTTCAATCTTATCATTCCACTCTACTCTTACTTCTCAAATGCTGGGATGAATGGTTAAGGTGGCTACTTAACAATCAAAGCAGACATGGCTGTCAGGTTTTCCCAGCATCCCTCAGCCCTTACCTGTTACAAGGTATGAGTGTCAAACACAGTTCTCTAGCCCAGGAGTTGAGATGCCCTCCTCCCAGTTGTCCTTTCTTATGTATTCCAACTGTTTTGGTTACCTGGTCTTTTTCATTTATCATTTATCCTCCTGGCCCTTTGTTCTGGCTCTCCATTTCCCTCTCTCCTCTTGTCTCACATAGCTCAGGGTCATGTCAACTTTAGACTGTCGCAGATGTTCCTGTGTCTGACTATGTTCTCTCATCTATGTATAATAAACTTTCTACTCCAATATTCCTAGGTAAAGCCATATCCTTTTTGTTTTATTTCTTATTTTCATTGAGCTCACATTAACTACTCCTTGCTTTCAAATTCATGGCCATTTGTTTCTTTAATGGTTGTTGTTCTTTGGCTTTGACTGAAGTTTCACTGAAGGACTTCCTAACTATGAGGTAGAGATGAATGCACTGGACATTGTGTATGTAACATATCTTGGAAAATGAACGTGTGCCCTGGGAGAGTGGAAGATTGTATTTTAAATCATTTACAAGATGAGGGTGTTGCAGGATATTTGATCCCAGTGTGATGTTGGACCCCCAAGGTGGGGAGACCCTCCATCTCTCAGGATAGCCGCCAGACCCAATGACCAACAAATACGAGAGCTTGATGCAACAGCAAGAGGCTTTATTCAGTATCCAGCACAGTCCTCATGCAGGAGGCAGTGAAGATCCCCGAATAGCAGAAACACAGAGTATATAAAGGCAAAAATCACAAACCAGGAGGTGGTCTAGGGGTTAGGGATTTTTCCTAACGGGGCAATGGGTGATTGGTTGTATCCAGGTGCGGTGAGTACAAAGCAAACAGGAGGGGGTCTAGGGAGTGTTTGCACTGTAGTTCATGACTATAGACTCAAACAGGAGTGTGTTTCTCAGAAACGTTTTGTATCAGATCCTGCATTTCTCAGTAATGTTTTGTATCAGATCCTGGTTTGTTAAGGACTAAAGTTTACAAGTTCAGGTTCCCAGGGTATGGGGCCAAGTAAAAATTTTCTATCCTTACAGTGATCCCTTAGATTGTGAACTGTAAAACCTGTGCTTTGTTTGGTATGGTTGAGCCCTAACACAAACCTTAATTCCAAGAACTTTCTGTTTATTCTAAACAGGTGATTATGGTATGCTTCTGTCAGCCCTGGAACATAACTTTAATTCAAAAGTTCTTTGTGTACAGGATTAAATAATGTTAACCCTAAATCAAGAGGCAAAGCAAGAAGCCAGCTGACAGGGATTAAAGAGTAAGTGGAACTTTCAGCTGAAATGTATTTAAGACAGAGTGTAAAAGTGGAAGGAGTTTTAGCATGGTAGATTTTGGTCTGTTTGAGCTTTGAGCTAGAAAGCCTTTGGCCTTGGGTTCCTTTGGCCTATCCCCCCTGAGCTGTCATCTGAACTGGTGAGCTTTTGGGGCTTTTTACTCTTGGAGTTGAGGTGAGTACGATGGTCAGATGGGTGCCTTCTCTGCCTCTCTGCGCTAGAAGGTTTTAAAATAGAATAATTGGGATTTTCATTCTTTTATAACAACCCTAGGGTTCTGTGTGCCCATAGGGTTTAGGGCAACGCTAGAATGCATCTGCTATCAGCATCATTTGATCTTTGATCCACTGGTAGAGGAGCTACTATTGTCCTGAGACTCAGCTGTATTATTCAAGCTAATGAGGGACTCTGGGTAGGCCTAGCATTCAGGAGCAATAGTGGGAGGTAGTTTATGGGTTTGTTCTGGGATTTTCCTCTGATGTAGCTCTAAAGAGCTGTGAGTGAGACCAGAAGTGATGTCATGCTGAGTTTGGGGCCATTGTCTCCAGGCCATGAATAGCAGGCTGCTGAGCTATCACAGTCTGATCTGCTTTGAGGTGGACTGAGTTCAGACTGTGGTTCAGGCTGTGGTTCTGTTTGTCTCCATGGGGTGATCTTGTCAGAGACCCATGGCCTCTGACCATTCCTCCAGAATTGATTGTCCAGAGAAGTGAGGATTTTGTGGCTTGGGCAGTACAAATTTGTGGTGCTTATAATATCAGGCATTGGTTGGAAAACTGAAGGTCTCATTTCTAGAAATGATGAATGTTGTATTCCACATACAGCTTTGTGTAACAAATCATTTTGAAACTGGAAGAAAAGAGGTGGTGGTGGTCATCCTTCAGCAATACTTGATTCCTTTTTTTAACCTTTCAACTTCCACCAGTCACAATGGCGTGGTTTAGGGAAATTCAATTCCAGGGTACAAAAGGAATTTCTGAGATGCAGAATTTTGTCAGGTGTACCTGGTTTTAAATAAGTGGATAGGGCAGATTCCACATCTTGTGACATAATTCATGCAGCAGGAAACAGATACTAAATTATTCTCCAACGATTTTTTGTGTGTGAGTGTCCAAAAGGGCTGGGCTGTGCCTGAACCCACAAGGGGACATGAGGGACTGCAAGCCATAACCCATGTTTATGATCACCTCCATTTTCCAAGAGAATTCCAGAGCAGAAGGACTCTCTGTGAAGGAGGTTAGTAGTAGCTGGATGGTCAGAAATATAACAGTTTAGGTGTCACTTTGTGTTTGTCTTATAACAGTTGTGAAATCTGTGTTTATTTAATTTGTATTTATTAATTAGAAAATCAAAGGTATCTCTGGTCCAGTGGACATTTTTCATGTTAGAGTTTCCTTATGTCTTTTCATGTAAACTTGACTATATTTTAGGCTTATGTTTTTGGCTTTTTCTCCCACCCTCTCATTCTTTCACAAACACTGTACAAATTCTTGATTATTGAAGTTTGTGGTAAGTACAGAAGTCACATCATGCCAAAAGATTATGAGATTCGTGACAATAGAATCATCCCTTATTTTTCTGTTTTCCTCTGTTTCTTACCAGGTGGCTTTTTTGATATGAGATTGAGATTTTAGATTGTTCTTTAGCAAATAGATAAAGACAATTTGCATTCATGTCTGTAGAAGGCAGAAGAGACAACATGAAGGTGATGAAGGTGAGTGATACCAGTTGGCCAGTTTACTCCTTCTCTTTTTTCATTTTGTTTGGTGATCTGTCATTTTCTTCAGAAGTTTCATGTGTCCAGTGGTCTCCATATTCTTTAGTTGGATGATTTTATTCTCCTGAAAGGATTAAATCAAAACTCTGCCCCAACCCTATTTCAGGGGTGAGTTTTGTAGCTTTTTAAGCATGTTGTATCTTTTATTGGGCAAAATGTATTTTTGGAAATAGAAAAAGTATAATATCTCAATTAAAGTTAAAAAATCTTTAAAGTTTACAAATATAGCTTAAAGTGTATTTATTTCTAGATAATAAAGGGCATTCACTTTCATTTTCAGCCTGCCTTTTACAAGCAGCTTTTAAATAAAATCACTGTAAATCTTATGTGCCTGCCTCTGCCTCCCAGGTGGTATGTAAAAGGCATGTGCCTCCCAAATGCTGGGATTAAGGCTATGAACCACCAACACCCTGTCATTGTAACTCCTGAATTTAGAAAACAACTAAGTAATAGAGAACTGCTTGTCTCTGCTGGGATTAAAGGCACTGTCTATCACCACACTGCTCAAATAAGTTATATTCACTCCAAATTATTCCAACTCAAACAAGTTTATACCTTTGAATTTACTTTAAACATTTTAAACCTCTTAACTGTTTTTAATATAAAACAACAAAAGTAGCTTTTTATATTTAAGAAGAAAACTTTAGTCTTTATTAAGTTAGTTTGGAGTGAATGACCACACTGTCTGATGAACAGTTTCCTCTGCTTATTCAGGAGATCTCTACAATTCAAATATAATCATTATCAATTTTGATAGGAACCACCTTTCTTTTTCTGTGGAAACATTCTGTTTTACCAGTGAAGACACAGTTCAGTAGTTTCTAACTGTCTACTCCTTTTAGTTATGTTTACTTCTTTTTTGTTCTAGAGTATTAAGGTGTGCTGTTAAGTTGCTACTAAGAGATATTTCTGATTATTTTTTCTGAATGTACTTAGTGCTATGAACTGTCTTCTGGCCAACACTTCCATTGTGTACTATGAGTTTTGGTATGTTGTGTATTCATTGACTTCCAGAAAGTCTTTAATTTCTTTATTTCAGTTTTGCTCCATGTTTATTCAGTAGAGAGTTGTTCAATTTCTATGAGTTTTTAAGCTTTCTATTGTTTTTGTTATTGGTGATGTGTTGCTTTAAACCTTAGTGGTCTGATAGGATACAGAAGGTTATTGCAACTTTCTTATATATTTTGAGACTTCCACTGTTCAAGTATATCATCAGTTTTGGAGAACAATGTATGAGTTGCTGAGAAAATGGAACAATCTTTTGTGCTTGGGTGGATGTTCTGTAAACATCATTTGGGTATATTTAGTTTTTTGATGTTAGTTAGCTGGATCATTTCTCTGTTTAGTTTGGTCAGGAGTGTCCATTGGTGAGAGTGATATATTGAAGTCTTCCCCTATTGGTTTATGAGGGCCAGGATGTGATACAAGCTGCAGAAGTGTTTCTTTTATAACTTGGGTGCTCTTAGGTTGGGGGCATAGATGTTAAGTATTAAAATGTTATATTGCTGGATGTTTTATTTTAATATGTCATGTCTTTTGCCATCTTTTGATTAGTTTTTTTTGAAAACTGTTTTGTTACATATTAAAATTGCTATACAAGCTTGATACTCTAGTCCATTTATTTAGAATATCTTTTTCCAATCCTTTACCTTGAGATAATATCTATATTGATGTGAAGCTGTGTTTGTTGTATTTAGAAGGTTGGATTCTAATTTATCATCAATTTTGTGAGTCTGTGTCTTTTTATTGGTGAATTTGGGTTGATGTTATTAAGAGATATCATTGAACAGTGATTGTTAATTTTGGTGGTGGTGGTGGTGGTGGTTTTAGCACCTTGAGTGGGGCTATATTTATAGATACATATTATTTAAAATTGACCTTTTTATGGAACATCTTATTTTCCCCATTTGGTGACTGAAAGTTTCTGGGCATAGTTAGTAATTTGTGTTGGCTTCTGCAGTTTTTTAGAGTCAGAAGCACTCTGTCTAAGCCCTTCAACTTCTAGCATTTTTACTGAGAATACAGGATTAATTCCAATAGATCTGCCTTTTTTGTTTTTTGGTTGGTTTTTGTTTGTTTTGGTTTGTCTGATTGGTTGGTTAGTTTGGTTTTTTTGTTTGTTTTCAGTTGCAGCTTTTCATATTCTTTCTTGTTCTGTATATTTAGAGTTTTGATTATTCTCTGGTAAGAGGACTTTCTTTTCTGGTCCAGTGTCTTTGGTATTTTGTATGCTTCTTGTGCCTTGATAGACATCTTCTTCTTTAGGTTAAGAAATTTTTTCTTGTGCGACTTTGTTGAAAATGTGTTCTGGACCTTTGATCTCATCCTTCTTCTTCTAATCTGATTATCAGCATGTTTTGTGGTGTCATAATGTCCCAGAGTTCCTGGATGTTTCCTGAAAGTTTGAATATAGACCAGGCTGGTTTTGAACTTACAGCTCTAACTCCAGTTGAGTGTTGGGCTTAAATTTAGGCCAACATGCTTGGCATCAACATCACCATCATTGGCTGCTGAGCATGGAATATAGAGTTTTAGGTATTTATTTTGTTTTGTTTTGTATATGCAAGCATAGGTTATTGTGTTGATCTTCATCCACATTTTGCATTTGAAATTTGGCAGGGGAGTATATTTAATTTCTTAGGATGGCATTTATTCATGACACTAACAGTATTTGAGCTTTCTGAGTCATTGAATTGTAGTTGTGTGACATTCTTCTTACCTGTTGTATTTTTTATTTTGTTTGCTTTATTCACACTTAATTTATTAATTTATTTTTCATTTAAATTTGTTTTTTATAATTTATTCTCTGACATGAATTCAAGTCTTTGATCACCTCCTCCTGGGTGGTGCAGCCTTGCAAGGCCACAGAGGAAGATGATGCAGCCATCCTTGATGAGACTTGATAAGCTAGAAGGGAAGGAGTTCCTCCCCCATTAGGAGAGTAGAGAAATGGCATAGGGAGAGAAGAAGAAGGGTGGGTGGTACTGGGAGGAGATGAGGGAGGGGGCTATGGCAAGGATACAAAGTGAACACATTGTAATAAATAAATTAATTAAATTAAAAAAATTTATCCACTTAACATCCCAATTGCAGTCTTCTCCCTTGTCTCTTCCTTGTTTCACCCTCCATTCTTCTTTCCTCCTTATCCCACTTCCTATATCTCAGATACAGGGAGCCCTCCTCTCCTACCATCTGAACCCAGCCTATCAAATCTCACTAGGACTTCCTGCATCCTCTTCCTCTGTGGCATAGCAATGCCCCCTCCACCAAGGGGAAGTGATCAAATAGAAGACAACAGAGTCCATGTCAGAGCCAGCACCCTCTCCCCTTACTATGGATCCCACATAGAGACTGAGCTGCCTATCAGCTACATTTGAAAAACAGTCTGGGTCCTCTTCATCAATGGTTTTTTGTGGGTGCATCAATCTCTCCAAGTCCCCATGGGCCCAGATTTGTTGTCCTTGATGGTCTTGTTATGGAGGTCCTGCCAGCTCTGGGTCTTTCTATCCTCCCACTCTTTCCTATGATTCCCTGTGCTCTACCCAAAGTTTGGCTGTGAGTCTTAGCATCTGCTTTGATCCCCTGCTGGGTAGAGCCTTTCAGAGGACATGTATGTTAGGCTCTCATCCTGTTCCCTCTCCTCAGTCACTTCTGATGTAGATTCTTTTTATTTAAATGTTTTTCCACCATTTGATATTCCTCTGTAGAGAATTCTCTGTTTAGTTCTGTACCCCAGTTTGAAAGTGATTATTTGGTTTGTTGGAGTTTAATTTATAGAGCTCTATATATATTTTGTTTGTTATTTATAGAGCTATTTATAGAGCTTTCTGTTGTTTGTAGGGTTGGAGAAGGTCTTTCTCAGGCTGTAGGCTGTTATTTTGTTCTATTCACAAAGTTCTTTGCTTCATAGAATCTTTTCATTTCATGAGATCCTATTTATTAATTATTGATCTTAGAGCCAGTGCTCTTGGTATTCTGCTTAGGAAGTTATCTTCTTGCCAATGAGATCAAGGCTCTTCCCCTTTTTTTTCTTCTAACAGATTTAGCGTATCTGGTTTTATATTGGAAGTCTTTGATCAACTTGAACTTTAGTTTACTGCAGGGTGATAAATACGGATCTATTTTTATTTTTCCACATGTGGACTTCCAGTTAGACCAGCACCATTTGTTGAAGATGCTGTCCTTTTTCCATTGCATGGTTTTGGATTCTTTGATAAAAATCAAATGTCCATCGGTGTGTGGGTTTTTTTATGGGCCTTCACTTTAATTCCATTTATCCACCAGTCTGTTTTTATTCTAGTACCATGCAGTTTTTATTACTATTGATTTATAGTAGAGCTTGAGAGCAGGGGTGGTGATACCTCCTTAAGATCTGTTATTGTACAGGATTATTTTAGCTATTCTGGGTTTTTTTTTTTTTTTAAATATAAATTGTTTTTGAGAATTGTTTTTTCAATGTCCAGGGGAATTGTGTTGATATTTTGATGGGAATTATCATTGAATCTGTAGATTGTTTTTTTTTTTTTTTTTTGGTAAGATGGCAATTTTGACTATGTTGAACCTACTGATCCAAGAGCATGAGAGATATTTCTATCTTCACTGGCTTGCTGAGGATAACACCAAGATACGTCAGTTTTTTTTTTTCCTGCCTATTGTGAAGGGTGTTGTTTTCCTAATTCTTTCTCAGTCCATTTGTCTTTTGCATACAGGTGTGCAACTGATTTTTTTGAGTTAACTTTTCATCCAACCACTTTCAACTGTAGGAGTTCCAGTACAGTAGAATTTTTGGGGTCACAGTAGAATTTTGTTACCTGTCATATCATCTGTTAAGAGCCATACTTTGACTTCTTCCTTATCAATTTGTATCCCCTTGATCTCCTTTAGTTGTCTTATTGCCCTAGATAGGACTTTGAGTACTGTATTGAAGAGATTTGGAGAGAATGTGTGGCCTTGTCTTGTCCCCGAGTTCAGTGGAATTGATTTAACTTTCTTTCCATTTAGTTTGATGTTAGCTATAGGATTGCTGTACATTGTCTTTACTATTTTTAGATCTGTGCCTTTGTCCCCAGTCTCTCCAAGACTTTAAACAAGAATCACTGTTGGATATTATCAAATGCTTTTTTGGCTTATAAGGAAATGATCCTGTGCTTTTTTTAAATTTATTTATATGATGGATCAAGATTCCATATATTGAACCATTCCTGCATGCCTGGGATGAAGCCTACTTGGTCATGTTGGATGATATTTTTGGTATGTTCTTGGATTTGGTTTATCGTTAATTTATTGAGTATTTTTGCATCATTGTTCATAAAAGAGATTGGTCTGAAGATCTCTTTCTTTTTTGGGGTCTTTGAGGATTTATCAAGGTGACTGTGGTCTTACAAAAGGAATTTGGTCATGTTGCATCCATTTCTATTTTGTGGAATAATTTGAAGAATATCGGTTTTCACTCTTCATTGAAGGTCTTATAGAATTCTGCTCTGAAATCATCTTGCCCTTGGCTTTTTTTGTTGTTGTTGTTGTTCGTGGTGGTGGTGGTGGTGGTGGAAGGATTTTGGCTGCTTCTATTTATTTAGGCCATATAAGACTATTTAATATCTTTACCTGATTTTGATTCAACTCTGGTAAGTGGAATCTAACAAGAGGATTGTATATTTCATTTAGATTTTTCAAATTTTGTGGCATATAGGCTTTTGACATAAGAGCTAATGGTTCTTTGGATTTTCTCATTGTCTGATATCTCTCTCTCTTCCTTTCAGACTTTGTTGATTTGGATAGTGTCTTTCTCTCATTTACTTAGTTTGGCTAAGAGTTTGTCTATATATTTGGTTTTCTCAAAGAACTAGCTCTTGGTTTTGTTGATTCTTTGAATTATTCTCTTTGTTTCTAATTTATTGATTTCAGCCCTGGGTTTGATTAGTCCTAGTAGTCTACTCCTGTTGAGTGTGTCTGCTTCTTTTTTCTAGGGCTTTCAAGTGTGCCATTCAGTTGCTTGTATGGGATGTCTCCAGTAGCTTATGAAGGCCTTTAGTACTATTAAAACTCCTCTTAGGACTGCTTTCATTGCAGTTTGGGTATGAGGTACCTTCATTTTCATTGAATTGTAGGAAGTTCTTTCTTTATTTCTTCCCTGACCTAGATTTCATTGAGTAGGGAGTTGTTCAGTTCCCACATGTGTGTAGGCATTTTGTTATTTCTGTTATTGTTGAGGTCCATCTTTAGTCCATCATAGTCTGATAGGATACAAGATATTATTTCAATCTTATTGTATCTGTTGAGACCTGGTTTGTGACCTACTGTATGTTCAGTTTCGAGAAGGGTCCATGAGGTGCTGAAAGAAGATAGATTCTTTTCTGTTTGGGTTAAAAAAAAATCTCTAGATATCTGTTAGGATCATTTGATTCATGCCATCCATTTGTGTCATTATCTCTTGGTTTAAGTCCCTTTCCACTGCTCTGTCCCTTGATGATAGTGACATGTTGACCTCTCCCACTATTAATGTACAGTTATTGATATGTTCTTTAAGGTTTATTAATATTTCTTTTACAAATGTGGGTGTCCTTGTATTTGGGGCATTGTTGCTCAGAATACAGATGCCATCTTGGTGGAATTTTCCTTTGATGAGTATGAAGTATCCTTCCTCATTTCTATTTATTTATTTATTTATCTATCTATCTATCTATTTATTTATTTATTTATTTTATTTAGGAGCAATAACTGATATCAGGCAATATTTTCAAAGTTTCAATGTATGTGTAACAGCATAGTTTTTTTAAAAAATCTTTCAACATTTTATTGTGTTCTTTTAAAATTTTTATTAATAATAGTTTATTCACTTCGTATCCCACCTGTACCTCCCTCCTTCCTCCCCTCCCAATCCCACCCTCCATCTTTCACACCCCTATCCCTTTCCCAGTCCACTGATAAAGGAGGTCCTCCTCCCCTTCACTCTGATCCTAGTCTATCAGGTCTCATTAGGAGTGGCTGCATTGTCTTCTTCTGTGGCCTGGCAAGGTTGATCCCCTCTCAATGGGAGGTGATCAAAGAGCAGGCCAATGAGTTGCTGTCAGAGACAGTCCCTGTCCCCATTACTATGAAGCCCACTTGTATACTGAACTTCCATAGGCTACCTTTTGTGCAGGGGTTTCAGGCCATCTCCATGAGTGGTCCTTGGCTGGTGTATCAGTTTCAAAAAAGACCCCTGTACCCAGAATTTTTGGAACTGTTACTGTCCTTGTGGAGCTCCTGTCCTCCCCAGGTTTACTATCTCCCAGTTCTTCCATAAGATTCCCTGAACTCTGCCCAAAGTTTGGCTATGAGTCTCAGCATCTGCCTTGACATCCTGCAGGGTAGAGCCTTTTAAAGGCCCTCTGTGGTAGGCTCAGATGGATGTCCTGTCCCTGTATTCTCCCTCATCTGATGTCCATCCTCTTTGCCTTTCTGCGTGGGGTTTGAGCATCTTAGCCAGCATACTCCTTCCTGATTAACTTACTTAGGTGTACAGATTTTAGTATTTTTATCTTATATTTTATATCCTATATCCATTTATGAATGAGTATATACCCTGTGAGTCTTTCTGCTTCTGGGATATCTCACTCAGGATGATCTTTTCCATTTCCCACCATTTACCTGCAAATTTCATGTTTTCCTTGTTTTTCATTGCTGAGTAATATTCCATCGTATAGATATACCACAATTTCTGTATCCATTCCTCAACTGAGGGCCATCTGTGCTGTTTCCAGCTTCTGGCTATTACAAATAAAGCTATTACAAACATAGTTGAGCAGATGTCCTTGTATACTTGAGCGCCTTTTGGATATATGCTTAGGAGTGGTATAGCTGGATCTTGAGGAGGTGCTATTCCTAATTGTCTGAGAAAGTGTCAGGTTGATTTGTAAAGTGGTTGTATAATTTTACATTCCCACCAGCAATGAAGAAGGGTTCCCCTTTCTCCAAATCCTATCCAGCATGAGTTGTCACTTGAGTTATTTGTCTCAGTCATTTTGATGGGTGTAAGGTGAAAAAGAAATCTCAGGGTGGTTTTGATTTGCATTTCCCTGATGACTAAGAATGTTGAACATTTCTTTAAGGGTTTCTCTGCAATTCTATATTCCTCTTTTGAGAATTCTCTGTTTAGCTCTGTACCCCATTTTTTAATTTGGGTTACTTGATTTGTTGTTGTTTAACTTCTTAAAATCCTTATAAATACTGGATATTTACCTTCTGTCAGATATAGGGTTGGTGAAGATCCTTTCCCAATCTGTAGGCAGTCATTTTGTTTTGACAACAGTTTCCTTTGACTTATAGAAGTTTTTCAGTTTCATGAGGTCCCATTTATTGATTGTTGTTCTTAGAGCCTGTACTGTTGAAGTTCTGTTCAGGAAGTCGTTTCCTGTTCCAATGAGTACAAGGCTCTTCCTCACTTTTTCTTCTAACAGGGTTAGTATGTCTGGTTTTATACTGAGGTCTTTGATCCACCTGAACTTTAGTTTTGTGCAAAGTGATGAATATGGATCTATTTGCATTTTCCTACATGTAGACATCCAGTTAGACCAGCACATTTTGTTGAAGATGCTATCTTTTTTCCATTGTATGGTTTTGGCAACTTTGTCAAAAATCAGGAGTCCATAGTGTGTGGGTGTATTTCTGGGACTTCTATCCGATTCCGTAGATCCACTAGTTGGTGTCTATGCAACTACCATGAAGTTCTTATTACTGTTGCTCTATAGTACAGCTTGAGATCAGGGATGGAGATACTGCCAGAAGATCTTTTATTATGGAAGATTGTTTTAACAATTCTGGGTTTCTTGTTATTCCATATGAAGTTGGGAATTTTTCTTTCAAGTTCTGTAAAGAATTGTGTTGGTAATTTGATGGGAATTACATTAAATCTGTAGATTGCGTTTGGTAAGAGGACCATTTTTACTATGTTAATCCTGCCAAGCCATAAGCATGAGAGATCTTTCCATCTTCTGATATCTTCCTCTATTTCTTTCTTTAGAGACTTGAAATTTTTTCATACAAGTCTTTGACTTGCTTGGTTAGGGTCACACCAAGGTACTTTATGTCCTTTTTGACTATTGTGAAGGGTATTGTTTCCCTAATTTTTTCTCAGCCCTTTTGTCTTTTGTATACAGTAGGGCTACTTATTATTTGAGTTGATTTTGTATCCAGGTACATTGCTGAAAGTGTCAGCTTTAGGATTTCCCTGGAAGAATTTTTAGGGTCACTTAGCTATACTATCATATCATCTGCAAATAGGGATACTTTGACTTCTTCCTTTCCCATTTGTATCCCCTTGATCTTCTTTAATTGTCTTATTACTCTAGCAAGGACTTCGAGAATTATGTTGAAGAGATATGGAGGGAGGGGGCAGCCTTGCCTTGTCACTGAATTCAGTGGGATTACTTTATGTTTCTCTCCATTTAGCTTGATGTTGGCTATAGGATTGCTGCATATCGCCTTTACTATGTTTAGGTATGTGCCCTGTATCCCTGATCTCTCCAATACTTTAAACATGAATGGATGCTGGATTTTTTTTTTCAAATGCTTTTTCAGCAACTAAGGAGATTATAATGTGTTTATTTGTCTTTCAATTTGTTAATATGGTGGATCATATCGATGGATTTTTGCATATTGAACCACCCCTGCATACCTGGTCTGAAGCCTACTTGGTTGTAGTGGATGATACCTTTGATGTGTTTTTGTATTGGGTTTGCAAAGTATTTTGTTGAGTATTTTTTCATCAATGTTCATAAGGGAGATTGGCCTGAAATTGTCTTTATGCTGGGGTATCCAGGGCTGCTTGATCCTGAATAACTGGGTACTGCAGATGCCATTTTGCTTTGTCTTTTGTTGGTTGAACTTTTACACTGGCCTCTACCCATTGGGATATCCTAGGTGTTGGGTGTTAGTTTCTGGTACTTCCTGGAATCCTGTGGTGGGTGGAATCCCCTTGGCAGGAAGATGATTTTTCCCAAAGGAGCTCTCCTCTGTTTTTTAGGTATGGTCACTGAATGCCAGGTGTTTTTCAGGAATTGCAACAGCTCATCTCAGGCGTACAGACCTGAGTAGTAATTGTTGTCTTTGTTAGTAAAAGGAGCTATCCTCTCACCCAGAGAAGTTCTGGAGACAGCTGCCCTGCTGCTGGGTTTCTTGCTGTAAATTTAGTGAACTGCTGCTGTAAGCTGAGTGCCCTGTGGCTCGGTCCGTTTAGTTAGGGATAACTGGTTGTCCCTTGGAGCAGTATTTGGGGGTTGATCTCAGGGAACTCAGGCTTCTGTAGGTCTCAGTTTGGAGCTCTGTGCCCCAGTACCCAAGTGGTAATCAGTGGCAGGTGAGCACCACTCCCATGTGTACAGTAGGCAGTAGGCTATAGTATGGAGCCTGTGTATAACCAGAAACTTTTCTGGAGCTAGGTGTCCTGAGGTAGGGCCAGATATTTCCCCCACCTTTGGGTTTTCTCCCAATAGGAAGACTCAGTCTGTCGTGTTTGACATGGTGTGTAGAATGCGTAGGCACTTGCCAATGATGGCTCCAAGCTGGTGACTGGGAAAGAAGCTGAGAACTTTTCCAAGAATGTTCCTGTGTATGTTGGATGTACTGTGTGTGGGGGGGAATTGGCTGAGTTCTCTAATCTGGGACCTGCTGTTTCCCTGCCTGTGGGGTTTTCTCCAGACAGGAAAACTCAGATTCTAGTGTCCTGGGGCACACAGTTTTGTAATGGAGAGTAGGGCTTGCAGGGCTAGCTGCTGGAGGCACACTCAGGCCTGACAGCTGTGCACCCACCAGTCTGCAAGACCTTTCCAGGGATAGACTGGATGACCTGAGGTCAGTCCTGCTTTCTTCTTCCCTGTTTCTTTTCTAGACTGGGGCTCCCAGTCTCTGGTGCCCTGGAGAACATAATTTAGTCTGGAAAAGTTATCAGGACACAAAGGTGTATCCTGTGACCCAGGATATCTTCCAAGTTCTCGCTGAGTGACCTGAGAGTGGACCTGACTGACTCCCACATCGTGGAGTTTCCTCTCACCTGGGAAAAAGGATATTTGTTGTTTTAGGGCCCAGAGTTCAGTCTTTTAGTTGATGTACCAACATTGCTGTCCTACTCCTCAGACACAATGTTCTCCTGGCACAGCCATCTTTGATTCCCGCCTTCCTCATCGCTTTCAAATAATTTTGGTTGAAAGTCTATTTTATTAGATATTAGAATATCTACTCCTGCTTGCTTCTTGGGTCCATTTGCTTGAAAACCTTATTCCTGCTGCAACATCCCAGGAACTTTCCCAGAGTTTAGCTGGGTGCTCTGAGGTTGGACCCGATTGTTTCCCTCATCATTGGTTTTCATCTTACATTTGTAACACAGTCAGTTGGGACCCACAGATCCAACTATTGGACACCATGCAGTGTCTGCTACCCAGCTTATCAGACACAGTATGCAATCAGCCCAACCATCTGGGATCTATTTTTAATTTTTACTGAATATAAGTATTTTGATTGTATGCATGAATATGCACCTCTTGTGTGCCTAATCCTCACAGTAGTCTGAAGATGTCTTCAGAACACATGAACTTACAGAAATTGATAGAAGTGGGTCCCAGGTAATCACTGACAATTGAGCCCAATTATTTGAAAGAGCAGCAAGAACTCCTCACTGCTGAGCCATCTGTCCAGTTTTATGTTGCTTATTTATGATCAGCATTTACATTGTTAATATTTTCATCTTTCTATTTTTAGCTGTTTAAACATGCATTCCCTTTTAGTAAGATATCATTGAAGTTACAGTTTAAGCTGGGGCAGTGCAGATTTCTGGAGAATAAATATACAACAGGAGTGAATGTATAATTCCTTGTAGAAGCTTCAGTAAAGACCTCTGAGTTCTTTCAATATTTTGTGTTTGTTTGATTGACTTTTAGAGGAGGCTCTGTCTTACTATATAGGTCTGGCTGTCCTAGAACTCTTTGAATAGATAATGCTGACATCCAGTTCAATAAGATACACCTGTGTCTGCCTCCTGAGTGATGGAATTGAAGGCATGACAGAATACACCCAGCTTGTCCACCATTTTTTGTAGTTAGTAATTGTTAATAAATTTCTCTGATCTGTACTTAGTATTGCTCATCTGTTAATTTCTCTCTCTGTGTCTCTGTCTCTATGTCTCTGTCTCTCTATTTCACACTCTTCTCTCTGTTTCTCCACATTAATTGCCATGTCTATTCCAAAGCTATATCCTCTTCAAAAAGTTCAGATATGATACAGTTAAAACTTGTTATTCTGTTTTCTTCTAAAATGATTTAGTGATAACATCAACACTTCTTTTTTTAATAGAAAAGTTTTAATCTTTATTTTTAATCTATAGACTACATTATTTAGTAAGGAGGATATACAAAACAATGTGTTCTATTCCTTTTCTTTTGTCTGGTCACCCAGAAATATGATGTTATTGGCTATGATTGTTGTTGCTTGCCACTCACATTATTTTTATTCATGTATTCACTGTAGTCCACTTTCCCTTCCACAAATATATGAGCCCCCTCTTCACATACTGATATGCCACATCCCTGAGCCCTGGTCAAAACATAATATTCAGTACCATGTTGTCTTTTGACTGATGTCACCCATCTGTTCAGTGTCCCCTGATCACCACATCTCATTTGTTGCTATATAAAATATCATGAATGTGTTTTGTCCTTCCACCTGTCTCATGACAGGGTCCTGACCTACTCACCCAAGTAACTGAAGATGATTCATAGATTGCTCAAGAACCCAACTAATGGCTACTTTATATTCCTGTCTTACAAACTAATGAAACACAGGATTTTGAAGCACGCCTTTTTTTTTTTTTTTCAATCTAACCTTTAGGCTTTTTCATCTCCCCTACTTCACATCACACACAGCACCCAACTGTATAACATTCGCACTTCTGTGTCAGAAAATAAATTGAAGAAGCAGTAGAATTATATCATTATATTGACAATGAAGTATAAATTATATTGTTGCCACTGTTTCTGTTGTACAAATGTATGGCATATTTTAGAATTTGGTGACCTTCAATGATGTGCATGTGAAATTCAGCCAAGAAGAGTGGGCCTTGCTGGAACCTTCCCAGAAGCAACTTTACAAATATGTGATGCTAGAGACCTGTGAAAACCTCACTGCTATAGGTAAGACTGCAATTTTTCTTTCACTTTTAAAATAAAGAGACAACTTTTACTTTGTTATTGATCCTCTTCTGTAATTCCAATTGAGAATGAGGAGGAATGAGGTAAATAAATCAGGCATGGTTCTAAGGGTCACAGAAGATAGTGATTTAAGTTTTGCCTTAATAATAACATGATATTTCCAATAATATATATTTTCTCGTACTATAATTTAGGCTACAATTGGGATGACCATAATATTGAAGAACATTTTCAAAGTTCTACAAGTAATAAAAGGTAACTTTATGTGCATGTTGATACAGATATAAATCTTAAATTTTAATGTGTCCTGGAAGTTTGTTTTTTGTTTTTTGTTTGTTTGTTTGTTTGTTTATTGGCTGCTTTTTATTTTCTGTTTTTGAAATAGATTTTTTTTCTGGGTATCTGTGACTTTCTTAGACTTGCTTGTTAGACCAGCCTGACCTCAAAATCACACAGATCTGCCTGCTTCTTCCTCCACAAGTGCTGGAATTGAAGGCATGTACCAGCACAGATGGCTGTTTCCTGGAAGTTTAAAGAAAAGCAACAGTGTAAAAACAGCACTGCTTTAAGTGTACTGATGATCATTAAATTCTCATAATTCCATGTACTTCAATGTCAGGTATCTGATTTGTGTTTACAAGGCACTCCCCTAAGATAGAAGAAAATAAAGTAATATTGTAACAAAAATACCATTTGAATCATATGGACATTACACCTACTGACTTGAACTGCCAATCTGTTTAGTATCATTCTATCTACTTAGATATTGTAAGAGGTATACACACTGAATTGGTGATTAGTATGTGTCCAAAACCTACTAATAAGTAAAAATTACATAGTAGAACCAGTGTTACTAATTTTTGTGCAGTAACATTGTAAAGTTTAGTGAAAGGAGCAGCTTATGAGAATCAAGAATATTGTTGTGGAGAAACCTTAATCCCTATATGATATGTCTATGATGAACAAAAACAAACTCTGTTAATTCAATGTGGTAATCTTTATTATTTTTGTAAATTAAACTGGTATATCATATGTCAAAATGATTCTAAGACACATGAGCATAGGGTTATTGAAAGAAGCAGTGTCCCTGTCTTTCTCCAAGAATAATTGATTTGATAGTAGTCCCCACTGTGAGTAAATTTTCTGAATGTGATAAATGGTTACTGTTAATTGGTTTTGCAACTTCACTGAGAATTCATCAGCAAACTCATTTTGCTGAAAATACCTATGGATACTAGGAATTTGGAACTTCTGCTTGTCTTGGCTCACTTTGTAAATGAAGTATCATTCATACAGTACAAAAATTTGTGAATGAGATTGCTTTGGTAAAACTCTGAATTCTTACAATAATCTTCATATATAGGACAAAACCTCTTATAGAAAAATGATGCTATAAAAGTGATCCACATAACAAATGGTCTTACCTTCACAGGGAACTTCAAAAATACCCATAATGAAGGGGAATACCGTGAATGTGAATAAAGTGATAAAACTTTAAAATTTGATTCTTCTTTACCATTAGACCAAATTATGAAATTAATTCATATAGATAAATATATTTATTAGTGTAATGAAATGACTGTGGTAAATCTTTCACATGTGCCAATTTTCTTTGCAGGCATGAAAGCAGTCATACTGGAGAGAAACCCTTTAAATGCACTCTATGTGGTAAAGCCTTCAGCTATATCACTGTTCTCATACAGCATAAAAGAACACACACAGGAGAGAAGTCTTACAAATGTAATCAATGTGGTAAAGCCTTTGCAAAAAACAGTCATCTCATGCGGCATAAAAGAACACATACTGGAGAGAAACTTTATGAATGTAACCAGTGTGGAAAAGCCTTTGCAGCGAAGAATAATCTCATACAGCATAAAAGAAAACACACTGGAGAGAAACCTCATGAATGTAACCAGTGTGGTAAAGCCTTTGCACAAAACAGTCATCTCATACGGCATAAAAGAACACACACTGGAGAGAAACCTTATGAATGTAATGAGTGTGGCAAAGCCTTTGCAGAAAACAGTCTTCTCATGCGGCATAAAAGAACACACACTGGAGAGAAACCTTATGAATGTAACCAGTGTGGTAAAGCCTTTGCAGAAAACAGTACTCTCTTAAGCCATAAAAGAACACACACTGGAGAGAAACCTTATGAATGTAATGAGTGTGGTAAAGCCTTTGCAGAAAACAGTACTCTCTTAAGCCATAAAAGAACACACACTGGAGAGAAACCTTATGAATGTAATGAGTGTGGTAAAGCCTTTGCACAAAACAGTCATCTCATAAGCCATAAAAGAACACACACTGGAGAGAAACCTTATGAATGTAACCAGTGTGGTAAAGCCTTTGCACAAAACAGTCATCTCATAAGCCATAAAAGAACACACACTGGAGAGAAACCGTATGAATGTAACCAGTGTGGTAAAGCCTTTGCACAAAACAGTAATCTCATAAGCCATAAAAGAACACATACTGGAAAGAAACCTTATGAATATACCCAATGGGATAAAGCCTTTGCACAGCAGAGTAGTCTCCGAAAACAGGAAAAGGCACACAGTGGAAAGAAGCCTTGTGAGGGTAATTAGTGTGATAAATCCTTTGCATGTAACAATCATCTCTTAAGACAACAACACATTCTGGAGGGAAACCATATGAATATAACTATGTGGCAAAGCCTTTGCACATAACATCTCCTAATACATAAAATAACACATACTGGAAAGATGTCTGACTGTAACCAATGTGAAAAAACTTTTGGACTTCAGAATCATCTTCACAGTAATGAAAGAAATCCTAGTGGATAGAAAGCCTGTGAGTGCTTTTAACATAGTGAAACCAACAACATTTGTTTAATCTTCATCGTCTTGAAAGGATTCATAATGAAGTAAAAACTCATGAATGTGATAAAATGGTGAGGCCTTGCACAAATATACAGTCATCGTCATCATAAAAGTATCCTTACTGGAGAGGGATTCTGTGATTATAAGCAATGTGGAAAGGTCTTTGTGTTCTTTGGTCCACTGAGATGCAACAGAACTGGAAAACTAGCTCAATTGAAATGACCTCCCTTTTCTGAAGGGGAAAGGGAATAGGGGCAATAGGAATGGAGGGTAGTATACAGGGGGGAGAGAAGGGAGGGGGACTACAATTGGAATGTAAAGTAAATAAACTTATTTTTATATACAATGAATGGTAAATGTCAATTACATGCAAAATTATTATATAATAAAGTGTTTTGGGAAGGCTTACTGATAATACTGGTTCTCAACATTTACTGTTTTCAGTTACTTCACTTTACACAAGAAACTTTTAGTCCAGTGGATGAATATGTAGGGAATGGTGAACTAACATCAGCCAGGAAGTTCTCTGAGAGTATCACAACAGTGGTAGCTTGTAGAAGTTCCTTTGTTTACACATACCTTTTGTTCCAAGGGGTACTATTGAAAAACATCACAACCCACACTGAATTTTGAGATATGAGGGAGGAGGCTTTCTTTCCTTTTTCTACTCCTGCTTCTGGAATAGATGTGTAACCATGTCAAGGGTGAGTTTACTCTGTCTGACTTCATCTAGAGAGTGTCTTTAGACATAGACACCAACAATCAAATTTGATACATGGCCTTTGACACAGATCACTGATAACTCTCCCTTCCCTTCAAATATAGGATAATTTGGATCTGTGTCCTTGTTCTTATTCATATAATAGGAATGTGCTGTTTAATGCAAATCGGGCATCCTTGAATTGCCTAGCATTAAACAATTATCTACACCTATGCTTGGAGCATCCCAGGCACTCCCCAAGGGATATAAGCCTTTGTTTTCTGTTTTCTGGAATTAAAGTTGAACCTACTTTCTAAGGTGGTTCCCAGAGTGGCTGACCACAGTTATGCTGGCGGGCTTTCCAAGCTTTATACTAATCATCTTCTGCCCCTTATGCCTTCCTGGCCTGGTGGGAAACAGCCCTCCAGGCAGCAAGACAATCACATTCTCTGAAATGCCTGTGATAAAGACATCATAGCATTTCAAAGTTCACATGTTTCTGCATGTGAGATGGTCAATCAACAGTGTCTTGGAGTAGGACTCTTTAAAATGAGTTATACTTAGTGTTTAGTTCATGGTAAGGTTGCAGGCAAGCTTCATGGTATGAAATCTTCTGAGGTGAGTACAGTGGCCTATGGAAAAGAAATAAGGGCAGAAATATTATTTCTCTGTTTTTAATAACTGAGTACTGTTCTGATAATGTATGGGTGGATGGCAGAGGAGAGGAACTCCCCTTTTGAGTTGTCTAGGGAAAGGGGATGGGAGAATATGGAGGGAGGGTGGGACCAGTAGGAATTGAGGGAGTGACCTTCAATCAGCATATATAATGAATAAATTGTGAAAAATAAAAACAATTAATAAAATAAAATAAAACATAGTAAGAAAAACAAAACAAAAAAGCAAAAATTTGAGTCTAGTTTGGGTAACCATCCTCCCTCAAAGAGAAGAAGATATATAGAAAGAAAAGAAAAAACATAATCTTTGTCTTTGTCACCTTTCTTCCCTGTGAGCTCACTTGAAGATCATTTTCCAATGGAGACCATGCTTCTCTCTCTGAAGTTTAGGTTACCATAGAAGTAGGATTCAAACCTGGAACTAATGGCAGATGTTCCTAGTTAACATATCAAATCAAATCTACCTGCCATTTTCTCCCAGCAATCCTTCAGTCCTTCCATGTTATCTGTTCCTCCAGGATAGTATAGCCCATGAAATGCCCTGAATTCTCCTTCCCAGGGCCTGAGCTAACCTTACTCCCCCCCCACCCATATATAGGCAAACTATTTTGGCTACCTGGTCTTGTCAAGAGCCATGCAGGAGCAACAGCATAACAGCTGTAGAACTCATGGAATATGGCTCTCCTGTTAGCATAGTCATGTTGAGTTTTCTTGGAGAAGCATAATCCCAAGAACTGCTTTTTTCTGAGGACTTTGAACTCTTATGTAGCGTATCTCTGCTTATTGTCCTTATGATGCCCATATTCCTCAAAACATGAGGAGCATGAAAACTATAAGGAGGCTTCTAGTCCATCACTGGGCAATATCACTGGCATTTAAAATTAACAATGCTTTTATCTCTTTTCACATGTTTACAGGAGCAGATTAATGAATTAGCCACTGCCGTTGAAAGGAGCCATAGATGTAGATTGTTAGCAATGACCATTATACTTAGAAACAATTTAGAAAAATAGATTGTTTAACAAGGTCAGGGAAGATGTTTTTGCTAATGGCTCTGATGTAAAAAATATTAGAGAACAATTTAAAGTTAAGAAAAGTACATTATTTATAGGAAAGCCATGGATGTTTTAAGGTTGATGAGCTGAAACAATAGCCCAGGGTAGCATTGGCTGTCTGGGCACCCTCAAACTGGGTCTAAAACTGAGACAGCAGTTGATTCCCCTATATTTGTTTTTCCCCTCAGCTTCTTGATATGATTTAATAAAAATGATTAGTGAATAGATGCACACTCCTTTAAGATTTAAAGTACAGTTGTCAGTACCATGCCATTTTTTATTACTATTGCGCTATAGTACTACTTGAGATCTTGGAAATTGATACCTCCAGAAAAATCTTTTATTGCACAGGCATTTTTTTTTTTTTATCAATTCTGGGTTTTTGTTTTTCCATATGAAACTGAGAGTTATTCTTTCAAGGTCTGTAATGAGTTGTGCTGGTATTTTGATTGGAATTGCATTGACTCTATAGATTTCTTTTTGATAGAGTGCCCATTTTTCCTATGTTAATCCTACCAATCCTGGAGTATGGGAGATCTTCTGATATCTTCCTTGAAGTTCCTTTTTTTTCATACAAGTCATTCACTTGCTTGATTAGAGTCACACCAAGGTACTTTATGCTATTTGTGGCTTTTGTGAAGGGGTTTTGTTTCCATAATATCTTTCTGAGCCCATTTGTCTTCTCTATACAGGAGGGCTTCAGAATTTTTTAATTTAATTTTGTATCCAGTCATTTTGATGAAGTTGTTTATCAGCTATAGGAATTCCCTGGTTGAATTTTTAGTGTTATTCATATATACTATCACATCATCTGCAACACAAACTGGACTGGATATGGAGAAAAGGTAACCCTTCTCCATTGCTGGTAGGAATATAAACTTGTACAACCACTTTGGAAATCAATCTGGTGCTTTCTCAGAAAATTATGAATAGTGCTACTGGAATATTCAGTTATACCAACCCTGGGCATATATTCAGAAGAGTATCAACCATACAACAAGACCATTTGCTCAACTAAACTCATAACAGCTTTATTGACAATATCCAGAATCTGGAAACAACTTAGATGTCCCCAAACCGAGGTATGGACACAGAAATTGTGGCACATTTATACAATGCAATACTATTCAGCAATTAAAAACAAGGAAATCAGAAGGCAAATGGATGCAACTAGAAAAGATCACTCTGAGTAAGGTATCCAGAAATAGAAAGACACTCATCGTATATACTCACTTATATGTGGATATTAGCCATATAATATAGGGTTTAAAAATACTAAAATCTATAGTCTTAAAGGATCTAAACAACAGGAAGAACCTAAGGAAGATGCTTAATCCTCATTCAGAAGGGCAAATGGGATACACATTGGTAATGGGGGAAGATAGGGAACAGGGCAGGAAACTACCACAGAGGGCCTCTGAAAGAATCTACATAGCAGGGTATTGAAGCAGATGGTTAGACGCATAGCCAAATTTTGTGCAGAAAGCATGGATTAATATGGAAGATTCAGGAGCTAAAAAGGCCTGGATGGGAGAGGCCCTCCACAAGGAGGCCAATTGAGCAAAAAACATGGGCATAGGGGGTCCTGTTCCAACCAAGGACCATGCATGAAGAACACCTAGAACCCCTGCTCAGATGTGGCTAATAAGTATCTCAGTTTCCATGTGAGTTCCTATTAAGGGTAACAGGGGCTGTCTCTGACATGAACTCAGTGACAGGCTCCTTGATCAGCTACTCCTGGAAGATGCAGCCTTGCCAGGTCACAGAGGAAGAAAGTGCAGCCATTCTTGGTAAGACTTGATAAGATAGACTAGGATAAGATAATAGGGAAGGAGGACTTTCCCTATCAGTGGACTAGGAGAGGGGCATAGGGGTAGAAGAGAGAGGTAGGTTGTAACTGGTGGAAGATGAAGGAGGGGCTTACAGCCAGAAAACAAGGTGAATAAATTGTAATAATCAAAAAAAAAAAAAATTTTTTTTTTTTCCTGAGATGGCTGGACTCAGGCAACTGTCTCTTAAAAACAACTAGAAAGAATAGTATTTCATCTCTACTCATTTTCCTTCTTCCTGTAATACTATATATAATAAATACCCTTAATAACATTCAGTGGTTTGTCATATATTCCTAGTATTATAATATTGTAAAATATTGTACAAATCAAATTTTGGTATGTTAAGTGTGAAAAAATAGTTTATGGAAATGTGGCTTGAATTTTCAAAAGAGCAAAGAATGATTACTCAAAACTCAGGAGGGTGAAAATGGAAGGAAATTTGATGGAAGAGTAAATAATATACAAATAAATTAATATCTCTTACACAATAATTATAACATTTTGGTTATTGAGATTTAAATATATACAGAGAATATTTCTCAAGTAAACAATGTAAGCTATTATTAATAGCTCTTATGCATGCACCTGTATAAAGTATTTCTTTATATTATTTCTCTTGTCACTGAAATGTGTTCTTTGACAAGTCATGCCACTACACCCTGATGTTCAGGCTCTAATACTGACATTTCAGTTCTTATTTCAGAGCACTGAGTGCTTATAACCCAGTTAGGACTGAAGTCAGACAATGTTTCATTTCTGTGTCTAGCTCAGGTCATAGCTTTTGATGATACATTTTGAGTTCATCCACAATTTCAAAGTAAAATGATTGCCTTTCTTGAAATGTTAAATGTTCTCTCTCACTCTTCACACACACACACACACACACACACACACACACACACACACATGATACATGTAATAGCAGTTATTGGCAACCCAAGACTTGAAATTGAAAGAACCAAAAGTGGGATATATGAGAGATTTTGTAGGGAGGACAGAGAAATGAGAAATAATGTGATTATATTAAAAATCTCAAAACACAAAAGTACATGTTTTCCATGAATAAAATTTGAATAATATTATATTTTGCATTCATGTGATTCAGGACAATCAAGTCCATTCTATCTTAGCACACGGTAAGCTTTGCTTCAGTAAACATGAGTGTAGATGTGTGCTGGACCAGCCCTGTCATCTGTTTTCATATGGATAATGGTGGAACTCCTCATTCAGTGTGTACAGTACATACTCTCTTTTAAATTGACTCAAGAATTTTAGTATTTGTTTGTGTGAACTTTATAAAATAAAGTTCCTCTAAACTTCTTTTTGGTCCACTTTCTTCTACTGTCTCCTTTCATCCTTTTACACAGAGATGCTGTCCAACCTGGATGATAAAGAGTGTTCTGTAGATGCAGCAGAAGAATGGACTTGTTGTCTAGTCCATTCTGTTAGTTCCTGTCTTTCTATTGGAGAATTGAACATCCAAGTTGAGAGATTTCAATGAGCAATGTTTATTATTTCCCTTTATTTTGTAGTTATGGTGTGGGGTTTTTGCCTTCTGATTTGATGCTTGGGATTATTCATTCTTTTTGTTGTCTTGGGTATGGTTAACACTTTAAATTGGAGTATTTCATTGATTGGCTTCTGTAGTCAAGTTTTACAGAGATACTGCTCATATTTGGTTTTATTATGCCATATATCTTTATTCCTCATTTATTATTGAAAGTTTACTGGATATAGGAATAAGGGTCCCTTAAAGATTATATATAATCTGTCTCAGCCATTCTAGGTTTGGAATCTCTCTTGAGAGATCAGGAGTTATTCTAAAGAGCCTAAATTTATATGCAACTAGTCTTTTCAATTTTCAACTTTTAATATCCCTTCTTTGTTTAATATACTTTTCTTTACATTTCATGTTTTAATTTTGTGTGTTGAGCACAATTTCTTTTCTGGTACACTTTAATTGTTGTTCTATATATTTTTGTACTTTTATAGGCTACCCCTTCTTCATTAGGTTAAGGATACATTCTTCTATTATTTTGCTGAAAATATTTTCTAGGATTTTGATGTGAGTTTTTTTTTCTTGTTTTTTCTATTTCTATTATTCATAAATTACTTTTTTTTCACTTTTTAGATTTTCTGGATCTTTTGTGCATGGCTATTTAACATTTCTTTTGACACAATTATCATTCTTCTTTCTTTTTTTCTTCTTCTTCTTCTTCTTCTTCTTCTTCTTCTTCTTCTTCTTCTTCCTCTTCTTCTTCTTCTTCATCATTATCATCTTCTCATCTTCTCCTCCTCCTGCTTTTCTTTTTTTCTGACTCTTCCTTTTTCTTTTTCTTTCTCTTCATCCTCCTCCTTCTCATTTTTTTCTTTTAAAATAGTCACTTTACTTATATATTCATCTGGGTTAAAGTTTTCCCTTCCTCTAATCCTGGCATCTCTTTCCCATCTCCCCTTCTATCCTGTCTAAATACACCCTCTTATTAAAAAAGGAGGGCTATTATATATAATAAGAAAATAAAATAGCAAAAAGACAAAAGCAAACACATCTGAGTAGGACAAAGAAAAGAAAAAGAAAAAGAACCCAAGTTGGGAAATGATGAAGACTTGATCATACATGCAGGACTTTCATAAAATATTAAACTTGAAACAATGGTATACACACAGAGGACCTGTAGCTTTAAAAATAGAAAAAAATATTCAGCAAATTAAAATGAGAACTATGATTAAAAAAAAAACCTTTTAAATGCATGCCAGAATTCTAGGACATGAGAATCCAAACTTGCCAGTGAGGGAAATCTTTGGCCATCTACCTTTTGGAATGTAATCTTAAAATTAAAATTAAGAGTAGTCCCTTGGATAAAATAAGTGTCCCTTGAGAAAACTACATTTTCATTTGCAAGCACTTATCAGTTAGAGATAGGGCTAAGGACAACGTTAAAGGCCTTGTGCATGCTGCCTCAGTCTCTCACAGTTTATATATTCTTCAGTCCTCTTAATTTATAGTGCTTTGTTCTTGATATGCTGTATCCTTTCTGGCTCTTAAACTCTTCTGGCTGAATTACTGAAGAGCCTAAAGGGCATATTCTGATGTCTCTCACTGACTGTCTATTTTCTCTATGGGGCTGAATTTGTCTCCATCAGATGCAGGATGACATTTTTTTTTATGATGGCTGAACAAGATACTGGTCTATGAGTATAGCAGAATGGTGTCAATGGTCATTTTATTACTTTTAGTAGAATGCAGTATTTGCTTTTCCCCCAGAACCATGGTCTGTGTAATTTCTTTTTCTTGATCAATAAACCAGTGTCAGGTATGGATTCCATCATGTGAAGTGGGCCTTAAGTCAAACTATAGATTGGTTATTTACTCCTACAACTCTTGCACTAATATGTCTTACAGGTAGGAAACTGTCATAGTTCAAAAGTTTGGTAGCTGGCTTAGTGTTTGTATTTCTCCTCTTGTAGTTGCAGTGTACTTCCCATATCAAAGTTGCTAGAATGTAAGTGTGAAGGTTCTATGTAAGCACAAGCTCTATTTATCTATGTTCCATGTAAGTGTAAGTGTTATCTCCAGCAAAAGGGCATTGCAGTCAATTTGTGGAGAGCAGCCTATAGTCTTGGCAAAAGCCTGTATTGTTTTGGTATTACAATCACACTACTTTGGCCAATACCTCAGTTAAATATAAACCATTACCAGTACTGGATGCTTAATTTAGTGACAAGAGATTTCCAGTTGGGACTTTCTTCTTGTGTGGTGATTTCATTTATAATGGCTTCTTATATGTATATATTTTAGAAAGTTTCTATTGCATTAGGTTTCCACTGTGCCAAACAAATGACCCTTAATTTTACCTGTCTTTCCTCATGTTACCTTTTCATTGCCCTCTTCCTTTCCCAATCCCCTTCAATTATATCTTTTTAGCCCACCTTCCACTTGTACCAAGTATTTTATTTCCCTTTCCTATGGAGAAATCTCTGCCTCCCCTAAGCTCCAGTTCTTAATCTGTATGTATCCCCTGCGGTATTATGTTCAGTTGGTTGCATATCATATATCTTGCAACTAATATATATGTAAAACAAATACATACCCTATTTCTCTTTTGGGGTCTAGGTTCTCTCACTCTCAGTTACCTGTAAATCTGCATTTACATTCATGTTTCATGACTTGATTTTTTAAATGTCTGAGTAATATTTGATTATGTAAATGGACTAGTACTATAACAAAAAAATAGAAATACACACTGGAAATCAAGAAATACACATTGGAAAAACAGATAAAATCTTCATAAATGGTGCTGACCAAACTAGATGTCTATATGTAGAAACATAGAAATAGATGCTTATTTTCACTCAAAAGTCACCTCCAAATGGATTAAAACCTCACCAAAGTTTATATATAGTTAAAGTCTTGAAGTGAGCACAGCTATTTGACAAAGATCCAGCATAGCTGAGTTGCACGTTACAATAGCCTTCATACTATCTTTCAGGCTTGGTCTTGATCTTTACTTGCTACATGCTTAGAGGGCTTTCAATACATGTACAACCTGGGGCCATTGGAGTAATGGGAAAATTTTTTAATGAATCATTTATGCCTTCACCCTGAGTACTGCTTCTAAGCTTCCCCAGAAAAATCCTGAGCATACTCCCCTCTCATTTTTAGGAGAAATATCAATTATCTGGCCCTACATGAATGTCTTTCTCATGGAAGTTGTAACTCACATAAAAATGGCAGAAAACTCCTTATGAGACTTCAGCTCCAAGGTAGTCTTGCAAAATCTACCCCTGTATTTCCTCAAGAAGAAAATAATCAGAACAACATACTCTTAAAAAGGCAAACAAAGTTTCTGATCCAGGAGAGTTGATAGTATTTGAGATTAAATACTCATACTGCTGTATCCTCAGGTAATAACTTGGCATATAAGATTAGGAGCTACATATGTTATGCCCCTCAATGACTAGCTAGAGCTGTACATGAATGGCTGGAGACATCTTCACTTACACTAGGGTCTATAATGATGGACAAAGAATGTTTTGTAAAAATGATTTTAAAAGTGAGATATTAGGACCTCCCTTTCCTAGAAATATCATCTTGCACAGTATCACTGTGGTGTTGTATGACCAAAATAATGAAAGCATATTCATATTTAGCACATAAAAAAATTCTACAAAGATATGAGATATAGACAATGCATTATGCCAGGAATTGAATAATAACTATTGCTGCTTTGGCCTAAATTTTTTTTTCTTGAGGCTGTCCATTAAAATTTGATAATATACTTCTTGGGACAAAGCAATATACCCAAGCTGGCTTGAAGATTTTCTATCTATTGCCATTGAATCTGAGAATGCTTCCAACCTAAGAATGGGCTTTCAGGCTATGGCAAATATGCCTTCAGATTCTCAAAAATATCAGGTTATGGGAATGATGAAGAAAAATATTAGTAAAAGATAAAGTTTATCAATTATGACTAAATTTATGACCAAGAGACAGTTAAAACACCTGTCTGGGGTCAAAAAGGATATAATCTATGTTTTAGAACAATGTGAATCTATCTTTTATTATTTAAGCTATATAAATTTAGAAGTACTCTGACTGCCAGTGAGTCGAGACTCTAAGTTTCCTTGGACAACCATGTCTGACTCATTTCTGCCCCACCTTATCCTTCCCTCCTCTATGGAAACTATCTACTGCTGTGGTTGGTCCCCAATCTTTCACAACAATCTTTCTTTTCTTTCACAGTAGGGTGAATACTCACAACTGAAGATCTAGAGCTACATGCTTCATAGTAGATAGGACATATGATATCTGTTTTCTGGATCTGACTTACCTAAATCAATATCATCATTTATATTTCTATCTACTTATGTGCATACCATTTCACTTATGTATATCAGCTGAAGGATATTTAGGCGTTCCCATTTTGTACCTATTGTGAACAGAATAGCAATGAGTAGCATGGTTGAGAAAATATTTTTGAAGGAATATGTTGAGTCCATTGTGCATATGTCAAGGAAAGTTATAAGTTGTTCATATGGCAGATTTATTTTTATCATTTTGAGAATTCTACACACTGATTTCCGCTGTGGATGTACAATTTTGAAAGCACCCTTTGCCAGAGATCCAGGTTTTTGCCTGTCCAACAGAAGATGTCAACTGTCAACCTAATTCCTGTTTCCTCCAGAAAAATAAAATGCTGAGGGAAAATATATATAGTACCTGTATTATTCATCACAATTACTATTATGGAATTAAAATTTGAATACTTATATTGCCCACAAATTAAAAAGTAACATGTATAACTTACTAAAATGTTTTCTTTTCATTTTAATTTTTTTAATTTAAATTTTATTAATTATAATTTATTCATTTTGTATCCCCCATAAGCCCCTCCCTCCCCCCCTCCAGATCCCACCCTCCCTCCACTTTCTGCATGCATGCCCCTCCCCAAGTCCACTGATAGGGGAGGTCCCCCTCTCCTTTCTGATCTTAGTCTATCAGTTCGTATCGGAAGTGGCTGCACTGTCATCTTCTGTGCCCTGGTAAGGCTGCTCCCCCCTCAGGAGGAGGTGATTAAAGAGCAGGCCAATCAGATTATGTCAGAGGCAGTCCCTCTTCACATTACTATGGAACCCACTTGGACACTGAACTGCCATGGGCTACGTCTGTGCAGGGGTTCTAGGTTATCTCCATGAATAGTCCTTGGTTGGAGTATGAGTCTCTGGGAAGTTCCCTGTTTTCAAATTTTCTTGTTCTGTTGCTCTCCTTGTGGAGTTCCTGTCCTCTCCAGCTCTTACTATTTTCCACTTCTTACATAAAATTCCATTCACTCTGTCCAACAGTTGGCCATCAGGCTCAGCATCTGCTTTGATACTCTGCAGGGCAGAGGCTTTCAGAGGCCCTCTGTGGCAGGTTCCTAGGTTGTTTCCTGTTTTCTTCTTCTTCTGATATACATCCTCTTTGCCTTTCAGAATAGGGATTGAGCATTTTAGTTAGGGTCCCCTCTTTTGCTTAGTTTGTTTAGATGTACAGATTTTAGTGGGTTTATCCTATGTTGTATGTTTATATGAGTGAGTGTATATACTGTGTGTGTCTTTTTGCTTCTGGGACAACTCACTCAGGATGATCCTTTCCAGATCCCACCATTTACCTGCAAATTTCATGATTTCCTTATTTTTCATTGCTGAGTAATATTCCATTGTGTAGATGTACCACAATTTCTGCATCCATTCTTCAGTTGAGGGGCATCTGGGTTGTTTCCAGCTTCTGGCTATTACAAACAAAGCTGCTACAAACATGGTTGAGCAAATGTCCTTTTTGTGTACTTGAGACTCTTTTGGATATATGCCCAGGAGTGTTATGGCTGGATCTTGGGGAAGTGCTATTCCTAGTTGTCTGAGAAAGCGCCAAATTGATTTCCAGAGTGGTTGTACAAGTTTACATTCCCACCAGCAGTGCAGAAGGGTTCCCCTTTCTCAACAACCTCTCCAGCATGTGTTGTCACTTGAGTTTTTGATCTTCGCCATTCTCATGGGTGTAAGGTGAAATCTCAGGGTTGTTTTGATTTGCATCTCCTAATGGCTAATGAGGTTGAGCATTTCTTTAAGTGCTTCTCTGCCATTCAGTATTCCTCTACAGAGAATTCTCTGTTTAGCTCTGTTCCCCATTTTTAAGTGGATTACTTGGTTTGCTGCTTTTCAGCTTCTTTTGTTCTTTATATATACTGGATATGAGTCCTCTGTCAGATAAAAGGTTGGTGAAGATTCTTTCCCAATCTGTAGGTGGTCGCTTTGTTTTGATGATTGTGTCCTTTGCTTTGCAGAAGCCTTTCAGTTTCATGAGGTCCCATTTATTGATTGTTGCTCTTAGAGCCTGTGCTGTTGGTGTTCTGTTCAGGAAGTTTTCCCCTGTACCAATGAGTTCTAGGGTATTCCCCACTTTTTTTCAAGATGATTTAATGTGTCTGGTTTTATGTTGAGGTCTTTGATCAACTTGGAATTCAGTTTTGTGTAGGGTGATAAGTATGGATCTATTTTCATTTCTCTACATATAGACATCCAGTTGGACCAGCACCATTTGTTAAAGAAGCTATCTTTTTCCATTGTGTATTTTTTGGCGTCTTTGTCAAAGATCAGGTGTCCATAAGTGTGTGGGTTTATTTCTGGGTCCTCTGTTCGGTTCCATTGATCCACCATTCTGTTTCTATGCCAGTACCATGCAGTTTTTAAAACTGTTGCTCTATAGTACAACTTAAGATCAGGGATGGAGATACCTCCAGAAGATCTTTTATTGTAGAGGATTGTTTTAGCAATTCTGGGTTTCTTGTTATTCCATATGAAGTTGAGAATTTTTCTTTCAAGGTCTGTAAAGAATTGTGTTGGTAATTTGATGGGCATTGCATTGAATCTGTAGATTGCTTTTTGTAAGATGGCCATTTTTACTATGTTAATCCTGCCAAGCCATGAGCATGGGAGATCTTTCCATCTTCTCATATCTTCTTCTAGTTCTTTCTTCAGAGATTTGAATTTTTCTTCATACAATACTTTGACTTCCTTGGCTAGGGTTACTCTGAGGTACCTTATATCATTTGTGGCTATTGTGAAGGGTGCTGTTTCCCTAATTTCTTTCTCAGCCCTTTTGTCTTTTGTATACAGGAGGGCTACTGATTTTTTTGAGTTAATTTTGTATCCGGCCACTTTGTTGAAGGTGTTTATCAGCTGTAGGAGTTCCCTGGTGGAGTTTTTGGGGTCACTCACATATACTATCATATCATCTGCAAATAGTGATAATTTGACTTCTTCCTTTCCAATTTGTATCCCCTTGATCTCCTTCAACTGTCTTATTGCTCTAGCAAGGACTTCCAGAACTATGTTGAAGAGATATGGAGAGAGTGGGCAGCCTTGTCTTGTCCCTGATTTCAGTGGGATTGCTTTAAGTTTCTCTCCGTTCAGTTTGATGTTGGCTATAGGTTTGCTGTATATCGCCTTTACTGTGTTTAGATATGTGCCTTGTATCCCTGATCTCTCCAATACTTTAAACATGAATGGATGTTGGATTTTGTCAAGGGCTTTTTCAGCGTCTAGGGAGATTATCATGTGGTTTTTTTTCTTTCAATTTGTTAATATGGTGGATCACATTGATGGATTTCCGTATATTGAACCATCCCTGCATACCTGGGATGAAGCCTACTTGGTCATGGTGGATGATATCTTTGATGTGTTCTTGTATTCGGTTTGCGAGTATTTTGTTGAGTATTTTTGCATCAATGTTCATAAGGGAGATTGGCCTGAAATTCTCTTTCTTTGTTGAGTCTTTGTGAGGTTTAGGTACCAAGGTGACTGTGGCTTCATAGAATGAGTTTGGTAATGCTCCTTCTGTTTCTATTTTGTGAAATAGTTTGAAGAGAGTTGGTGTTAGCTTTTCTTTGAATGTTTGGTAGAATTCTGCGCTGAAACCGTCAGGTCCTGGACTTTTTTTTGATGGGAGACTTTCGATGACTGCTTCTATTTTCTTGGGGGATATAGGACTATTTAATTGAACAACTCCACATTTGGCTAAGGCTGAGGATCTGGCTTGCTTACATGTAGGTGGACTCATCTGCATTGCCCACGTGGCATACTGAGGTTGGCTGCCCAGAGGCTATTTAAAGTGGGCTGGCTTTCCCCAGGGTCAGATGATTGTTCAAGGTTCCTGAATAAAGTGCATTGAAAAAAAATAATAAATAATAAATTAATTTAAAAAAAAGATTTTTTTCCTTTTTCTTTTCTTGACAGGAAATGTTTGAACATGTTACTCCCCTGTCCTCCTTTTTATTCTCCTCCCCTCCCCTTCCCTTCCCTGCCTTCCTTGCTCAGTGTGAATTTACAAACATTGCACTTGAATGGATGCAGTTCTTCGAAAGCATTGGCAAAAGGACCCCTGCAGCCTCACTTCTAAACCTTGAACCTCAAATGCATTCTAGCTATTTTTTTCTTGCATTGGTGATTAAGTAAAGCAACTCATTTTCTGGGGGGTAGGGGTAGATACCCAGACATGGCGAATTCCTCATCTACCCCTCCCCATTCCCCATGCTTACGTCCTTTAGCACTTTGGGGAGCACATTGATAGAGGTTCCCCACCCATTCAAACCACAATCAAACATGTGCTTTCTAAGATTTTCTAATAAAATTCTTTTAGTTGCCAGTATGAGACCTTGACTAAAAAAGAATTGGCTTCATTCTCAGGTGACAATCTCATAAGTACAGCCAGGCTAATAAGTGACATATCAAGGTACTCAGGTGGGTATTCTGTGTACAGTGCTAGTACACAGGCTCAGACCCAGGATCTCAGTGGAATCAAGCCTTCCCTATTTGAGTTCGGTTCACTTCCTTGTTGAAGCCACCTATGGGTAAAAAAAAAAGAAGTTTGTGGGATTGGGAGTGTAGCTCAGTTGATAAGTGGTGAAGCAGAAGAATCAGAAATTCAAGGTCATCTTACAGCTGTTTAGTTTAAGGCCAGGCTGGGGTACAGGGGACCCTAACCAAATAATAATAATAATAATAATAATAATAATAATAATAATAACTACAATACGTTTCAGCTAAGAGCATTATTTGGCGGTCATTGTTCCAAGCCAGAGCTATCCTCAGGTCACCGACCTTCCTCATAGAGATAGCAAGGAGGCAACAAGGTTGAGCCCAGCAAGATTTTCTGCACACAGACCCCTCTCCAACCGAGCCTTCCTAGCCAAATATGTGGAAATATATGTTCCCACTGATGACCAAAGGTGCCCCAGCTTGTAGTGTTGGGAACATGGGGAAGGCAAAGTCACAATGGAGCACAGCTGTTTGATCACCAGCCCACTGAGACCATCACAAGCAAACAAAATCACAAAAGTACAACAAAGGAAAAAAATGTACTGGGTATAATGCGCTCAAAGAGTATGGAAGAAGAAAATACCAAAACTCAGAACAGTGGCCTGTCTCTCTCTGGGCCCTATATCCTGTTCCATTAGTGGTGACCCACCCCCAAATCAGGCTCCACCCAACTACACCCGAGTTTGGAATGGTGATCTGCATTCTCAGACCAGAGAATGGAGCAGCAACATATCTGTTGATCTCTGTCTACCAGACCACAGACCAAAGCACCAGCCAAACTATGCCAGACCAGAGACCACAGCAGCAGGAAATCTCTGCGAGATCAGAGTCCAGAGCAGGGGACATGCTCTGCCAGACCCGAGGCCAGAGTAGTGGATAAGATCTGCCAGACCAGAGACAAGAGAACATTGGCAGAGGTGTCAAGCTTGGGGCTCTACATACTGTATCAATCCCTTGCCACCTCCTTGCCACTCTCACTGGAACCTATGAAGCATGGCTTAAGCCTCCCTGAAATGGGAAAGAATCAGGTCTAGGGGGATAGAAGGATTTTGTCCCATGTCCTCAGTCAGTCCCAGAGACAAAAAAAAAAAAATGCAGCGAGAGTAAAAACAGTTAAACAAGACACAGACTGCTAGATCCCATTGCTTGTGCAGCAGAAAAATACACAGAGCAAGACAGCACATCCCACCACTCCTGCAGTGGAAAAAATGAAAGTATGATATCAGTGAATCTCTGATGCAGCAGCTACCTGCATTGTCCTTGTCCAAAGATCCAGAGATCACAGAAAACTGGGTACTCTACCATCCTTTACAGATAGGGGCACATTCATCCTCTCTGAGGTCCAGAGATCACAGAAATCTCAGTGCTCAACTCCCTTTACAGATTTGCCCCTTCTAGGGGGGTCTGGAAAGTCTTCCAAGCCCCCTCTGGCCTATAGCTGTCCAAAGCATCAGCTCTAAACTTTCTGACTACACAGATTATACATTTTTCCCCAAGGCCCTAAAAAAGAAACTAGAGAAACACAGAGACAGACACAGACAGAGTGCTCACTTACTAGCTGTTGTTCAGCAACATGTGCCTGGGGTGCTTGGGAGACTTGTGGATCCAATATGAGAACCCATATGTTATGGCCAGATCTTAGGGTCACCAAAGATCACCAGGAGCTGAACCATATATACAAGAGCAAAGAGTTTTATTTGGGTTTAAGCTGGGTCTCACCATCATCACCATCATAGTGGATCAGAGAGGAGAGCCCTCAGCAGCTGCATGGCAGAGATTTGAATGGGGTTTTAGGAAGGACCAAGAAGTTCCAGTTTAACAGTTACAGGATTGGGTGACATTCAGTAAGGGCAAGCTTTTTACAAAGTGATTGGATAGCTAACATAACTAACATTGAGCCAGCTATCTCTAGGCCTCAGGAATGTTAGGTATTTCCTGTGTCATTCAATGTTCTACTACAAGTTTGGTAGGCTGCTCAGCACAAATGCCCCACTTTGAGATGAGATACCTTCCCATCCTTGTGGTTATCCTCAGGCCGTTCCTTAGGTAGGGAATCTTATGACATGGCCCAATTCCTGGTGACCTTATGGTAGAGTCACTAGTCTGGTGACCTTAGGTGACCTTTTAGGACTACTTCCTGGTGACCTTTGGGGGTGTCAGGTAGGTTCTCTCAGTTCTAAAAGATCCATTTGGATTTTTGTGGGGGTTGTAAATGGCATGTCCTGTGTCAGACAGCATTTCAATATTAAACTGTGATGTAGAAGAGTAGAAATGATGATGTAAAGGATTTCCTATTGCTGAGAAGCTAGTGGTCCCAGTTAGAATGTAGCTGAGGGAAGACTGTCTGTAAAACACTCCGCAGATAAGTAGTATCCTACCAGGCCTGTTAGAGATTAGGATCCCTGGATACACATGTTTGCTCACCAGGATTATCTAGAAATGTGGCAGGGTGAGTTTTTTAATTTGTATCTTCCCAAAGTGTATTTATTAATTTATGATTGGAAGTGAAAACAGACCAGATTGGTGGGTGTACAGTTTAGTTCAGGTAACTTGATCCAGTGAATGTTGAATTTTGAATTAAGGAACTGTCCTATGCCCATATGTACAATCCTCATTGACACAGTTCTGTCAGTTCAAAATTGAGACACATGCTATTGGCTAAATCTGTCTGTCAGGTTACATGTCTAAGCAGATGACATTGTAAACTGGGGCAACATCAAACAGTATCTTATTAATGGGTTTCCCTCTACAACCGAATGGCATGTTCTTTTTCAAAGTCAGTATGCCTATGTGTTTTTTTCAACTAAGAGGTTAAGAGCACTGGCTGCTCCTCCAGAGGTCATGAGCTCAATTCTCACCAATGACATGGTGGCTCACAACCATCTATAATGAGGTCTGGTGCTCTCTTCTGGTGTGCAAGTGTACATACATGCAGAACACTGTATACATAATAAATAAATAAGTCAGTTGTTGGTATTATTAAATTTTATTTTATTGATGCATCACTTCTCTAGTCTCTTATTAGTTAACATTCTCTGATAATCCCCAGTCATTAAGAATTTCATTCATTTTTCTCTGGTGGTTTGATATTTGTTTTTGTTTAAAGCAATGTCTCCTGTAGATCAACCTTTCGCATGTTATGTAACTGAGACTTTCTTTGCACACTGAATGCTGCCCCTACTTCCCAATGCCTAGAACATAGTCCTGCAGCTCTTTTTAGGTGGGGCCTGACTGGTGAGTGTGAAGTAAAAGAGACCAGTGAATGAATGTCCACTGAGCACTCTGATATTTTTTGGAGGTGAGCGATTACAAATAAAGAGGGACCTGTGTAAGAATTGAGTTCACTGAACTACTTTGAAGTTGGTGTAGTCACAACACAGAAAGGGAGGGGCAGGAGGGAAGATGGTAATGAGTCATGTAATCAATTTTAGATGGTCAATAAAAGTGAAAACTGTGAATTTGGGAGGAGTCATACACAAAGGGAATAAAGAATATGGATTAGTTGCTGAACTTGTTTCTGGAAAGTAAATTTCTATAGTTGCAAGATTTCAAGCAACACAGAAGTCCTGGATAAATGGCTGTGGTAGTGACTAACAGGCATGTTTCCTCTCCCCCCCCATCTGAAAATGCACAACCTGAGAGAAAAGGTGTGAGTAATACATGGTGTGCTCTAATACATACTTGAAGTATCTGAAGAATATTGGACCATAAAGCCATTTTCAACTTTATAAAATAATTTTTGAGATTATAATGAAATCATTTCAACCTTCTCATTCCTCTCTACTCTTATGTCTCAAATGCTGGCATGAATGGTTAAGGTGCCTACTTAACAATCAAAGCAGACGTGGCTGTCAGGTTCTCCCAGCATCCCTCAGTCCTTACCTGTTACAAAGTATGAGTGTCAAACACAGATCTCTAGCCCAAGAGTTTTGCTGCCCTCCTCCCATCTGTCCTTCCTTATGTATTTCAACCATTTTGGTTACCTGGTCTTTTTCATTTATCATTTACCCTCCTGGCCCTTTGTTCTGGCTCTCCACTTCCCTCTATCCTCTCCTCTCACATAGCTGAGGGTCATGTCAAATCTAGACTGCCCCAGATTTCCCTGTGTCTGACTATGTTCTCTTGTCTATCTATACTAAACTTTCTACTCCAACATTCCTAGGTACAGCCATATCCTTTTTGTTTTATTTCTCATTTTCATTGAGCTCCCATTAACTACTCATTGTTTTCAAATTCATGGCCATGTGTTTTTTTAATGGTTGTTACTGTTTGGAAGTTTGGTTGAAGGACTTCCGAACTATGAGGTAGAGATGACTGCAGTGGACACTGATTCTGTAATGCAATGTGCAGCATAAATGACCTGTATCTTAGAAGATGAGCAGGTGCCCTGAGAAAGTGGAAGACTGTATTTTAAAATATTTCCAAGATGAGGATGTTGCAGGATGTTTGATCCCAGTGTGATCCCTTAGATTGTGAACTGTAAAAACCTGTCCTTTGTTTGGTGTGGTTGAGCCCTAATACAAACCTTAATTCCAAGAACATTCTGTTTATTGTAAACAGGTAATAATGGTATAGTTCTGTCAGCCCTAGAACATACCTTTAATTCAAAAGCCCTCTGTGCACAGGATTTAATAATGTTAACCCTAGGTCAAGAGGCAAAGCAATAAACCAGCTGACAGGGATTAAAGAGTAAGTGGAAGTTTCAGCTGAAATGTATTTAAGACAGAGTGTAAAAGTGGAAGGAGTTTTAGATTGGTAGCTTTTGAGCTTTTTGAGCTTTGAGCTAGAAAGCCTTTGGCCTTGGGTTCTTTTGGCCTATCCCCCCTGAGCTGTCATCTGAACTGGTGATCTTTTGGAGCTTTTCCTTCTTAGAGGTTAGGTGAGTATCAGGGTCAGATGGGTGCTTTCTCTGCCTTTCTGAACTAGCAGGTTTTCTCCCTAGTATCTGGCTCCTGGGTCTGTATTGGTAAAATCGACCAATTGGGATTTTCATTCTTCTATAACAACACTAGGGTTTTGGTGTGCCCATAGGGGTTAGGGAAAAGCTAGAATGCCTCTAATATCTGCATCATTTGATCTTTGATCCACTGGTAGAGGAGCTACTACTGTTCTGAGACTCAGCTGTATTGTTCAAGCTAATTGAAGACTCTGGGTAGGCTTAGGAGTCAGGAGCACCAGCAAGAGGTAGCTTACTAGGTTGTTCATGGATTTTCCTTTGATGTAGCTGTAGGAAGCTATGAGTGAGTCGCCATGCCATACCATGGTGAGTGTGGGGCCATTGTTCCCAGGCCAGGCAGAGCAGGTCTACTGAGCTATCACACCCTGATCTGCTTTGACTGAGATGGACTGTGGTTCAGACTGTGGTTCTGTTGTTCTCCATGTGGTTACCTGGGCAGAGAATCTTGGACACTGACCCTTCCTAAGTATTGATTGTCCAGGGAGGAGGGGACCATGCAGCCTGGGAAGTAGAAAGCTGTGGTGCTTTATAATATCACTATTTAGTGTGAACACACAGGCATTGCTTTTGTTGTGCAGTAGATAGATTGGAAAAATGAAGATCTTATTTCTAGAAATGATGAATGTCATATTCCACACACGGTTTTGTGTAAAAATTGTACAAATGGTTTTGATACTGGAAGAAAAGAGCTGGTGGTGATCATCCTTCAGCAATACTTAGTTATTTTATTTTTATTTTTATTTTTATTTTTACCTTGCATCTACCACCAGGCACAATAGCATGCTTTAGAGAAATTCAATTCCAGGGTGCAAAATGAATTTCTAAGATGCAGGTGTGCCTGGTTTTATGTAAGTGGATAGGGCAGATTCCACATCTTGTGACATAATCCATGCATCAGGAAACATTAAATTATTCTCCAACATTGTTTTGGGTGTGAGTGTTGGCCAGGGCTGGGATGTGCCTGAAACCACAAGGGGACATGAGGGACTGCAAGCCATAGCTTATCTTTATGATCACCTCCATTTTCCACTTCCAGAACAAAAGGGCTCTCTGGAAAGGAGGTTAGTAATAGATGGAGGGTCAGAAATATAAGAGTTTAGATGTCACTGTGAGTTAGTCTTGTGTGAGTTGTGAAATCTGTTTTTATTTGGTTTATATTAAATAAATAATCAAAGGTTTCTCTGGTCCACTGCACATTTTTCATGTTAGAGTCTCCTTAGGTCTTTTCATGTAAACTTGGCAATATTTTAGGCTTATGTTTTTGCCTTTTTCTCTCACTCCTTATTCTTTCACAAACACTGTACACATTATTGATTATTGAAGTTTGTGGTAAGTACAGAAGTCACATCATGCCAGAAGTTTATGAGATTCATGACAATAGAATAATCCCTTATTTTTCTGTTTTATTCTGTTTCTTACCAGGTGGCTTTTCTGATACGAGATTGAGATTTTGGATTGTTCTTTAGCAATCACATAAAGACAATTTGCACTTATGTCTGTAGAAGACAGAAGAGACAACATGAAGGTGAGTGATACCGATTGGCCAGTTTACTCCTCTTTTGACATTTTCTTTTGGTGATCTGTTATTTTCTTCAGAAGTTTCATGTGTCCAGTGGTCTCCATATTCTTAGGTGGATGATTTTATTCCCCTGAAAAGATAAAATCAAAACCTGCCCCATCCCTAATTCAGGGATGAGGGTTGTACCCTTTTAGGCATGTTACGTCTTTTAAAGGGCAAAATGATTTTTTTTGGAAATAGAAAAGTATAATATCTCAATTAAAGTTTAAAAAAAATCTTTGAAAGTTTACAAATATACCTTAAAGTGTATTTATTTCTAGATAATAAAGGGCATTCACTTTGATTTTCAGCCTGCCTTTTACAAGAAGCTTTTAAATAAAATCACTGTAAATCCCATGTGCCTGCCTCTGCCTCCCAGGTGGTATGAAAAGGCACGTGCCTCCCAAATGCTGGGATTAAGGCTAGGAACCACCAACACCCTGTCATTGTAAGTCCTGAATTTAGAAAACAACTAATTAATTTAGAACTGCTTGTCTCTTCTGGGATTAAATGAATGGTCTATCACCACGCTGCTCAGATATGTTATATTCACTCCAAATTATTCCAACTCAAAAAGTTTATACCTTAGTATTTACTTAAAACTTTTTAAAGCTCTTAACTGTTTTTAATATGAAACAACAAAAGTATCTTTTTTATTTAAGAAAAAAAAAAACTTTAGTCTTTATTAAGTTAGTTTGGAGTGAATGACCACACTGATGAAAAGTTACCTCTGCTTTTTCAGGAGATCTCCACTATTAAAATCTAATCATTATCAATTTTTATAGGATCCACCATTTTTTTCCTGTGGAAACATTCGGTTTTACCAGTGAAGACACAGTTCAGTAGTTTCTCACTGTTTACTCCTTTTAGTTATTTTTACTTCTTTTTGTTCTAGAGTATTTAGGTGTGCTGTTAAGTTGCTACTAAGAGATCTTTCTGATTATTTTTTTTCTGAATGTGCTCAGTGGTATGAACTGTCTTCTGGTCAACACTTCCATTGTGTACTATGACTTTTGATATGTTGTGTATTCAATTCATTGACTTCTAGGAAGTCTTTAATTTCTTTCTTTATTTCAGTTTGGATCCAGTTTTTATTCAATGGAGTGTTGTTCAATTTCAATGAGTTTGTAAGCTTTCTATTGATTTTGTTATTGGTGATATGATGCTTTAAACCTTAGTGGTCTGATAGGATGCTGGAGGTTATTGCAAGTTTCTTATATCTTTTGAGACTTCCACTGTTCAAGTATATCATCAGTTTTGGAGAACAATATATGTGTTGCTGAGAAGAGGGAACAATCTTTTTGCTTGGGTGGATGTTTTGTAAACATCATTTGGGTAGTGCTTTGATGTTAGATAGCTGGAGCATTTATCTGTTCAGTTTGGTCAGGAGGACCTGTCCATTGGTGAGAGTGATATATTGAAGTCTTCCCCTATCAGTTTATGAGGGCCATGATGTGATGCAATCTGCAGAAGGGTTTCTTTTATAACTTTGGTTCTCTTATGTTTGGAGCATAAATGTTAAGTATTGAAATGTTATATGGCTGGATGTTTTTTTTAAATATGTCAATCCTTTTCCGTCTTTTGATTAATTATTTTTTGAAGTCTGTTTCGTTAGATATTACAATTGTTATATGAGCTTGATACTCTAGTTCATTTATTTGGAATACCTTTTCCAAACCTTTACCATGAGATAATGTCTATCTTGATGTGAAGCTGTGTTTCATGTATTTAGAAAAAGGGTGGATTCTGTTTTATCATCTGTTTTGTGAGCCTGTGTCTTTTTATTGGTGAATTTGGGTCAATGGTATTAAGAGATATCATTGAACAGTGATTGTTATTTTGTGGTGGTGGTGGTTTTAGCACCTTGAGTGGGGCTGTATTTATAGATACATATTATTTAAAATTGACCTTTTTATGGAACATCTTATTTTCCCCATTTGGTGATTGAAAGTTTCTGGGCATAGTTAGTAATTTGTATTGGCTTCTGCAGTTTTTTAGAGTCAGAAGCACTCTGTCTAAGCCATTCAACTTCTAGCATTTTACTCAGAATACAGGGTTAATTCAATAGATCTGCCTTTTTTGTTTTTTGGTTGGTTTTTGTTTGTTTTGGTTTGTCGGATTGGTTGGTTAGTTTGGTTTGTTTGTTTGTTTGCAGTTGCAGCTTTTCATATTCTTTCTTTGTTCTGTATACTTAGAGTTTTGATTATTCTCTGTTAGGAGGACTTTCTTTTCTGGTCCACTGTCTTTGGTATTTTGTATGCTTCTTGTGCCTTGATAGACATCTTCCTCTTTAGGTTAAGAAATTTTTCTTGTATGATTTTGTTGAAAATATCTTCTGGACCTTTGATCTCATCCTTCTTCTTCTAATCTGATTATCAGCATGTTGTGTTGTCATAATATCCCAGAGTTCCTGGATGTTTCCTGAATATTTGTATGTAGACCAGGCTGGTTTTGAACATACAGCTCTAACTCCAGTCGAGTGTTGGGCTTAAATCTAGGCCAACATGCCTGGCATCAACATCACCATCATTGGCTGCTGAGCATGGAATATAGAGTTTTAGGTATTTATTTTCTTTTGTTTTGTATATGTAAGCATAGGTTATTGTGTTGATCTTCATCAACATCTTGCATTTGAAATTTGGCAGGGAGTATATTTAATTTCTGAGGATGCCATTTATTCACGACACTAACACTATCTGAGCTTTCCAAGTCATTGAATTGTAGGTGTGTGACGCTCTTCTTACCTGTTGTATTTTTTTTAAATTTTGTTTGTTTTATTCACATTCAATTTATTTTTAATTTAAATTTGTTATTATTATTTATTCTCTGACATGAACTTGAGTGTTCATGTCAGAGAATGTCAGTTGCAGCCTTGCAAGGCCACAGAGGAAGATGATGCAGCCATCCTTGATGAGACCTGATAAGCTAGAAGGGAAGGAGTTCCTCCTCAATTAGGAGACTAGAGAACGGGCATAGGGGCAGAAGAAGGTGGGTGGGTGGGACTGGGAGAGATGAGAGAGGGGGCTATGGCAAGGATACAAAGTGAACACATTGTAATAAATAAATTAATTAAATTAAAAAATAATTTATCCACTTAACATCCCAATTGTAATCTTCTCCCTTGACTCTTCCTTGTCTCACCCTCCATTCTTCTTTCCCCTTATCCCATTTCCTATATCTCAGATACAGGGAGCCCTCCTCTCCTACCATGTGAACCCAGCCTGTCAAGTCTCAGTAGGACTGCCTGCATCCTCTTCCTCTGTGGCATAGCAATGCCCCCTCCGCCAAGGGGAAGTGAGCAAATAGCAGACAACAGGGTCCATGTCAAAGCCAGCACATTCTCCCCTTACTATGGATCGCACATGGAGACTGAGCTGCCTATCAGCTACATCTGAGCAGGGGTCTGGTTCCTCTTCATGAATGGTCTTTGGTGGGTGCATCAATCTCTCCAAGTCCCCATGGGCCCAGATTTGTTGTCCTTGTTGGTCTTGTTATGGAGGTCCTGCCAGCTCTGGGTCTTTCTATCCCCTCACTCTTTCCTATGACTCCCTGTGCTCTACCCAAAGTTTGACTGTGAGTCTTAGCATCTGCTTTGATCCCCTGCTGGGTAGAGCTTTTCAGAGGACATGTATGTTAGGCTCTCATCCTGTTCCCTCTCCGCAGTCACTTCTGATGTAGATTCTATTTGCCCTTTTGAATAAGAATTGACCATCCTCCATAGGGTCCCTCTTTTTATTTAGCTCCTTTAGGCCTGTGGATTGTAGTATGTTTATCCTGTATTATGGCTATTATCCACTTACCATGCATGTCTTTCTGGTTTTGGAATAAGTCACGTAGGATGATCATTTCTAGTTCCATCCACTTGCCTGAAAACTTCATGGTTTTTTTTTTTTTTTTTTTTAATACCTGAGTAGCATTCCATTGTGTAAATGTACCACAATTTCTGTAAAGCAATTGTTCAGTTGAGAGACATGTAGGTTGTTTCCCTATTCTGGCTATTATGAATATAGATGCTATGAACATAGTTGAGCAAATATCTTTGTTGAATGGTAGAGCATCTTTTTGATATATGCCCAGGAATTGTATAGCAGGGTCTTGAAGTAACACTATTTCCAATTGTCTGAGAAAGCATCAGATTGATTTCTAAAGTGGTTGTATAAGTTTGCACTCCCACCAGCAATGGAGGAGTGTTCCTCTTCACATTCTCACTAGCACGTGCTGTCACTTCAGGTTTTGATCTTAGCCATGATGGGTTTAAGATGGAATGTCAGAGTAGTTTTGATTTGCATTTCCATGATGACTATTGATATTTAGCATTTATTTAAATGTTTTTCCACCATTTGATATTCCTCTGTAGAGAATTCTCTGTTTAGTTCTGTACCTCAGTTTGAAAGTCATTATTTGGTTTGTTGGAGTTTAATTTATAGAACTCTTTATATATTTTGTTTGTTATTTATAGAAGTATTTATAGAGCTTTCTGTTGTTTGTAGGGTTGGAGAAGGTCTTTCTCAGGCTGTAGGCTGTTATTTTGTTCTATTCACAAAGTTCTTTGCTTCATAGAATCTTTTCATTTCATGAGATCCTATTTATTAATTATTGATTTTAGAGCCAGTGCTCTTGGTAATCTGTTTAGGAAGTTATCTTCTATGCCAATGAGATCAAGGCTCTTCTAACAGATTTAGTGTATCTGGTTTTATGTTGGAAGTCTTTGATCAACTTGATCTTTAGTTTACTGCAGGGTGATAAATACGGATCTATTTTTATTTTCCACATGTGGACTTCCAGTTAGACCAGCACCATTTGTTGAAGATGCTCTCCTTTTTCCATTGCA
>JAEOAE010002340.1:0-37347 GCA_036365155.1 Meriones psammophilus
GCATCTGGCTTCTACTTCAAGGCCTCTACGACAGCTCACCCCTGCTGACGAAACTCCTCTTCTTACTACCCTTCGTAATACAATTTCTCCTTCGGAAGAGCCTTCCGTCCACCATTCATCGAGTTGTTCCTGATCGTTCGATAGCTGTTGCTGCAGTGATGCTTGCCGTTGCAATTCTTGTAGGAGGTCAAGCCGCTGTGGCTGCTGCCGCAGGGTAGGACTCGTGGAAGTCTCATCTCCCGTGTAGGCTTCTTGAATAGTTGCTGCCTCGGCTTCCTCTCCATGCGCCTGTCTATGAGAGAGAACCACGGAGTTGTCCGTTCCTTCTCTGCTGTCACTGCCGTCGCGTACGTTATCTTCTGTTTTGTTGCTTATGACGACTTCTTCTTCTGCTGTGCATCTTGTGCTGGTGCTGTCTATGGCTTCGGCTACTAGAGCCACTGTGAGCAGACCTTCGAAGCGTCCGTGATATCTTTGCCCTTGTTCTGCGTAGGCTGAGGGAGGGTGATACTCTGCTGCTACGGTCTGAGCAGCTCGAGCTGCTGTCATTCTGACTTGAGCTAGTGATCATCCTGCTGCAGACGTTGGGCTTTTCTCTGCAACTATTGTAGTCGTCTTCTGTTCTTCTGTTTGATCTCCTTCGTCTTCTTTGTTTCTCTCTGCTGCTGTCGCTCAGCCTCCTTCGCTGGGAAGTGCCTCTTGTCTTTCTGCTGCTCTTGCTGTCAAACACCACTGGGTAACCCTTGATCCACTGGCAGCTTCCTGCTGCTGCTGTAGCGAAGGGTGTATGGATTTGTCTTCTACTTCTCTCCTTGCAGCTCTGCTGTTGCATTTAAAATCATGTGACTGTCTTTCCCACGTGGGCTACTGGTTTGTCTTCTTTTGTGTGGTCTCTGCAGTTGGTGCTGCTGCGGCTTCTTCTCTGTGTCTTCCCCCTCCCCAAGACCTTCTTCCATTAGAGCTGCCTCTTCTGGCTCTGCCTTTGTTCTCTTTGTGCTTGTTGCGGCTATTGGCTCTGCATGGTGCGACTCTGCTGTTGCCAGGCTTGGTGGCATCCATGTTATGAAGCTTCTATTGATTGTATGTCTTCGACCAGCAAAGCTGGAAGAGAAGGAAGACGTAACGGAGGTCTTTCGTCTCCATTCCTGAATACGGTGGAGTGTACTGGTGCTGCTGCTATGCCCACTACAGCGTCTCTTGCTGGTGGTGCTGCGAGCTGTGCTGCTGCGTCCGACGCTGACAGACGATCTCCTTTGCTTCGACCGGGAAGGTCGATTCAGAGCGACCTCCTGTTGTTCTTGCAGCCCTTGTTTTCGCCGTCTATGCTGCCACTCTTTCTTTGCTGCCTTGAGTCGTTCCTTTCTCTTCTTCTGAACGCAGACCTTGACTTGTCACTGCTGCTGTTCCTTCTGCTGCAACTGCTCCTCCCTGCTGCTGTTCCTCCTGCTGCTGCTGTTCCTCCTGACATCTTTGTGGCTGCTGCCGCGTTTGCTGCCCAAGCTGCTTACGCTGGTGCAGTCTACGCTACCCCTCTGTCTGTCGCAGCTGCTACTTTTACAGCTACTACTGCTGGTGCTTCTGGCACCCCTGCTGCTGCTACTGGATGTTGTCGAGCAGCGGACAGAGATTCCGAAGTGGTGGCGTCCACTGATCGCTCGCTGCAGTCTCTAGCGCAACAAGCTCCACTACCTGACGCTGCAGCCGTAGATGTTGCAGCAGCAGCAAGCTGAGTGGCAGCAGCAGGCGTGGCAGGTCCACAGTGCAACTGGACGATCTACCAACGTCTACTACACCAGGGTGCTGCAGCAGCAGATGATTTCGATGAAGAGTTCGCCTTTGTTGTACTATGTCTCTGTCACTGGAACCATTAGAAGAACAAATGTGCATACTGACGGGCAGGTGGGTGCGTGGGCAGGCAGCAGGTCTATCGATTCCCTCTTTGAATTTCCCGCTGAAGTCAGGTGCAGCGATGCATTCAACTGCAGCTGCTTCTCCTCTTCTTCCTGATTTCGTCTTCGTCTTGGTGTACCTGCTGGTCTTGCTGCTTCTGAAAATGTCGTTGGGACAGCTGTGTGTGCTGCTGTTGTTTCTTCGATTGTTGCTGTTTCGCGGCTGCTGCTGCGCTGCAACTGCCAGAGGCTGTTCTTCCGCACTCTTCCGTCTCACGTTCTCCATAAGAAATCGAGACTGACTGTTGCTAGTGGCTGCTGCTGCTGGGCTGAAGGACATGGAATCATTCATCTGCTGCAGCGCGTCTGTTGTGCTGCTGGCCAGCCGCTGCTCTACATATTCTTCAGTCGATGCTGTACTTTGGTGCTGGAACAACTGCAGTCTGCCTTCTAGCACTTCAGTAAATGATCCTTGCGGCTGCTGATGCTGTGACAGTTTCAATGGCACCATTTTCTGCTTCAAGGTGCATCCTTGCTTCTTCGACTGAGAGTGTGGCCGACTGCACTGACATCTCTCGCACCTGGCTGTACTGTCTCTGTGAAGAGCAGCTTGCAGCCTCCTGTACGCACTGCTGCTGCATCGCATTGCTGCTGCATGCATCGTTGCTGATTCTGTGCGACTGACTTCTGCCAAGTGTTTGTCTCTGGCTCTTTGTCTTTCTCATTGAGTTCTTCCACTCCGTTGGTCGCTGTTGCTGCTGGGCTGCCGGCTGAAGAAACAACTGCTGTTGCAGCAGTGCACGCCTGCCACTGTTGCAGTGCGTGGGTGCTGCTGCTGCTGTGCACAACATCAAGAGAGAAAAGAAGACAGGACTCGGGCGTGTCTTCCCCGGCGGATAGCTATCCACAGGGCTGCTAGCGCGGTCTATGTGACATCTCATAACAGGAGCAACAGCAACACTTTGGCTGAACCGCTTAGCAGGGGGTGCACCAGGAGAAAGAAGTTCATTCTTCTCTAATGAACAGCAGCAGCGCACACGGTCGGTGTCTGCTTCCTAGCAGCTAGTATCTTCCTCCGGAAGCCTCTAAAGATGCACATTGAGATGGCAAGCTCCCGCATTGCTGTCAGCAGCAGCAGCAATTACATTCGCAGTAGGCAGGAACAGCGGTTTGTCCTGTAGCAGCAGCAGCAGCATTGCTGCTGGTAGAAGGCCCGACAGAGGCACTCTTAGGGAGAAGCATGAGCCGTGCAGCGGCTTCAAAGCGGCAGATCTGGAGGGATTTATAACAAGATCCCCGGACAACATCGCGTTCTCCGCAGCAACAGCAGAAGCCACTGCACCGGTAGAAAGACGTGCACAGCAGCGCTGCTACAACAAAGCACTGCAACACAATGAAGAGTCTCCGAGGTTTCCGTGCCGGTCACAGACGGCTGCGTAGCAGCAGCAAGAGAAGAAGAAACAGCGCCAGAAATGGTGACTGCAGGACTGCAAGACGAATAGACATGCACAGGCGCACTGAGACCCATTTATATCTATCTGCTGTTGATTTCTTTGAAAGCTCTCGCTTTGTTCCTGTTGCAGCTGTCCTGAGCTACTGTTGCTTCTGCCACAGAAGGACGACTATGAGCTGTTTCAATCTGGTTGAGTGCCGTCATAGACGCAGCAACAACAAGTCCTGCTATAGTGTGTTGTTCTCTGCAAGTTGCTGCCTTTTCCTTTGCCTCCTGCTGTTGCACCTGCTTCCCTGAGTTGCTGCTGTGCCCTTCCTCCCGAGGGTGTGGCTTTCCAGCGATAGAGCACCTGCATCACTGCCTGCTACACCACACTCTCGTGCTGCTGCTGCCGGTAGAACAGAAACAGTAGCAGCCTCAGATACTACTGTAGGCTGTACTGAGACCTCTCTTCTGCTGATGCTTGCGCAAAGAGAAGTCTGCATAGTGGCACACACAGGGATCATAGCAGCAGCAATCACGAGACTGAGGAAACCCCAGTTGCTGCAACTGCAGACACTCTAAGAACACACGAAGCTATGGCAGAGGAGCAATAGAGACAAAGTGTTTGCATGTATAAAGGCGCCTGGAGCTCATTCTGAAGTCGAGAGACCCTATATAGCCAATACTATATAAGAGTGTCTATATGAGGTCCTACGCCTGTATATATACCCATGCGTTTGTATCTCAAGAAGTGTGAGTAGCTATATACATATGTCGACAGGTTATTTGGCAGTCTCTTGGTACATACATCTACATAGAGGCTCAAGGTCATCTCTGTCTTCTGAGCAGTCACACTCTGGCGCTCGTTTATCTCTGTGGAATTTGCTCCCTTACATTTCTCACAAGCATAACTAAGCGCACACCTCTGTTTATGTCTACCTACATATAGACAGAGAAGGATATATATATATATATATATATATATATATACATAGAGGAGAGGGAAGAGATATACGTATATATATATATATGTATATATATATATTTTTACATGTCAATGGAGAGAGAAGATTATTTATAAATGGATAGCTCGGATCTGTTCTGTCTCGCTGTAGAAGGGAGACATGCTCCGGATTGGACAAAGAGGAGTTTGAAGGTGTCTCTTTGTTTACATTTCTGTTCTTTAGCTCTGCTATAGCCCCATTAGGTCTACTTCCCTGCCTTTGCTAATTGTATCTCTAAGCACGCGGTCCATACAAAAGTAGAGATATATGGATGAAGTTTGCGGGCGTCACCAATGCGCAGAGGCGTGGACAAGCAGAAGAAGAGAGGGGAGGCAGGCGGCAACAGCAGCAGGTGCATGAAGCGGCACGAAGACAAAGACCCGTCTCTGCAGCACACAACTGTCAGCACACAGGCATAAAAAAATATACATCTAAGACGTTGTCACTGATAGGAGCCAGGACGGTGCATCCAACAATCAACGATCAGCAGAGACTGGATGGATCTGCTGTAAAATCAGCTCCCATGACTCGGGAGGAGCAGCGACGCTCTCGGCCGCAGACTGCATAAACCCCGCAGTCCCGCAGGCGGCAGGAGTGAAGTCTGTAATGCAGCATTAACTAGATGTATATACTGGGCACATCGACTAACAGCAGCAACAGCAATTCAAAGAAGCAAAAATAGGGATGTACGAGATAGTGGCAAGCGTGTACATATAATATACATATATACAATGTATACAATATAAATACCATATATACATATATACAGAGACATATACATACATATACCTATATGCACATATACGTATATATGCGTATACATTTAATATACATATACATAAATGTACATATACATAAATATACATATACATATGTATACATATACATATATACATATACATATATATACATATAAATATATGTACATATACACATATAAACAGAACATATATATACATATACATACATATACATAAACGTAAATATACAATAAATATACATATACATATATAGATACATATATATACGTATACATATATATGTATACATATATGCACATACACATATATATCTACATATACATATATATACACATATAGGCCTATACATATATACACATATACGTATGTTTTGTACATACAGCCAGGGACCGCTGCCTGGACACAGGCCTGTTCCTACTTTCTTAGGCTGGATCTTGTGTTTTAACGCTGCAGCGGCCTAGCCTCTCTTGTAGCTGCGGTGGGCGCTTCGATTGTCACTGCTCCATGTGTGTGTACGTAGAGGCCGCCTTCGAGCTGCCGCTGCGGATGGGAGCAGCAGAGGAAGAGCGAGTTCTTGCTGTCTTCTGCAACACTCCGAGCGACGCCCATGCTGCCTCTTCGGTTGCTGCCGCTGGTGCATCAACTGCTGTTGCAACAGGGCTGCTGCTGCAGCAGCATCATTTGCCAAGAGAGGGAAGCGCGGCGTTTTCTCGTAACACGAACAACAGTTTCCCGTATGTTGCTGTTGCAGTTCCCGCTGCAGCTGTTGCTGGAGGTGCTGTTGAAGCTGACCGTGGAGTTGCTGCTGCTGGTCTTGGTCTTCATCAGCAGCAGCTGCTGCATTTCCTCTCGTGCCGCTGCGGGGTAGTGTCTCCGACGTCCTGCTGCTGCAGACGGCGAGGCACAGGAGAGCAGTTAGAAGATGCAATAGAAGAAGAAGAGGGACGAAGCTCATCAACTGAAGACATCTCAGAGGAAGATCTGCTGTGGCAGTGAGCAGCAGCAACGCCATCTACCTTTATGACTTGTGTGCCCACCGCAGCAGCAGCAGTTGCAGCTGCAGAGACAGAAGAGTGAGAGAGCAAGGACTGGTGGAAGGGCTGTGCCACTATGTACAGAGAAAGGGTGGTGCTCTTTACATAGCGCCGCAGCAGCAGAAACAACCATCCTGCAAACCGCCGCATTCATTCTCTGCTGAAACTCCTGCTGAGAGGCCTTTGGTGCTCTCAGAAGACGCTCTGCTGTCGCTTGTCCTAAACTCCAGGGCCTGTCTGCTGGGGTCCTCTTGCTGTGGTCTGTGCTGCTGTTCTGCTGATTGAGATGTCGAAACTGCTACTTGTGTCGGTGTTGGTGCACCAGCTGCTGCCATGGATAGACCTGCCGCTGCTGCTGCCGGGATGAAGGCAGTGCTGCTGCTGTATGCTGTGCACCGGCTATGGCATCTTCTGCTCTCGCTTGGCTGGGGTGCTGCTGGCACTTCCGCTTTCGATGTCAGCTCCCTTGTTATCTTTCTGAAGCTGGCGTTGCCGCTGCTGGAGTCTTTGCTGGCTGCCGCCACAAGGGCGTTCGCTGCTTCTGCTGCTACAGAACGCCTCGTTGCCTGCTGTTTGCTGTTGGCAAGACCCCTTCCTATTCAACCGAAGACGCGGGAGAGCTGCATCTGGCCGTATTGGTAAGATGCTTTGAGACCAGCTGGTGCGCCTTCTTCGATCGAGCTGCTGCTACCGCAGTTACAGCCTTCATTGTTGATGCTGTAGGTTGCGCTGGTGTCGCTACTTCTTTGGGCCTTCACTCCGCGTCTGGCAGTTGGTTAGTTTCCTCTCTCTCCTGCTACTGCCTGAGCTCCTGCGCATTCTTCTTCTTCGGTGGCTTTTCTCTTTCATACTGTCTTTGCCCCGTAAGTACTGCGCTGCTGGAGGTTGTACCTGTGCTGCCTCGGTTCCCCTGCATTGACTTCAGCCTGTCGGTTCAGAAACCTGTTGCCAGTATCAGCGCTGCTGCCGCTGGAGGTGAGTCCCTCTCAATGCTGCTGCTGCTGGAGTAGGGAAGTAGAAGAGGCAGGAGCATCAACAGAGAATTCCACTGTTGTACGCGGGAAATCACATGCTTCGCAGCGCCGACATCGCCGCACTCCGCCGGTGCTGCTGAGACTGTTGCTTCTGCTTCTGCTGAAGTGACCCAAGGTGCCTGTACTACACCTGCGCAGCAGCAACTATTCTGCAACCTTCTTCCTTTGTCTGTACTGGTGCTGCTGCGGAACTGCTACCTGCTGCTGCAGGCCAAGACGTCCTTCGTAACTGCGTTCTGCCGCCAGCGTGCAGTCCTGGGTCTCCAGCTGAGATTGTGACCCTCTAGGGATCTGTTCCATACGTCTTCTGCCCGCAACGCTGTTTGAAGCTGAGGTTTGCCCTTGCTGCTGTTTCTGCTGTAGCAGCGAATTACATCAGGGGCAGGACATGTTACGCTGACTGGAGGACCGCTGCAAGAGACAGAGACTCCACTGCTGCAGCTGCTGCGATTTTCGCAGAGCACCGCGCTGCTGCTGAGGCAACGGACGCACCGCAGTTGCATGAGTGGACGATGAACATGAAGTGGAGCAATGAAGTTTGATTTGATGAAGCTACTACAGTTAAAGCAGCTCCAGAGTTGCCCTTGTCGCTTCACTACCACAGTTGCTGCCGCTGCTTTGCTACTGCTGCGGCTTCCGCTGCGGCCGTCGCGCTTCGACTGCTAGGGCTTCTGCTGCTGCTGCTTGCTTCCTTGGCTGCAGTTGCTGTCTTTTGCCTCTGCTGCTACGGCTTCAGCTGCTGCTGCTGCTTCCTCTGCTGACGTTGCTGCTGTTTTGCTGCCGCTGCTGCTTTTGCGCGCCGTTGCTGCTGCTTGTGCTGCTGCTGCTCCTCCTCTTCCCAGCAGGGCCGCCAGGGCGGTGCTGTTCGTCACCGGCAGACAGAGTATGACCACCTCCGGATAAAGCAGCTGCCGCACTGGAAGAGGATTTGCAAGCTTTGCTGTCTTCTGGTCCTGCAAGCAGCGTCTACCTGCTGCAATTGTGTGCCTTCCCATGCTGCCAGACCAGAGGGCAGCAGCAGCAGCGTCAGCAACGGGAGGAGAGAACGGAGCCCCTGCAGACGGGCAAAGAGCAGCACCAGCAGTCGCTGAGCGACAGGGAAGTGCACCACTAGCAGCCTGATACATAGCAACCTGACACGCATAGCAGCCTGATAGGGAGAGGGTCTGCGTGTTCGGCAGCCGCCGCCGCAGAGGAAGCAGCGACACAGATGGAGGAATCAGAAGCAGAGGGCAGCAGATGGACAGGAGCCGAGAGGCTGAAGGAGAGGAGCTGCAAGTAACTCGGCTTCTCAGTTGTAACTGCACAAACATGCAGACACGGAGCAGAGGCGGAGATGCTGAGACCTCCAGGCAGAGCTGGTTCACACGGTAGGTCGTAAAAAGCACCCCGCTGCTGCTGATGAGGACGGCTGCTGCTCTTGCACTGCATGGATGGCTGCTGTTGCGGCAGCTGTCGATGCTGTTGCGGCTGTCGATGCCGCTGCGACTGTTGGTGCTGCTGCGGCGGTTGAAGCAGCTGCTGCTGTCGGTGGTGTGCTGCTGCTGTTGGCGCTGCTGCTGCTGCCTGCGGTTTGTTTTGCTTGCAGTCATTTCAGAAGCGGAGCAGAGTAGAGTCCAGAAATAACAGCGCAAGGGAAGGCAGCAGAGGTGGAGGGATGAAGCATTTACGTTTGTCGCAGCGGCAGGAGGAACTTTGTTTCGACTGCCAGGCTCCTGGATTGAACGACGCACTGTTTACTTGTTCCTTGCAATCTGGTGGAGAATGGCTGTCTTCTTCTGCTGTGGAAGTGTTGTTGCACCAGATAAGGCTGTTAAAACTACATGCACAGGTCGGCTGTTCTTGTGTTGCTGCTGTTGCTTCTCTCCTCTCGACACTCCCTTGTCCGTGACGAAGCCTGCAATTGTTTCTCGTGTCTCTGCGAGCATCCATCTCCTATGTCTTGCTGCTGGGCTGTTGCTGGTGCAGTTGCTGCTGCTGGTGGTACGTCTGCGAAGATAACATTGTACGTAGAGCTGTTAATCTGCTCTCTGCGTTTCCGGTGTTTTCACACCCAACGTCAGCCTCCCTGTTGCAGCAGGTGTACGAGAGTTCAGCTGGTGACACAGCAGCATCATCAGGAGCGCAGCGCCTAAGTCTGCAGAGCCCGCCGAAGAAGGCTGCTACAGCAGAGGCGCGTGCAAGCATGTCCAAGTTGCTCGAGAGCTCATTTAGTGAGTTGAGAATAGCTGTGGCACTGCATTCCGGGTCCTCTCCAGCAGCGGAGGTTGTTGTTGCTTTGGCCAGGAGGTCTTTATTTCTCCTGCGAAGCCTGTTTTCAAAAGTTTTTCTCCCTGGCCTGTCTCTCGCCCGCTCCCTCTCTCGTTCATTCTGTCTTTGTGGTAATTCCAGGTTGATGATACTTTTCTTAAACAGTCCAACCTGCTGCTGCTCTCTGTATTTACCTTCGTTGTATGTTGCCGACTGCTGCTGCTGGGGGTGAGAACGCAGGTCTGATTGTTGACTCTCTCATGGGTGCTCCAGAGAACATTGCTGTTCCTGTGGTCCGCGTCGCACTGCTGACTTTGCGAAACCCCCAGGGTATTTGTTGATGGTTGAGTCTCTCACGCTGCTGCTGCTGCGGCAAGTGGAGGAGTCTCGTTGCTCGTTGAACAGAGACTCAGGTTCATTCTCTGCGATTTATAGAGCCAGTTCCTTGCTGGAGTGTCTAGTGCCCGGAGAAGACCGCGGTCAGTGACTCTGCTGGTGCAGTGTCGCTGCTGATGCTGCCTTCTGTTTCGCTGTATTCTCTCTCAAGCTGCCGCCGTCCCCGCCGAGGGTTCCCGAAGGAACGTGGACCTCTTCAAAGCAGCAGCAACTGCCGGTACAGCAGATGTAGCAGCAGCAGCAGGCCCCGCAGCTGCAACGGTATCAACGAATTGCCTTTGGCAATAGGGAAGGAGGAAGCAACAGGGAGAGCGCGACAGCAAAGCAAGCAGGCGCAGCGAAGTGGCAGAAGCTGGCAGCAGCAGCCGGAACTCCAAACGAAGTAGGCCTAGAGCCATACGGAGCGACGGCAGGTGGAGCAGCAAATGGAAAAGCAGCAGCAGCACGGAAGTCGACAGCCGCGGCAGGACCAGCAAGCGATCCAGGAACAAAGGATTCAGGGGCAAAGGTACCAGCAGCAGAAGGAACGTTGCAGTAGTAGGCAGAGTTCCATACGGAGTCATAACAGCAGCAGGACATGTCACGGGAGCAGCAGCACCTACTGCAAAGCAGGCAGCGGCATCTGCAGCAGAGAAGGGAAGTAGATGCATAAAGAGGAACAGAGAAAGACGCTGCTGCTGGAGGAAGAGGCGTGCAGGAGCGTTGCTGATACTTCACATGTTCTGCGAGCGTGTCGAAGTCTCTTCGAAGACCCTGAATCCACACCACGTACATGCGGATCTAGCAGCAATGAAGAGGACTGTAGCAGTCGTCTCGGCAGCAAGTCCCCAGCCTACTGCAGCGCACATCGACAAAAAAACAGCAGAGGTACACGGCCACAGCCATAGCAGAAATGAATGCCTCAGCGTTGGCAACGACACTAACCATATTCAAACGTCTAACCAGAATCCAGGATCTCACTATAAACTACTTTCAGAGGGAGCTTGCACAACAGCAGCAACGGAACTCTCCAGTTGCTTCTGCAGCAACAAGTGATCTTTCATTCGAACTTTGCGCTAGCAAGTACATCCATTCAAAGGAGAGCTGTGTGCTACTCTCTGCTGCTACTTAGGAATCCTGCTAGTTCACAGACGGCTGCTGAGTCGTCCGTGAAGAGACGAGCGCGTGGGGAACCTGCAACAGCAAACAACGCTGGAACATACTGATGGTGATATATGTAAACAACACCAGAAACATAATGGGAGTTCTCCCCTCATCCCTCGTACTGTCTGCTGTGGGAGGCTTTGGTGAACGCTTGCGCAATTTCCGTCGCAGCACACTCGCAAGCTGCTGCTGCTCTAGCCGCTGCTGTATTGGGGCGGAGGTCTTTCGCTCCTGTTGCAGCCGGTGACGCTGTCTGTGGTTTTGCAGAAGCTGAAGAAGGAGAGAAGCGTGACAAGGCTGCAGCTGAGGAAGCTGAAAATAGGTAAAGCCAATAAGAAGGAAAACAGCAGTACGACATGAAGCAACCCTGCACGTAGCAGCAGCAGAAAGGCAGCCTCAACAGCAGTGGGACTCGAGGTGGACACAGCAGTAGAAGCCATCTTCGCAGGGGAACAGTAGGGATCGACGCCACAAGATATAACAGCAATATTCGTCTATCCAACGTCTGCTGTAGCAATACTAAAGTTAGAGACGCTGCGAAGGCAAAGCAGCAGATACGTAAATAGCACTAGGTTTTTTAGTAAATGATGCTGCAGTGTCCCTTCTGTCATGGCTTTCCACAGTACTTGTTGCTTTTCCGCAGAGAGCCACAGCATCGTCGGTCTCTTTGAACAGAAGTACACTTGTTGAGTGTCCACGTATGTCCAAATATGCGTGAAAGTACACTTTCTCCTCCGAGGACGCCTACTTGCATACACTGCCTGAACATGTACATGTACGTGCATGAGCATATATATATGTGAACGTAGTTTATTTACGTCTGTGTCTGTATGTTTATGGGTGTATGTACACTATTGGTGCGACTTCAGTAGAAGTTTACATGCTGTAGAATGTGTAACGTTTGACTGCCAAAGAGCCACAGCCGCCTTCCCTATGTCTGCATCTTGAAGAGGAACTCTCTCTACATCCGCTGCCGTCGCTCGTCTCCCATGTGTTTGAGAAGGACTTGACGGACTACTGCTGCTGCTGCGAGCGAAGGGCGTATCGGACGCTGTAGCTACAACTGTTGCTGTTGGGGCTACTGCGACTCTGGTGAGAAAGGACGCACCGGCTGCCGCGGTTGTGTTTGAATGTGTTGCTCTGGTCTTCGAGGCGTCGGCAGCCACGGCTGTGTCTCTGTCCCTCCTGCTGCTCCACACCTCAGTCGACTTCGCTGCTTTCTGTGGCACTACAGGAATGAAACTTGCTGCTGGGGCGACTGCTTGGGTCGCTGTTGCAAAGTGTGTCCTGACGCGGTGTCTCCTTTGATTGAATTCCTGCGGCTTCAGTGTGAGGCCTCCTGCATCAAACGCTGCGACTGCTGGCATTGCTGTTGTTGCAGGTGGTTGTTGTTGCCGCTGTTGCTGCTGCTGCTGTTGTCGCTGCTGTTGCTGCTTCTGCCACGAGGGAACTACTGTCAACCCACACGAGGAATGCTGCTACATTGGCGTGTGGGAGTGCCCGTTCTCCAGCGAGACTCGAGGACAACACTTCCTGCATCTGGCTGTTCTGCTGCGACTGCTCCTTCAGGTGCTGCACTCCGCATTGCTACTGCCTCTTGGTGGTTTTTGGGTTTGCCTTGGGAGGTTCTCCTGTCAATCTCGCTGCATCTTATTGCTTTGCTGCTGTCGCCGACGCGCCTCCTCCTCCTGTTGCAAATACAGTTGTTGCTGCTCTAGGTGATACTGCTGCCGCACTTGCTTTACAGGCAGTTGCTGCCGCTGGTGGGTTTCGAGCCGCCTGGCGGCGATGCTGCAGAGCCATAACCAAGAGCGCACTCACCGAAAGAAGAAATATAATTGATGCTGTTACTGCCTTTACCCTCTCCACTAAGCAATTCAAATATCAACCTGAAAGACTCGTGGACTCAGCGCAGCTGCCGACTTGTGTGATATGGGTATCATTCTCTACAAGCGCCTACTCCGCCAAGGTCAAGTACCTACATGCGAGTTTGTCTATATATATGACCAGCTAACGATACATAATCGATATACACTTCTCGTTTCTATTTGTAGACTGACTTACGTACGTAGGAAGATTCGCAGCTGCGTCCTATGCGAAGGCTAGCACCATCTACATGTATATACGTAGACGCCTACGCGTCCCGTACCTATATACATGCGTCTGGAGTAATCATACCTACACGGACGGGTCAATAACGCCTAATCAATTGGCATGGCTCAGCTGCACGACTCCAAACACAAAATTGTATACAAATATAAGTGTATATACATATACATATACATATACATAAACGTGAGTCGTTTTACTGGTGCGTCTGCATCTCTGTACCTGTCTCTATCCATATACCTCGGTATATACATAGGGATATCTATCTAGGCACATAGGAATATGTGTTTTTCTTTGCTGATGTACGAGTGCCTCTACCAACAAATATGAAGGGGCTGCTGCAATGGCGTTGCCGTACATGATTACCTACGCAGTACAGACGACGAGAGACACTTTATCTGCACACCCACACGCTTGTGCACTATCGTAAGTGCAGCTGCGATATGCTGCAGTATTCTCTTTGGCACTCGGCAAAGTACATGCATGCAACATTTTACCTGCCAGTTTGAGACTTTCATGCAGTTTCATTCTTTGCGTTCCATTGAGGTGTGCTCTCGTCGTTGCTGATGCCACTGCTGGTAGAGCTCCTGCAGATATGGATGCGACGGCTGCTGCGGTTTGCTGCTCTCTCTGGTGCTGCTCTCGCTCATGCTGAGGACGCTGGTGATGGGGTGTGCCTCTTGGTGATGATGCCATTGCTGTTGCTGCCCGGCAGAAGTTGCCAGCCTCCTGCTTGTACTTGTTCCCGGTAAAAGTTGCCCAATGCTGGTGGTAAAAAGGTAGCTGCTGGAGCTGTTGTTCGCGTCTGTCAAACTGCTCATCGCACTGGTGCTGCAGGACTTTAGACGTGGCTTTCGTTGCAGCCGGAGCTGCACGATCGGAACACATGCGCTCTGCACCGGCTACCTTCACCTTCTCTAAGAAGCTGACTGCTGCAGAATTTGTGCTGCTTTTGTGGGCCGTGACGGGGGCAGCAGTTGATACCGAGTTGCTCCTCCTGCCATTCCGGCGGCAGCTGGCACAGCTCTTCTTCTGTTCCTGAAGTCCAGTATGCTGACTTGTGGATCTCTGAGGGGGAAGACGACCGATGATGCAATGGACGCTCTTTGTTCTCGCTGTCTTTGCTCCTGTAGTCGTGTCCGCCAGTAGTATTGTATCTGCTGTTGCTGTCAGGCCTGCTGCTGCGACGGTTGGTGTGCTCTCGCGGTGACTGGAGACGCTGCAGCCGCAGCTGCTGGAAAGAGAACCTTGATCGATGTTGCTGCCGCCACCACGAAGATAAAATGCGTTGCAAACAATCGAGGAGAGGATTTCCTCTGTCGTTGCTGCTACTGCAAAGGCAGCTTCCGCCGCAGCTGCTGTTGCCGCGTCGAGCGGTGAGGTGACAGCATTTTTCCTATCTCCACCGGTTTTTCTACCTGCCGCTGTTTCTGATAGTGTGACTGCTGCTGGTGCTGACTGCGCTGCCTTCAGAAGGGTCATGAGTCCGTAAAAGTGCAACAAGCAGCAGAAGGTGAGATGTTCCTGGTCATGATGCGACTCTTGACAGTAGTTGCTGTTGCTGCGCAGCACCAGCATCAGGTTTCGGTTACTCCTGCCGCTGCAGGGGTCCGTGGTGTGGGCGTTGCTTTTGCAGCTGACGTCACTAATCGTCCCTGGACCCTGGCTCTTTGTGCAACCGGTGTGTTTGCGGCTGGTGTCGCTGCTGCTTTTATGCGCTGGCCTCAAGGATTTTCGATCTGCTGGGGCCTCGTGTCCCCCTCTCTGTTGAGAGCAACGGTTAGGTTCTTTAGTGTGCTGCTGGCTGCGTCATTGCAGATGGAATATCAGCCAAACCAGCGCGAGATGACTCTTTTATTCACCAGAAACTGTTCCGTACGGCACACTGCCTACTGCCTTTGCTGCTGTTAGGAGGCGCGCTGTTGTATTCGCATCCAGCCGTGGAGAGTATCGTTCTGGCGTGTTTTTCTCGTTGCTGCTTTGCCACTTCTTTGTTATCTTGCAGCCACAGCGGGAGGGGCGTGTCGGTGTAGAAAAGTATTCCACAGGGCTTGTTGTCGGGCATTCAGAAGAGATCTCGATCTGGCCTGAATGTGGGTCCCGCGGCGAAGGACGCTGGCGCCATTATGAGTATAATTTTTCTACTCCCCGACAGGCGTGTACATACATACGCCAGCGAAATCGCCTTCGTATATGCAGATTCAAGGGGAGTATTATAGTGTTAGCGCACAAAGATACAGACAGTTGAAGATCAACGAGTGGGCGTCGCTTGGAAAAGAAAGCTCAGGCACGGGCGTGTCGCATCGTTTCACGGCTAGACACTCAAAGCGCTACGTAATCATATATGTGAGATGTGAAAGGTATATATCTATGCCGGCAAGAGCTGACCTGTCCGATTTGAGAAAGATAAAACTACCGCATGCGTTGAAATGTCGAAGGAGGCAGACGGACTCTAGTAAAGCAAAAGATTAGAATAAGTGTATGTTCGCCAGCCTTTATCTTTATGTTTAGATGAAAGAGTGCACTTCCACTTCACACGAAGAAGGTCGGAAGGAGATGGAAACTGAAGCAAAGTTTGTTTGGTTGAAGGTGTTCAGACTTCTATCTGTTTGAACACACCCATATCGGAAAATTCCTGTCCAGCAATAAGCTGTTATACCTCTGTTCATCATTGCTCCCAGGTACAACGTAAAGGTGCCCAAAGGTACGACTGATTTGATGTATCTACGAACGTAAATAAAGTTGCAAAGAAGTGCAATGATGAGTCCGGTCCTCAAATCAAGGGACGTTTCCATTTTCTTCTGTAAAAAACAGAGTTCGTCATGAGCTAGTCTATGGCAAGGGCGCTATTCAAATACGCTTTCCCTGCACATCTGGCGTCTGTCCGTGCACAACTTTGTGCATTTAACTGCGTGTTTACACATGCAAACATAAGCAGCAGAAGGCTACTTCAGTCGTGTTCTCCATGCATACATTTTCTGCGGTGTAATTCCTAGCAGTACGTATCCAAAGATGTCTGTTCATCTATGTAGGATCACTATTAACAGACAACGCACGGATACAATTACATCGTTCACGCAAGTCTGTTCTCCTGCTCATACAGTGGGCATGTTCATTTGACAGCAGCCCCTGGATATACTCATTCTTAAAGAGGCGTTGGTGAAAACAGGTGCGCACCCTTGCAAAGCCTGGTGCACCTTTTGCGGGGGCAGCCGACTACCACGGTGGAGGGAATGAGGAATGCCCAATATATGCGCAATTGCACGTCGATCAGGTAGAGGTAGATTCGTACACAGCATCCAGATATAACCCGTGAATGAGTATTAGGCACCGTGGACCGAAGCACGTACGCGAAATTACCTGAGAGGAAAGTGACATGCTGGCGTTTCAGCGTATGATAAAACTATGTATGTATGTATGTATATATATATATATATATATATATAGCGAGGACGCAATTATACATTTGAGACCATGTATATACACGTAGGTGAAAAGGACCTAAGGAGTGGGACATTAAGCGAAGGTGCGCAGCTATGCAGAGCATTTAGTTGTAGAAAGTTTGCGACTTGACGCAACGACGCAGAACATGATTTTCTGTGTGTGTTCATCACGTACTTAAACTACAATTCTGAAGGTCCAGTTTTAGCAAGCCGATATGCCTACTGACACATGTTATATGAGCACGTACACCACCTCTCTCCTGCTTCCATAGTATTCGCGTTTCCAGATATGGAAAGCGTGGCGGTTAGCAGACGATTGCTCTTCTCTATGCAGCTACAGAGGAGTTTGAAATAACCATTATAACCAACAAAAAATATCTAAAAGTAAGGTATAGACAGGCAAAGCACAATCATCGAAACAGAGACATACACAATCAAATACGTATCCTTATACATGTGCCAAGTCCATAGGCAGCTTCTCAGCAATATATGTAGACTGCTGGGAGTCCTGCGTGTGCGCCTGCGAACTCTGGCTTACCGTGAAGCTTCTACAGTGAATGTGGCGATGTGACTGTAGCACTTTTGTTCGAGCCATTCTACGCAGGCTTACAGGTTGTAGCCACAGATTTGAACTGGACGTAATATTAATCGGCGCATTCTAAGTGTAAAGTGTCGTGAATTTTTGCTTTTCTGTCATCATTCTAGAAACCTTTTTACGGACCATTCTACACACGTATGTGTATATGAGAAAAACTTTTCACTGTATATACTACTGCTGAGCCCGGATAAGCTCTGGGGCGACAATTATTACCATGCAAGAAAAACTGCAGATATCCCCACAGATCACCGGCAGACGATGATCATGCGGTACTTTATCTCATTGGGGACAGGTACCTAACTTCCACGACGGACAAAGTTTGATGCCACTTAGAGAAAAGTAGTTGCAACAAAGCCGAGTCCGAATTTGCGGAATTCCGCGTTCCCGTCAAGGTACGGCGGAACTTTCCAGGTGCAATGTCCGCGAAGGAATGAATGCACATAATAACGTTCCACTGTGTATATCATAAATTCAAATAAGTGACAATACTTTTCAGGTCGGTGCTCCGCCCAGGTGCAGATAGTGGGTGCGTCCGGCGTGCTGCCTCACTCGCATGCTTGCAGGAATACTGGAGGACGCACTTCATTGATAAAACACAGATATCCTCCTGTATACGGGTAGTCTTGAGCATTTTGGACAGGAACGCAGTGGCTGGGAAGCAAAACCACTGTCTCAGATGTATGCAAATAGGAAGCTAGAAGACAGTAAATTTCTAAATTACAGCTGCTGGTAGACTGCGTTGCCCCTTTGCACAGCAAAAAGAGACCCTGGAGCTGGCAGAAGATCTCGTCATCCGAAGTGTAGACAGAGGTCAGGAACATCGCAAGCATCCGCACATATGTGCGCAGGAAGGCAGATGGCCTGCCAGGCAGGTCGTTGTAAATGCAGGCTCAATACATAACATCGCTACATCTTCTTGTGTGTGTCTATGTACATCAGCATACAGTTCAACTCAGTTAAACTCCTGTAGTCCTCATGGCCTGTACAAATCTGCACGGAATACAGGAATGCAAACAAACAAATGCATACGTTTGAAAGATGCCCTTGTACAGGCATCCATAGGTGGCTGACATATCGTTTCTTGCTCTCTGGGTACTCTTCTGAGACGGTGATTACATCCCTTTATTGCAGCCAGTCTACACCATAACATCGAGCGCAGCAGTGCAATTGTACAGAGGTCACGGTCGCTGGGAGGTACACATTTGAACCACGCCCGAGGGTGTTCTCGCGGTTTTACACGCCGACCGGCTTGCGTGCTAAGAGACCACAGACACTGGTAAAAGTCTCAGTCTGTCTGATCGATTGAGATGCGAGAACCTCTGCCACGTAACCGTTTTATACACATCCGTGTAGGGCACGCAAAATACCATACGTTTAAAACTTCAGATTTTTCCGTGTGCTCGCAACGAATACCAGGCAAGGCAGAAGCGCCACTAGGAAGGTGTCCCAAGACTCATAGTTGTTTTTCTTCTGTTCCGCCATTCATTGCACGCATGTCCAGCACAAGCAGGAAACAAAACCTAAGAGTAGTTTTGCCCCTTTGGGAACCAGGCCAGTCTCCCTCAACCGATTACAATTGTGCACAGCAGCATGCACATACACATATACATAAATATGAAGGTTTCACAAGTTGTAAATCCACCCACATGCGTGGAGGTAACAACGCGGCTGGCATATGACTTCTAGTACTTAAGCAACCCCTTGTTATGGAATGTATTCCATTTTGCTGACGTTAAGGCGGAATCTTTCTGATTCAACCTGAGCGACACAACATATGGAACGATGTTTGACACGTGTACATACCTCTGAGTATGAAAGCATGTATCATGTAATGTATCTATTAGCTAACAACAGCCTGAGCAGGAAGAAAACGAATGTTTGAGAGTGGCCTCTTGTTGGTCCTTCTCCTCCTAGGCAAATAAATGCAGGGGCTAGTGGCATAAGCTAAAAAGAACAAATCAAATATGTGTCCCCAATCCCCACAGCGCTGTGCACAGCACGCATAACTATGAGTCTTAAAGGGAGATTCCTTCAGAGCAAATAACTACCGCAAGGGTATAACAGAAAAACAGCGTATCATTGAGCCAGACTGTATTTCTAAACTAACCGTGAAAGCGAAGAATACCTGCGTTTTTGGTGTGAGATCCTCGTGCTGTCTGCATTCTGCATTCTAAGTTGTTATTTGTTAAGGCTGCACTCTGATACGTGAAGTGGCTGTTTATGTTCCTTATGAAGTGTTGAGGATATGTAACTGGACTGGGAAAACTCAGTGTTGTCTACCAGCGATGCACTAGCGGTGTCATAAGTCTCTGTACACGCTTGCAGTCCTTTGCGCTACCTCTGCATCCCCAGTTCGCAGAACGCATCAGTAAATATCTATACGATTATATGTACATGCATATATGTACGTGTATATATATATATATATATATATATATATCGTTGAATGTCAGATCTGTGCGGAAGGTTTGTGCCGGTACAGATAAAGTCATTAGGTCCTGGGATTAAAGCCAAATTCACGACCCTTGCTTGAACTCATTCTTTTCCCCTCTGCGAATTTTCTATACTGGCTACGGTATTTTCACATACCTGCAGCAGTAGGTGATTTAGTCTCTAGTAAGTAGGGGTTGATACTTGTTGTAATCACCGTCCTGTTGTAGAAGTACTCTATCAGGAGCGGATATGATAAGATTGTCTGACGACAACAGCTGGCAGAAGATTTCCAACTGAGGTATGAGAAACAAGAAGTCGCCCTTCAGAACATCGTAGCGGCTGCATTTCATCAATACCCTCTCAGACCGATTGAGTTCGAGATTTCTCTGCCTCTGGCTAATTCGATAGCGGAGATTTGCTCGTTTCTTCGTTGCGCTCAATGGCTTCTCTGTGCGCACTTCATTTTACCAGTATTTCCACCCCATAGATGTTATGAAGTAACGTTGGAAACAATGACGCAGGGACTTCCCTATTCCTTAGGCGGAGAAAGAAGCTCAGGTTGAAAAAAGGATAGTTGCTTCATATGTGCCGCTTATACTAAAGTGTATTATTTGTTCCCCAGGTCAAGTGTGAACAGATGAACGTGTACGTTTACACAACTACGTATACTTACGCGTTTCTACACACAGATACTATATATATAATACATACGGTGGGCATGGTTGAAATCATTTGTACATGTACGCGTATAAAGAATCTGGTGCATCCGGAAGGAGCGTTTTGCTGGTTCTTCAATGAAGTGAGGTGTCCACGGCTTGCAAGTTACACACGAGCAGACACAGGCAGGTAGGTGCCCTCAGGCTGCGATAGCACTAAACATTTACATCGGTACCACATCTCTCTTGTAGTGAACTCGTTTTACACAAGAGCACCTGCTGGACTGTGTCCCTTCTTTCAGGCTTCAAATACCAGGAACACATGATTCTTCCTTTTAACGCAAAACATAGTGCAAGAGCATGTCGTTCGCTGCTGGTCATCTCAAAAGAATCTGCAAATGCAGACTGCGCAGACATTGCTTCCACACGTCCTTGTACATGCAATTTCTGTGTGGGCATTCCAGTTATATATCAGAGGAGCAGGAGCGTCTGGTGCTCAGACTGTTCATCTCTGTAACGTCGTAAGAGAATAACACGCTGCATCGTATGCAGTCTTACGGCGTCCGCCCGGGGACTATAGATATGTACGTATAACTGCGTGTACCGCAGGCACGTAGAATCCTCACAAGGCGTCAAAGGTACGTACACGTTACCACGTCAAAGCGGATCTCTACTTGTTACTGCTCTGTCGTCCATGTGCAGTCAGTGCATCTACAAAAAAATAAATCGCCGGCAAAAGTCACCGCGATGAGACTTTTTTCATCATTCTTGTGTCATCTATGTCCAAACCGAAGTGCGGCAAAATCGTTATATTATCACGGGCTCGTACTTCGTCGAGTGGCGAACTGCGTTTCTTGATATCTGGGGTTTTTTTTTGTAAATCTTGATACAGACATCAGGACCTCTAGTTTGCAGTCATTGTATTCATAAAAACCTTGCAGAGTTAATTGGGCAGGCTCAACAGCAGTAAAAAAATAGTGACCATTCTTGCGTACAGTCCTAATTTTTCTCATCTTCTATTTGTGCCAAAATTAGGCAGTGAGAAAGCAATATCAAAAACATTAAAATTGCCAACCTGTCTCAATGATTGGTACGTAGTCTGTCCTTTATGTTATGCCAGTTCCGCACTTGCTACATCCTCTACAGACAAAAACATGTGTGTATGTACATACGTGGAAACCTAAAGAAATTAATTTGACGGTGAAATAACTTTGGAATTGTCTTTAATCTAGTCTATCTCACAGAGGACTTTCAGACATCTATGTGCGCATCAATGCTTCGTGAACAGCCATTTGTATACTTGTGACGGAGTAGCGTCAGAGGGATGACTTTGGTGTGATCGTTTTCTTCTAGACGCAGGCGGGTAAGGGCACTGTATTTCTCTGGGAATACCACCTACGGATGTGGGACGTAGTTGGATACATATACATGTGAAATCCCTTCGAAAAGAAGACTTTACACCTTCCGCAGTTAATGCAGGTTATCGATTCGTATTCCAGAAAATTCATCTCTGCCCAATACGTCTGGAACCCCGGCCTGTGCCGCGTCGTAGTTTGTAAAGCTTTACATGAATATTCGTACACGCGCTTTCCACATAGACATGTTCTAAAAAACTTGATATCTATGCTTCATATATACATATATATGTATACACAGAGAAAGATAAAAAATAGGTAGATAGATGGTGATGGGTAAGCAGATGTTTTGCCACGTCGTTTTTCTCTCTGCAGAAGCGAGACATGAGTGGAAGAGCTTTCCAACATCATCAGAGGCATGCCCATCCTGTCGAGCTTGGGACGTAGAAATTTAGCTTGCTGCAATCCTGTAACGCCGCAGTTATTTAACATTCCATCTCGGTAGTTGCTATTCAGTTTACCTGTGCAGGATTTTACTCATGTATGTGCGTAAGTAATCCACATGCTGGTGTGAATCAAACAAACATGCACAAACGTATATATTTATGTATATATATATATATATATGTATATATATGTATGCGTATGATGAGATATACGCACTTTGATTCCAACAGAGATACATTTGTGCAAGAGGCTAACATGTATATACATGCACTATGTGCAGGTGAACGATCGGAGATATCAGTCCTTGAACCTAATTTTTCAGGGTGTCAAAACTCTTCGTGTTGATGACAGTCCAGTGTCTTCGTGTTCAATCCCGGTTACATCAAATAAAATCGCCTTCTTTTTTGAAGAGACACTTTTCTTCTACGTTTCACGTCAATTTGACATCAAAAGCAGCCATCGGCTGTTGAAGCAGCCATTGCATTGAAACTTGACCGGCAGATTTGCTCGGTATTCGTTAAACGAGTTTTAAACTTTCTCTTCAGAGAATCTCGCCAAGCATGTAACCTCTCCCGCTGAAGTACATATACACGTCGTGTTTTGATGCTGGGAGTTCTTTGTATGCATCTTTGCAGGAGAACGAGTGTCTACAAACCGGGATATGAATACATGGCTGTAGAGGTGTGTCTCCATCTGTGCATACACGAAGAAAGCGAAGATATGTACATACGTCCAAATAATCAAATTTTTTCGTCTCAGTTTCCTCAACCCAGTGGCTACATTCACATTAATATTTGACCCTATTATGCGGCTTCATTACGACTTCGACTCTCAGTTGTCGCCACACTGATGACGCCACTTTATTTCCTGCGTGCGAAGTCGCGTATCTTTAAACATCTTTTCTTCTTCTTGTGGAACTCTGTTCTTCTGTACTTCATATATATATATATATATATACATACATCTATATAAGACGAATATATGTGTATACACACACGCACACACACACACACACACACACACACAGACGCGTATATCTAACACGCCAACAAGTGTATATACATGTGTTCAGCTATATTTCGAAACCACTCAGGAGGCACTCCCTACATAGCCGCAAACAGATGCAAAATATGGAGATGTATGCATATATGAAAGCACTACATTAAAAATGTTCTTCAGCACAACTTCAGTCGTCTACACGTGCAGTAGGCGTCATTCACTCGATCAGGAGTAAGAAGGGGACCCTTCAAATTCTTCTCCCAAAGCTTTCTGTTTTCCTCGCATATGCGTGTGTGTATCGAATCTGCAAACGTAGAGATATTCAAAAGTACAAAAGTGATTGTGTTTCTGCACACTCAGCAGATTCAGCGGGATCAGTATTCTACTATGAATTCTTCCCTTCAATTTTTTGAAGACAAGAACACGACTTCAAGGTCGCACTCATTACACCCAAAAGAGACAGGCTGCGTAGAATGCCTATTCTGTCCCCAGAAGGTCATCAATTTTATAGACAAACGTACAAATCTACGCACCTGGATGCACACAGAATGGGGATTTTGCCCAGGTGTATATACGCTTGAGAACGCAGGCACGACAAGAAAAAAAGAATAACCATTTGTCTTGGTTATCGTCCATCTTGCCTGTGAACAAACATGAAAGGGTGCAAAAGAAAATCCACATAGCAAGTGTCTCCCTGTGTGGCGTCTTCCACCAAATGCGCAAGAAGTCGTGTCTCGTCCAAGAGCTGCACATCCAAGAGACACAGAAGAAGACACCGCAGAAGTTGAAAGGTGCTGCTGTTCACTTTCATCCTTCAGGACAGGAGTCTGTCAACCAGAACACCAAGAGTAGTACAATCCTCTCTGTATTTGCTCCCTCTCTCTAGCGACGACAGGCAGCACAAGTACTGTCTATATGCTGTCCTTCTCTTTGAAAAACAAAGAACATTATGACCTCTCTCTATGCTCCCCTCTCTGAAGAAAGGAGAAGAAGCAGCAGTACGACCACTGTTTTATGCTGTCCTTCTCTCAGAGAAAGAGAGTTACAACCAGTCTCTATGCTGAACCATCTCTGCGAAGAAGAGTACGAGAACCTCTATCCTCCTACATCCGGTCCCTTCTTGATCGTCTAGCAGCAGGCTGACTACTCAGTAGATTCTCTCTCTCTTTAAAGAGACAAGCCAACTTTGCATATTCACTCCCTCTCTCTGAAAGAAAATGTTCACATCTCTTTCCTATATTATCTATGTTTTCCATATATGCGCACTTGTATCGCTCTGTCTGTGTATGTAGAAATGTACAAAGGCAATTGCACAGAGCAGTAGCGCTGACATCAACTGGAAATACCTACGTCGCACAAGTGTCTGCAAATTTACTATGTCTCCACATACCGTCGTGACACCGCTTCCAGTCAACCAACAGTGATAAAGTTATTAGTAATACAAGTTTACATATATACATACATATATATATGTACACATATATAGAGACAAAGAACGTATCGATGATTCCCAAACACATCAACGAAATCGTGCGATCATTGTGCAGGTGAAGGACAAGTACGTGGGCGTGCATATGGTGTCCAAACGTGCATCCATGTGCAAGCATACACAACTAAAACATATAAACACGAGTGATATATATCATCATCACCTAAAACATAAATGATCGTCTTCTCCAAATCAACGTGAAGTCTGCCCGTATGCATATATATGGAGATCTTGGAATGGGTACAAATGTACGCGCAGGAATAGAAATACAAGAAGATGCACATACACGCAGATGTGGTTCAGTGTATGTACACCGCGTGGCGCGATGCGTCGATGACTGAAGACTTCTAACAAGTAATATCGAACCATGCTTCAATGGATGTGTTTCCAACTGTCCTCTCTACATATACATCATAAATACATATTTTTTCCCTTCTGTCTCGCTACAGTCACATATATAGACATGTGAAGTCTGTGGGAGGTAAGTATTGACGCTGATGTATTCATGTATCTACTCAGAACCGCGGAGACACAAATGTGTGCCTATACATCTCCCACTCACGTGGCATGTATACACAGCCATTTCAACAGAATACGCATGATAGCTGGCCGTATACACGAACAAATCAGAGATCAACCGCCTCAGATCAAAGTACATAGCATATATATATATATATATATATAGGGGTGAAGATAAAGAGGAAGGCAAAGGACCTGCTTGGCGCGGGGCTATGCGTAGCGGCAGGTAAGGCATGTTGAATTTGTCTTTCGGATTTGCTCAATGATCTTCTCACCACAGCTGAGCGAAGAAAACAGATTTACGCTCCATATTTATAATGTCTTTGGTGTCTATACCCACGTCGTCGCCTCACGAAGAACAACGCAGATCAGTCAAAATCAACGTTTATAATTTATCAACAGATGTACCTACATGCAGAAACATGAACGATACAAGCACGAAGGTGACGGTCTTGGCGGACAGCCATATCCAACAACAGGCATATTCCAGTTAACGTAAAACACTGCTGCGAGCGACAATCAGGTATACATACAGTCCACGACAATCATCATCAGTCAGTGTACGTACAGCCCACTCTCAAACCGCCGTGTGTATGTCCCACTAGAACTCAAAAAATCAAGCAAATGAAGCCGGCCATACACCGGGAATATCACTCTCGGGTGTAAATATCGCTTTGTCCCCCAAACACTCGAACAAATGAGCTCATCCACACGGCATATATTCTACAAAACAGAGGTACATATACAAATATACATGCAAGATTTCTTCTAAATGGATAGACATTTTGCAGCGCTGAGGACTCACGAATGTTGTCTTTGAACTGTCTTTCGAAGTACACGTAGACACACAGCGACAGAAAGAAAGAAGGAGGAAAAAACAGCTGCCTGCATGCTCAGCTAAAAACACGTCTCCTCAATTGGGGCAGACTAGAACCTGCTATTACAGGCATATGGAGTCACGTATCTATAGAGAAGAAGCTGCTATCACATGCACGTGGCGTCACTTATCTATACAAAGAAATATGCCCCACACCTCCTGGGGTTCCCTTCATCCGTGCGGGCTACCCAGAGACGACAAGTACGCCTCCTCAGGCACAGTGCCCGCTCCAAACAACTGCACTGCGCAGCGCATGCAGCTTGCAGCACTGAGAGCAGCAGAACCCCAGAGCAGCAGCATTTTCTCATCAGCAGCAACAGCGAGGACATGCCGGGGCTCCGAGGGAGAAAAAGCGAACACCGGCGCCACAGAGGCAACAGTGGCAGCAGCATCAAGAGGCAGTCGGCCTGTCAGCAGCAACAGCTAACACAGCGGTCAGACAACAGCATGCTGGAACGGAACAGCAACAGGGGGCAAAGGAGCAGCGGCAGCACGTCCAGTGGCAGGGAGAAGCAGCAGCAACACCATGGCAGAGACGCGGCAGTGAGCAGCATACGCACAGAAAAAACCCGTTCAGCAATATCAGCAGCAGGAACAACTGCAGCAGAAACAACTGCAGGAGCAGAAGCCACTGCAGCAGCAAAACAATTAGACAACAGAAACAAGTGCAGTGCTGCAGTGTGGATACCTCACTCGGTGCTATGTCTGATACCTTTTGAGTCTTCACAAGATGGAAGCCAGTCTCCCACATAACATGCAAATACGCTACAACAGATGCAGGAGTATATAAGTGGCGGTGCTCGAGAGATGGAACGTGAAGGGTGGTGACGCTTGTTTAAACTGCGTAGTAAGGTCTTTCGTATGATGTAAAATATTGTTTTGCCCCTTCAAACCGCATGCAAAACCATACAGAGGAGGTGTGTACGGAGAAGATAAGTACACGACGAAAAGAGAATGAAAAAGGCAGAGGATGCAAGAGAAGGCATACCCCTGAACATAGGACTACATGCTCTCCAACGTAAAGGAACAATGCAGTGCCTAAGTCGCAAAAAAATACACCATCAAGAAATCTTCACTCCTGTCGCTGCAACGGAATCTGGAAGATAAACATTATCTCGACTCCAGTTGGCTGCCCCGCCTACACAGCAGTACCAGCGACGCACAATACCGCTTATATATTGACACGTAAAAGGTTGTATATTCATGTATCGATATGCACACATATGAGACACTTCCAGAATCGTATGTCAGAAGGAAAGAGCAGAAACCTGCATCAGCCACAAAGCTGCATCAACCCTTTGTCTGCCCAACACGCAAACACAAACATACATACATATACATATATACATATACATATATACATATACATATATATACATATACATATACATATATCTTATATACATATATATCTACATATATTCACAGAACTTACATTTATAGCTTCTCTGCTTGAGTAAACTCTGGAGAAGGGGATAGTACAATTCTTAACGCCACTGGTGGATGATGTAAAAACAGAGCGTAGAGACGTCGCAGCGGTCTCGGCGTTCAAACATCTACACACCTTCTCCCGTGGAAGGCACTTCCAAATCATGCACCACTGCCATCCATATAGATATATCTCTACCCTGTATCCGCATTGATATTTATTTCTATATGTCTGTATATATGTACAGAGACAGAATGAAAGTGGCACACTGTCATGCATAGGTGTACATAGGTGGACTTAAAAGCTATGTGGACGTATACGTCAAGTATGTATACAGGCGTATATATACATAAATATATATATGCATATGTATATGGATATATGTAGGCAGTGCAGATGTATAGAATACAGGAAGACACTTTTCTCCCTCTATGGCGTAGTTCACCGGCAGTTAAACAGAGATAAGGAATACAAGAGGAACAGAAATAGACTGATCGTCCCGCACAGGTGGCATACATGTCTAACTCTCTTTCGGATACGCATGCATATGCACGTCTCAATACACTGCCAGAAGGCATCTTCTTTCTCACTGATTTTTGAATGCTCAATAATCTTCGACGAGATTTCAATGCTGGATCAACATACATATACCCCTTCTCTCTCCCTTGTTTCTCTTTCTTTCTCTCTCTCTGTTTCTCTTTCTGTTTAGCAGGCTGCGGAGAGAAAAAGCATTCGAGTTCTAACAGGAAGATGAATGTGCGTACACATGTCACGCGGAAATTCAAATAGCGTTTCGTTCCTCTCAAATACATGTATTCTTGCTTCAACCCAGCGCTCTCTCTGTGCACCTCTCTCTCTCTACACATCCTATCCATAAATAGATATATATACACTAGAGACAGAGATGAGTAACATATATATATATATATATATATATTGCATATATATTCTTCTGTGTAGAATGGAAGAAGGGGATGAGAGGGTATAGAAAGCATGTTCCATTCTGTAGCTCTCTACAGCATGCATAAATGTTTCAAAAGACATTCCTCACCCTTTGAAGCATCTTGCGTTCGCTTTTTCTCAATGAAAAGAGCGATGTAGAGGAAGAGCCGCCAGGTAAGAGAGGGCAGGATACGCATGCACCGGCAGCCCCATGAACCGCAGCAGGTGCCACACTCGTTCATCTTCGCGCACTTCAGACTTCGGAACGCCTTTCAGAAAAAGCCAAAATAAAGGAAATCAACAAAGCATAGGAAGAACGTGAAGAAAGAAGGAGAGAAAGAAGGAAAGCAAACAAATTCAAGAGAAAGAAACAAGAAAAGGAGAAGAAAGAAAGAAATGCAAACAAATCCAAGAAGAAAGGAAGAGAAAGACGAAAAGGAACGCAGACTCTACAAGTGGTGCAAGAGCAGAAGAAAACGAAGAGGAAAGAAGGAGAAGAAGAAGGAGGAAACACAGGAGAGAAGAAAGTGGTTAGCAGCGGAAGAGTTCAAAAGTTGGAGAGAGGCAGCAAGAGCAAAAGAAATGCAACAGGCATCGGAAAAGGACAAAGAGATCTGCAGAGAGTGTTTCTTCTCTTCGCGTGTTCTTCTGCTCTGGTGGTGTGTACATGTAACCCGGTGCTCTTATTTCTTTTCTTCCTAAACATCGCACTCTCAGAGGAACTCTAAACAAAAGACAACTCCCCTGTCCTCCTCTTCGTCTCTGCATCTGTTTCTTTCTTCTTTTTCTTCTTTTGCTTCTTCTTCTTCTTCTTCTCTGTCTACGTCTTCTTCTTCTGTCTCTGTATCTTTTTTTGTGTGTCTCTCTTTCTATATCAGCGTTTACGAGAGACAGAGCGATCAACACGTGAAAAAGAAAAAAGCAGCAGAAAGGAGAAAAGCGAAAGTAAAGAAGAAAAAAGAAAGAAATATAATCAAAAGTCAATATGAGGAACTTGAGCAGCAGAGGTATTCTTCTCATATATATACGTATTTATACATATATCTCTAATGAGCGATGCCGCTCTTCTGCTGTTGTTCCTCTTGCTGTGATCTCTCTCTGCTGCTCTGCGATGCATCCTCAGGACAGTTCTTCTTTCGTTTGTCTTTTTTTCCTCTGTTTCTCCATTGTCCTCTTCCTGCTTCTTGTCACTGCCCTACTTTCGCTCTTTCATCTCCTTCTCTCTCTGCGAGCAGCAGTGTGTTTCTCTCTGCCTTTTCATTCTTCTCTGTATGGCTAAGAACTATCTTCTACTCTCTTCAACTTCCTGCTCAGTGAAACCCATCTCATTCCCTCTATCCGCCGAGTAATATCATTTGCTCTCCCGACTTCCTCTATGATATATATATATATATGTAGACGTGTATCTTTCTCTGGAACAGCCGTACCGCATGTTAAACATTGCCATGATAAAAATAGGAAGAAGTTTAAGCAGATCCGGGTATCAGCTGCCCTGCTGCAAGAACTCGCGGCGCACTGCAACAACACTCTCACACACATATACACTTATATATGTGTATATATATATCCTTATATATACATACATTCCGCTGTGACTCAGTATACACACATACAGGTACATATGACTTCCCTTTGAAACAATCTATATACATATACATACATACCCATAAGGTTGGTGTGACCTAAGTATGTGTACAACAAGCTTTACTTCAGTATACGACTTCTTCTTTAACTCCCGTGTAAACCCTATCGCTCTGAGTCAAAGGGTGCTCAGGATTCCCTTGCTGCCCGTCCACCTCATGTCCATTCATCTCTGTCTAACGGTGATAATACACCCGGGCGCTTCCAAGCGCAAATACACACGACAAATATACAATCTATATATATACATATATATACACATATATATCTCTATACACGTGTGACGCATAATGTATCATCCGTTTTATCTATATCTATAGCTATATATATATATATATATATATATATATATATATAGCATGCGTATATGTGTGTGTCTCTATATAGATACGTTTGTATTTGTATTGATTATTCAACCACACATATAAAAGATACGCCTCTCAACATACACAGCACGGAATAGCTGCGGTTCAGAGGTATCTGTAGATACAAAACACACATGAAAAAATACACATGTGGGTATATAGGGTTATATGGTCGAAGACCTTGGGGTGTCTTACGTTGCTTCCCGATAGGCGCAGAGTATGGCGACAAGGCGGTCGATGGTCTTCTCCTTCCATATTCTCTTCGTGAAGCAGCCATCTTGGCAGCAGTGCGCGGCATCAGTGCAGCCATGGATTCAACCTGAAGAGAAGTCTGTGCGCATCCGATTGATATGCAGTTGAAGGATCAGGGAAAGAGATATATAAACGCTACTGAAGTAGAAGCCACGTAGAAAGGCGCTATATACTCAACATCAAAAAGTTCCTCCAGCAGACAGGGGACATTGATGTCTCTCTGGCAGTGGGCTTACACTCCGCCGCAAAACCTCTTTCAAATCCACTTCGCCATTGCAGAGATAATGCAGGCAATGGTCATACACACGCTCATATACATTCATATCTATACATATACATATATACATATATGTACGTGTCAAAATATCTCTCTCTCTTTCTCTCTACTCTCTCTCCCTCTCTATCTACATATATACATAGGTGACCAGAGAGGCATACATATATCGAAGCAAAGCATGATATACATTAATATATAATATATCGAAGCAAAGCACAATATACATTTATATATATGGTCTGAGAAAGGGGAAAAGAGACAGACACAGACGCAGAGAAGAAGAAGTTATATTTGAGATGAATAGGAAGCACCTGGGCTGTTGAAAAAAAATTCCTACGAGAGCCAGTGTTGGCCACAACGCTCATATTCATCGACTTCCGTCAGCAGACAGCTATACACAGAACCACAGGATGAGAGGGAGAGAATTTTACATTGACATAAAAGAGGAAGGATATATATAGCATAGCTACACGTGAGAGAGACACATACAGACAGCGATAAGGATATACAAGAAGTGGATATACGGCATGCAAGGGTTGCAAGGAGGTGAAATTCTGCTGAGTTGAAGGCATACGTACGTCCTTTTTCCACTTCTTTCTTTTGCAATTTCTTTCTTTAATACGTAAAGTTGAGACTCTCCTGCCACGCGCAGGGAAATGCTGATCTTGCTACTGCTCCTTCTGCGCTACTGCGTGGCTGCTGCTGCAAGTCTGCTGCTGCCAGTGCTAATGGAGACGCACCCTCAGCGAAACGGAAGAGAGAGGAGAGGGAGAAGGTGATGGGAAGAGAGAGAGTGTGCACTCTCAGAAAGCGACGATAGAAGAAGCCGTTGTCATCTTTGAGCAGTGGCAGCAGCAAGTGTGCCCCTGATTTACGCGGCGGCTGCGGCGGCGTGTAGACGCAGACGCACTGTACGTACACCTGCTTCAAAAGAATCTAATCTGCGTCAGCAGATTGCACATCCACATTCAGCAAAAAACGTTTCACTCACTCATTTCTCAATGAAGGATGACAGTGAAGAGTCCCAATCGAGAAACGCGGAAGCACGCCTTGAATGCGGTGTACGTTGCCTCAACAGGTAGACACAAAAATTATCAAATGCTAGATCATCTTTTACGAAAAGCAAACAGCAGACACCCCCACGAAACATCTACTCTCTTTCTTCGCAGAGATCCTCTTACACATGAATTCGTCCGTACGTCTACGCTATATATATATAGATAGAGAGAGATATATGTTTCTGCGTATATGTAACGTCACCAGAGAGGAACATGGCTTTTCATTTCAGTACTAGATTCCACGGCAAACTGCAGCAACAGCGAAGGTTGTTAGAATGTCTAATCGAGATATATAGATATATACATGTACGCAATAATATGTCGATAGCAAAATACATTTTACATATATGTCCGGATATATATAAATATATCTTTGAATACATACACGTATCTCTGTGTCCCTGTCTCTGAGTGGATATGTAGATGGTTCTGGCTGCTATCTTTGAAGATGTGGATTTCATTTCTTCGAGAGTGTCTTGAGGGTACCAACTGACTTTACCCACAAGCATACGAGGGAGAAAGACGGCGAATAACAGTGAAATCCAGCAACGTCGCGATGGTTTCCTTGTGCACTTGAAGACAATAAACTGTAAAAGCAGAAAGGCTGTGCATGTTCGAGAAGCAACAATTACAGATAATACATATGGATGCAGGAAGAGCGTAAGCTGTACTTGAAGAAGAAACATGCATATATATATATATATATAGAGAGAGAGAGAGAGAGAGAGAGATAGATAGATCGCTCTTGGAGGAAAGGAAGAGACAGAGACGAACATACATATATAAATATATGTCTATGTATATGTATGTCAGCGAAAGAGTGAGTTCAGCTTAAGAGTCTGAGAGGAGGAGGTGGGTAAAACCTACTGCTGATTGATTTTGCAAGTGAAAGCGAGTGTGGAGTCGACATCAAGACGCGGAATGCGAAGATTGATCGTAGAGGACGCGAGGACCGCCAAAGGGAGAAAGAATGGCTTCACTGCAATGCCGGTGGTGGCTCGTAGCAGAATTCACAGAAAGCCAGCGGAGATGTGAGCAGTCTGCGTAGGTCCTCGTAGATGCGCTGTAGTCTCTGCAATCAGAGAGCAAAGGAAACGTTTTCTCTTCAAGATGTCTTCTTCAGACAGGTTCGCTTCAATGGATTGCACACTGATACACACACCGCAGAAGGGGTGTCGCCACTCTCAGAAGACGCTGTTTCATCCGAAGGAAAATCAATTAGAAGCGGAATTTCACCGAAAGGTGAGACAGTCTGTATCTGCGTGAAAGACAGCCGCAGCAGGAGGCGAGCAGCAGGAGAGGCACTGGGTGAGCAGCAACTCAAAAGAAGAGGAAAAGTGAAACAGAAAAACGGTCTTAGAGGACACACAGGAAGGAAGCCAAGTGCTGTTCTTTCTACACAGAAGCCTCTGAGACTTGGAGACAAAAGAAAGATAGACACCTGGTGCGCGACAAATGGCTTCAGTATAATGCGCAACACATACATCGAGAGGAGAAATAGCAAGTGCATGATCACTTCAAGAAAAAATGCATTTTCAAAAAACCTTTGGAAAAGAACATAAAACACAGGCGTTTATAGACGACGAGATCAAAGGCCAACACCACCCACGCAACATGCTTTCTCAACAACTAGGCGATGCTCCGCTGTACGTACGCCCTGTGAGATGTACGCACACTTCATAAGGTGTGCCACACACCGTTTTCATGGGAAAAAGAGTTTTTCGATGGAGATGCAGATTCCGTTGAGTTGCGCTCTCTCAGCTCCTCGTCTACAGCCGGGCTGGCTAGCCGGAGGGATCTCTGGAAGAAACTTGTTGGCCAGCCACAGCGGTCCTCTGAAGCTTGCTACTAGCTCGCTTCATAGCTACTAAATCAGCACCATCGAGCGCAGAAGCAGCAAGGCCGCTCTCGCTCCAACATGCGAAAGGAGTCACAAGTGTCGACACACTGGAGGAAGTGCATGGAGTTGGCTAGCTGCGCTACTGCGAGAGAACGCTGGTAACTGACTGGCTGGAGACAAGGCGTCAGCTCTAGCTAGCTGACAGCCTAAGGAAAGCAAGATGTTGGCTACCTCACACAGTACCTTGGTGCAAGATAGAACGCATGCAGTTGGCTAGTTGGTGGCTAGCTGCTCCTACGTGCATGTGGACTGACACTGAGACATCATCCAACAACGCATGTCCCGTCTTACATACACACAAAGATCTACATTCAGAGGAGAGAAAGACAGAAGGACAATTCCTGAATAAACGAATACACAATTATAAAGTGTAGAATATATATATACATGTAATGCACAGACACATATCTTCCATATACACATGGATATATCTATGCATATATTTGTACTTAGATACATATTTTCCATATATATATATATATATATATACTCGCATACGTATGCAGAGATCCACTCATTCATATTTCTCTTAACATGCATGTATCGCTCCACCGACACCAACGGGGACAAAGATATCTCTCTGTCATTCTAGAGACCTCCCTCTATATATGTGTATGAATAAATAGATCTCTGTGGTATTAATATATATATATATATATATATATATATATTGAAATCCAGAAATCGCAACGATGTTTCATTCTCCTTTATACATACACGTATATGGAAAGAGATATTGAAGACATGAGACATAGAGATGTATATATATATATATATATATATATTGGGTTCATTAGTTGCAGAGAAGTTTCACTCTCTCTATATGTATGGTATATGGATAGATAGATATTGAAGACGCCAGTATACACATCTGTACATATATATATATATATATATTGGATAAAGTAGGCAGTTTCACTCTCTCTCTATACATAGTACATGGATGAATAGGTATTGGGAACGCCCAGTCTACATATATCTATATGAATGTATATAGAATGAAGTACGTCGTCGCAGGAAGTCTCAACGATGATGCGGCGTATCTGGAGAAGAACTACTTCCTCGAGGAAGAAGAAAAAGAAGAGTCAAGAGAGTTGTTGTCGTTGAGGGGACACGAGACAGAGACAGTGGACAGAGAGACACCGAGACAGGTGTAGAGAGGCACTCAAAAAAAAGAGACTGACACCTCGTCACTACTCCCCACCCATATATGACATTATATTTCCACAGAGACAGAGGAAGAAAGCGAGGAAGAAGAAGAAGAAACACAGACAGAAAAAGAAAAAGACAAAGAGCCAAACATTACCGATTCCAGACGAAGTCATGCTGATAGAAGACTTTGCCTCCTGTCTGTGTCGCGATGAGAGAGAGTCTTCAACAGCATTTTCTCCTTTCGGCTGCTTGGATACGCATTCACGTCACGCAGACGCCACTGGTCAACAGCATTGCAGCAGCAGTTGATCGTAAATCCCCTGCCTGAAGAAGCGGTGCAAAAGAAATCCAGTAGACTGAAAAGAAAGAACCGAGATGCAGAAGATGACTTGAAAGACTTCAATCCAAAAGGCAGAAGGATTCAAAGAAAATAATAACGACAACTTCTTCATATATTTACATATATACGTGCATAAAGTGGAAAGGAGAAAGAGAAAGGAGAAGAGAAAACGTTTCCTTTCTTTATGTGAAGGTCGCAACCACACGGAAAGGCAAAGTGGAATCATTTCACTCTGTTCAACGTAAACATGCTGCTGCTACTTGAGGAGGGGGCAAAGAAAGTCTTACGAAGGACTGCGCGAACAAGAAAAGAAAAAATTAAAGGAAGAGAAGAAAAAAGGAGAACGAGAAAAAGAGGAAGAAAAAGGGAGAGAAGGGAGAAGAAGAAGGAAGAGAAAGTTTTCCGAGACAACCAACGTGAAGAAAGCAAGACAATGCGCATTTGCGAAGGAAGAAGAAAAGAGCAATGCAGTAAGGAGATGTTTGAAAGAAGTTTGGGGAGATGAGCATGACCTGTTGCACTTCAAAAGAAGCTCCACGGACCCCGTGGTTTCTTGCCAGGGCTCCTCCTTCCAGTGCGCCAAAGCCTGCGAGAGACACAGCCAGAGACAAGAGACAATATGACGAACTAACAGCAAAAGAGACAGCAGCAGGAAGCAGACAGCAGCAGCGGGATGGAACGGCAGCAGCAGCAAGCAAACGCAGCAACAGCAGCAGCAGGACGAAACAACAGGACGGAGACGCTGGACGGACGACAGCAGCAGCAGCAGACATTTGCCGCAGACTTAAACTAACATCAATGAGGCCGTCACATCGGAAAAGGAATGTTACTTCAGTACGTCTGAAATGAATAGCAGAAAAAGTGCAGGTAAATTAGTAGGTAGGTAGTGACTGGGGATTCTCTCTGCACAGGCTTCAAACACTTCGAGACAAAGATCCTCCTCGACACTGCGTGTGGGACTTCATCGAGAGAATGAGACAGGGAGGAACAACAGAAAAGCACAGGACAGAAGCACAGAGATAAAGCAACAAAAGCGCACTGCTACACTGACAGCAACCGAGAGACTCACAGAAACAGGAGATGGAGACAGATACACCCGATACGAAAGAAAACAACTCAAAATCTCCACAGGCGACAGGAGAGGGGACCGCTCACGAAGATAATGCCAACAATAGAGGAACTTCAACAAGCAGCAACACAGCAGCTCCAGCACAGCTGATTAGAAAGGAGAGTGGGTACCGTAATTAGGGAGATGGGAATAGAAAATTTCAACAGCACCGCCTGCCCCCGAAGCGAGACAAGATGGTGCTGCTTTCAATGCAGCGTTCCTGCTGCTCGCTCTCCAGCGTCTCGACGCATCTCTTCAAGGAGACTTGGCAGTCGTTCGACGACATTCAAAAGCTACCAGCACACCCACCACATGCAGAAGAGAGCACAGCCTGTGACAGCAAAGCAGAAGAAGAAGAAGAAGAATAAAAGACGAAGAACCAGCGTCGGCAATCAGAGGCTTTGAAAGTTCATTGCACCTTCTTTCTTTTTCTGTCGAGAAAAGAAGGTGCGCGTGAGTTCTCCGCGTCATCATATTGCTTCTACAAAGATATCTATCCATACAGATATACATGTATAGATATATACATATTTGTGTAGTTATAAATGTACATAAATACACATATAAAGTTCTGTATATACATAGATATATATGTATAAAAATAATATACGTAGATACACGTACAGATACGCATATACAGATAACTATATATATATATATATATAAATTCTACGCGAACCCATGAATGTGAACATCTGCAGGTTCAGTGACGTTCTGGAGTTAGCCTTTTGTTCTTTTGTTGAAGAAGAAAAGATGATGCTTGTCTGGCAGCCCGTGTGGCAGTCATAACGATGTGCTCGTGAGGCATCCCGCCTCGGAAAGAGCATCGCGTATGCATATATAGATACAAATACACATCTGTATATACACACAGATGCAGGTACACATATCCAGATACACATATAGATTAGATACATACACATTTATGCGCATACGTACAGATTCATATACATACGCATATAGATATAGATGCACATCCACATATACCCACATACACACAGATGTATGTCGG
>JAEOAE010001754.1:0-36829 GCA_036365155.1 Meriones psammophilus
CTACTACTACTGCTGCCTTAGCACTCAGAGAAAAGATATACGTGCGGAACCTGGAAGAGGCAGCAGCAGTGGGGCACAGGGCTTGCTTGTTCTTTATGCTGGGGCAACTATTATCGGCATAGGTGCCTCTCGAGTCATCCAGCTGTTTTAGAGCCCATATATTCGCAGAAATGTATAGGCAACAAGTGTATCAGTTTTTCCTTGAAATAGATATATTCGTCTGGAAAGTATGCGCAATGCAGAGAGCAGGTCCGTCTCTGTATCTGTGAATATCTATATACATGAGAGGAGGCAGCCGCATGAACAAGACAGGGACATGGATATAAAGAAGCTGCTGCGCCTGGAAGAGAACTCCGCTCATACGTCTCCTTTTGCTTCTCGCTCTACGCATGTACACATGTAAAAGGAGGGCATATACATATAGAGAGAGCCCAAGTGCATCTCAGGCTTTCTACGGAAAAGACGCTGTAGGCCAATCTTTTCAGTCTTTGCTGTTGCTACTCCTGCTTCTCCTTCAGTTCTGCTGCTGCTGCTGCATGTCTGCTGCTGCGGCTGATACCTTTGTATATACGAGGGCCTCGCTGCACACCTCAACGTTTTGTTTGATAATCCTGCCCGTCCACCTGCAGCAGCAGCAGCAGCAGCACTTGAACAGAAGTAGATCCGCCAAGGAGGGGGGCAGCATATCCCCAGCAGCAGCAGGCGCTGTAGCAGCAGCAGGAGCTGCAGCAGCAGCATGAGAGGGGCAGCCAGCAGCAGCAGAGATGCGAAAAAAGAAGAGCAGCAACACCCGAGCAGCCAGCGAAGAGAGGGTGCAGGTTCAGCAGCAAGTGCAGGAGACGAGAAGCATCAAACCCTCCCAGGAAGAAGCAATAGCGGCAGAGACTTTTAGTAAACATGAGGAGGACAGCAGCAGCAGGGGTCTACCACCACTCCACCGAAGAGACGCCCAGCAGGGCAAAGGCAGCAGCAGCTGCAGTAGGAACAACAGCCTTCGAAGACAGCAGCAGCAATATTTAGGCTCCGCTGTTCTCCCCCCCGCAGAAGCCACAACAACAGCAGCAGTGTCACCAGCGCTGTTTCTGTTATCTTTCGAACACATACAAGGAGACATAGAGAGGGAAACATATATATGTTCATATATATATATATATATATATATATATATATATATATATTTTATATTTATATTTGTAAATATAAATACTCTCTTCTTTCTCTGTATATAGATATATGAACACACATATGTGTATATAGTCCGTTCCCTCTCTGTATCTATAAAATTCCGGCGGTGAAGGATGCAAGAAAAAGAGAAGCAGCAGCAGTTGACGAAGGTTCGATAAGAGCTAGCAGCACAGCAGCAGCACAGCAATCAGCAGGTCTCTTCTTCTACATGTTGCAAGAGAAATATTCATTTGTGGATATAAAGGACGACTCTGTGAGTAGTTCTGAGATCAAGGAACAGGCCTTTCTATTGACCTTCTATCTATCTAACAAAAGAGCAAACTGCTTGTGCCATCCTCTTCCCTTTCTTGAGCAATACCCAGAGAACCATACAAAGATAGTAGAGACAGACACACAGAAAGTAGATACATATATGCATATATATATATATATATATATATGTGTGTATAATATATATATATATGTATATATATATATATATATACATATATGTAAAGATATAGACAGACAGAGGGTATTTCTGTGGTTTGCATATTGGTGGAGAGAAAGGCACAAAAGGAAGGAAAAGAACTGAGTACACATGCAGAAAGAGACAGAGAAGGCATGTAGAAACGCATGTTGCAGCAGGCAAACGGACACCTGTAGAGGCGAGAAGGAACAAGTCGGGGCCTCTACAAGATAAAGAGGAGACAGCAGAGGAGAGCGGAGAAAGACAGACAGAAACAGAGAGGAAGAAGAAAGAAGGTCAAAGAGAACAGTACTTGAATGCACTGAGGAGTTCTACTGCAGAACAGACAGGAGGAAAAAGGACGGACGGTGACATATCCAGCTGCAATTTTTCTCGGCTTCTCTGCGAGAGACAACTCCTGCGAGACTCAGACGCCGCGCCAGCCATTCAAAACTCCTGCAGCAGCAACAGCAACGGCAGGAGCAACAGCAACTGCAGCAGCAGCAACAACCGAGATACCGCCGACCGACCCAGAGCGAGAAGCCGCGGGAAAAACTCAGCAACAGCAGGACATAGCGAGCAGAAAATGGAGCATCAGGGAGGGATAGCCCCCAGCAGGAACAGCGGTAGCAGGAGGAGGAATAGCAAAAAGCAGCAGCAGCAGAAGGAATAGCAGCACCAGCAGGGAAAAGGAAGAAGAATAGCAGCAGCGTTATTACGACGAAGGTACAGTCGATGAAGGAAGAAGCTGGCTTTTTCCTCCCCTTCCTGTTTCTCTCTGCGACGGAGTAAGTCATGCAGCCGCTGCAAATGAAAAAGACTCTTGCAGGAATCACTCATGAGCCTCCGTGAGGTGTCTGTTCCAGCACAATCAGATAGAAGAGAAAGGCACATAAAGATAGATATGAAAATATACCTGAATGTGCACGTGTATTCAGTCGTAGAGACATGTGGAGAGCCGCTTAGAAAGAAAACAGATGAGAGAGATCGATATGTATACATCCAGCGTTAGATGCGCTGCTTTCGACCAGCGGAGTATGGAGATCCACTTGTAGACATCCAGAAATAAATAGTTCTTGCTGCGTTGCAACAGCGCAGTCCGTGTCCTCTTCACCGTTTCCTTGGCAACGTACGCGCCAACCATCGCCTTGCTCCTTCTTTGATACTGCCCGCGTCTCGTGTGGCTGCGGCCGTTCCTCTTTCTTCGGCTTCCCGTGTGCTGAGAGCCGTACCACGAAAAAGAAGCTACAAGCTCAGCTTCGTTTGAATACGTATATGTTCACAGGTAGGACTATATATATATATATATATATATATACATCTGTTGTATTCATAGAAGAATTACATGTAATACGTGATATGTAATAGTCGTAGGCGGTACAAAAAGGGAGAAGACGATGGAAGAAAAAGCCGCTGGAGAGATTGTGAGAGCTGGATGTGCGCCAAGAAAAGAAGACGTCGAAAGAAGAAAATAAATCAAAGAGAAAGATATCAATGCAAAGAAGAAGTACCGTTGACTAACGGGCAGTGTGCGAGTCAAGAGGGCGATACGCTCTTTTGGAAGAGGTGTGTATACCGCAAAATTAAGATCGTGGCAGTTAGGATGTTCAGGAAGTAGTGATTAAGGAAAGAGAAGGAGAATTAAAAAAGAATGTCACGGAGGAAAAAGATGAAAATGTGTTGGGATGACCTTCTTGAGAAAATAGAGTACCGTCGGTCTCCGTACATTCGCGGTGTATAGACAGTAGTACATTGTGGATCCGCGGTGTATGGGCAGGCCCGAAAGAAACGGAAAAAATCATAGGAAAATAAGAACGATTGCCGAAGAAAAAAGTGAATACCAAGAGAAGCAGATGATTATGTGGAAAAGAAGGCTTTAGAACTGTTTGGAAGAACCTGTAAAAGGAGAATTCACGCCGAAGCAGTCTACAGTGACTGGTGCACTGGGTGTACAGTTGATACGGGTATGGCTATATAAGTATGCACACGGCAGCAGGAAGAGCCTTGAAGCGTTGAGGAGGAAAAGGATGGAGAGATTAAAAAGGAAAGGAAAAAATTTTTAAAATGTAGTTCTCACAAGGATTGTGTCGGTTTCAGGAGGGAAAGGGAACGCGCGATAAGGGAAGAGAGGAACAGTTCACCGAATTCAAAGAAGTCGCATAACATGGAGGAGTTCACGCAGAGGAGTAGAAAAGCAAAAAGAAGACATATTATCGTGTGTAGTTTGCATAACAGCGAAAATGGAAAGGTAATCGGAGCTCCCTACTCCACAGATCCAGAGAAAAAGTCAAGAAACTCAGAAAAAAATTGTTCAAAGAGAACAGCGATCGGTAGCCAGGTTCACTTAAGACGAAGAGGGGCTCGCTATTGCAGGCACATCTACGTAAATTCATTTGAAAAATCAATAGGCAGACCTAGATCTCGGCTCCTGTATTTGAAAAATATATTCTAAATGCCAGTCACCCATATATGTGCATATGTCAGCGTTTTTTTTAATGGAGGTTGTCCGCCGCAGACCCGCATGCAGTAGACACACTCCTTCACTGTCCTCCGTCCACTATTCTATATACACACATACACATATATATGTATCTATAGGTATAGATAGATATAGATAGGTAAATAGTTGATACAGATACAGATGTAGATATATATAGGTTTGTCCTTTCACGTCGCTGTGTGTATCTTTATGGACTGGTGGCAGGATCTGCTGTTTCAAGTGGAATATGCTACCGGGTAGATGGTCAATCCATGTGTGGCCCTTTACTTGTAATTTTCATTCTTCTGATGTCCTTCACAGAAATGCGCATCTACTGACAGTCACACATGTATGTTTATGCATCTATATCTATACATCTATCTATCTATCTATCAATTTATCTATCTGTCTATATATATATATATATACGCACATAGTGGGGTCATAGAGAATTTGTGCTGCTATAACTGCAGTTACAAACGAGACGCTGCATGCCCGTAGCTTCACCGTGAAGGCAGCGTAGAGAGTTGGTTTTCACTGGTACTGCTGCTGCTGGTGGTATTTGTGTTGCTCGTAACGCTGGTGCTCTTGATAGAGTGGTGTTGGTGTCACCCTCTTGCTGCTACTTCTTTGCTTGGTGCTGCTGTTGTCTGCTGCGGTTGCTGGTTCAATGGCTGTAATTGTTAGTGTTGCTGTGGCTGCTGGCGTTGTTGCGGTTGGGTTCTCTTGGTGCTGCTGCGCCTGTGGCTGCCGTGAAGCTTCCACTTCTTCCTACATCCTCTCGCAACCTCATGCTGCTGCTAACAAACGCCGCAGGGTCCGCCTTTGTTGCTGTACAAGCTGCTGCTCCTGCTGTTGGGTTGCTACTGTTGCTGCTACTATTGTTTCTTTCGCTGTACCGGTAAAAAGTGCTGCTGTTGCTGCTGCTACATCATGTACTGCGATGGAGCGATAGAGAAAAGAAAGTCTTTAACTCCTCATGAAGGCACCTCGAAGTTGTGGAAATCATAGGCTTTAATACATATAGAGGGCAACCTTTTTATGTATAAGCGTCTGAAGCACGTAGAACCTCAATCATTAAGTTCCACATGGTGTAACTTTTTCACAGTGGAGGTGTACATGTACACCGTAATATTCAGACAAGCACATGGGAGTCTACGTTTTGAGGAAGCCAGGTGCAAACACGTTCTCAGAAGGCGAAAAAGAGACTCACTTTGAAAGGAGCTCGCTAACGAGAAAAAGGATGTATATCTGTCCACATTTGAAATAGCGAATCAATAGTTGCTTATACGTACATTTATCTCTACATCTGGACGCGTATATACACGTGCATGTATCAGAAAATATGTCTATACACGCACATGTATAGAGCGATCGTAGAAACTTTCCAGCAAGACTCAACACACCGATTGCGGTCGTTATACCTGCGTTTTATCGATGGCGTGAATGTATATATATATATAAAAAGAGAGAGAGAGGGAGAAAGAAAGAATGCTTACTGTTGTATTGGGAGATATCAAAGCAAACTACGTATGGAGATCAGTGAACATGACTACGCATGGATTTATACATGTTCGTGTAGCGATATGTATACCTGTCTAAACATACATATCCATATACATATATATATATATATATATGGATATAAATATATATATAGAGACATAGATAGATAAATATACATTTATAGATATATGTATATGTGTATGTGGTTGGAAAGACAATATGTATACATATATATATATATATATATATATATATATATGGATATAAATAGATATATAGAGACATAGATAGATAAATATACATTTATAGATATATGTATATGTGTATGTGGTTGGAAAGACGATATGTATTTGTGATCGACTGTTCTGGCTCGCTGTTGTCTCTGCAGAAGTGAAGATGTAAGATTTATTGAGGCCTATGTATTGATAGAAATGTAATCACAATCCAACTTCATCAAGTGCAAAGGCGTCTCTCAAAGATAAGACGCATACATACTTGAGCCACAACTTTAAAGCGAAGACTGGATATATACTACTTCATTTTTCGCGTATGAAGGTGTACGTACAGCTGCGTGGACACAGATACACATACGTATACAGGAAGAAAGAGTAAGAGCAAGAGAAGTAGATCTGCATGAACAGTTGAAAGTACACAGTATACAGTGTACATGTTTGTTTGTGCGACACACAGAGGTATAGGTAGGTAGGTCTTTGAGTAGTTGAAAGTATATGTTATACATTTTAAGTGTTTAGTTGTGTTTTTGTGGTCGTAAGATGGTTTTAAACGACATTGCTGAGCTGCTTGTGGTGCGACCTCTCTCTTGCACAAGTCGTGCAACGACAGCTGCTGCTTTGCTGTTTCCCATTTGTGGACTCGTCGCGATCACATTCAACTTCACTTTTCAGCGATATATACCGAGGTCCACCTGCTGCTGCTGTCTGCGCGTGAACTGCTGCTACACCGCCCATGAAGAGACAAAGAAGAAGAAATCCTATCTGTGGAATGCAGCAGGCTCCACGAACAAACACTCTTGCACCAGCAGCGGCGGCAGAACCGCGAGAAAACCAGCTGCTGTTATGCCAGCAGCACCAGCAGCAGCAGCAAAGGGTCAGCAGCTCTAACAGCAGCAGCAAGCACGACAGCAGCAACAGGCCAGCGCCAGCCGTACAGTTGTTGTCGTAATAACAGGGGAATACTACTCGTAGCAGAAATAGTAGTAGGTAGTCATAGCAGTCGGTCGTAATAGTAGTAGTAGTAGTAGTAGCAATCGTAGTAGTAGTAGTAATAGCAGTAGGTTGTAGTATTACTCAGTATCGGATTAGCAGTAGTGCGAAGAGTTCTTATTACAAGTACTAGTAGTAAGAATAGCAGTAAACGAATAGTTGTATAGTTGTATATGAGCAGGAGCGTAGGAGTTGTTGTAGTACTAATATAGTGGTAGTAGAAGTAGTAGTGTTGGTACTAGAGTAGTATACTGGTGGTCGTATAGGTGTAGTAGGTGGACAGTAGTACTACCCTAGTACTACTATTATAGCAACTAGCAGGACTGTGGCAGTGGTAGTATAGTTGTAGTAGTAGTAGTAGGAATAGCAGTAGGAGCATAGAAGTAGTAGTAGTAGAGGTACTAGCACTACTAGCACTAGTAAGAGTACTAGTAGGAATACAGCAGTGGCAGTATAGTTGTAGTAGTAGCAGTAGTAGTGCTAAAACAGCAGTAGTAGTAGTAGCAGTGGTCATATAAGCAGTACTGGGACTATGGATACACTAAACGTAGTAGACGTAGTAGTAGTCGTAGTAGTAGTAGTAGTAGTAAGAGCAGTAGTAGTAGTAGCAGCAGCAGTAGTAGTAGGAGTAGTAGTAGTAGTAGTAGTAGTAGTACGAGGTGGTATAGTGGTGGTGGTGGTGGTGATGTAGTAGTGGCAATAATGCTACTAGTAGTATAAGGGATGGAGGAGGAGGAGGGAGGAGGAATAGTAAGTCATAGAAGAAGTAGCAGCAGGCGAGTAGCAGTCGTAGTCTTAACTGTAATGCAGAGTGATAAGCGGAGAGGGGACTAGGAGGAGTCCCTGTCAGTGGGAGTAATAGTAGTTGGAATGGCGAGGATATTCATAGTGGAGGAGGAAGTAGAGGAGTTATAGTAGAAGAGGGGTAATAGTCAACAGAAGTAGGAGTAAGAGGAGTAGTAGGGAGTAGGAGAAAGAATAGTAGCGTGAGGGCAGCAATAATGTGTGAGCTACGACACAAGCACTGCAGGCAGGAAACACGAGCTGCTGCAGCAGGAGCAGAAGAGAGAGAGAGGAGCAGCAGGCAGCTGTAGAATATTTACGGGTGCTGCAGTTGAAAGGGACCTTTCTCCACTAAATCTTTAGCCTCAAAAGGGGGTCCGCAGAAAGTATTAAAAAGTACTCTTCTTGCTCTGTTGTTGCTGCAGCGGCGATCTGTTTGATGTCTACAACATCGTCTTGTTCTTCTTTTCACTGCTGCTGCTGCTGCTGCCCTGCCACCCCACATTTACCAGTCACGCCGCTGTGCTGTCAGACTGAAGCCGAGCTGCTGCTGTGGCTGCTATGGCTGCTGCTGTCGCTGCTGCTGTCGCTGCTGCTGTCGCTGCTGCTGTCGCTGCTGCTGTTGCTGTTAGAGCTGCTGCTGTGGCTGCTGCTGCCGCTGTTATGGCTGCTGCTGTGGCTGCTGCTGCGGCTGGAGAGTCCCTGTCCTGTGGCTCGCGTCTCTGCTGTGATTCTCGAGTATGGCTGTTGTGTGCTTTGCGTGTTGCCTCCTATTTCGCTTGTGGAAGAGCAAACGCTGATGGTGCTGTTTGCAGGGTGATGTATTGTGCTGCAACAGCGATTTGTCTCTGAAGGACCCTGCTGCCTGCTGCAGCACCTGCCCCTGGGCGGATACCCCAAAGAAACTGCTGCAGCACCTCGGGCTTCCGCCCGGTCCTGCTGCTGCGCTCTCCTCCCCTGAGTCTCCAGGGCAACACCGCTGCTGTTCCAATGCTGTTTGTGCTGCTGCTGCAATGTCTTCTGCGTTGTGTTGTTCGCCTCGTCGTTTTGTGCTGCTGCTCTCCGCTTTTCCCTGCAACTGGCTGCCTGCCCTGCTGCTGCTACCAGCGCCCAACTGTGTGCCGCTGCTGCTGTGCTGCTGCTGCTGCTGCTCTGGTGTCACGGGCTGCTGCCCTCATGCTTCGAACGGCGCAGCAGCACTGTATATCTGCTGGCAGAGTCTTCAAGGACAGCGCAGCAGCGTTCTCCTCGTATACTTCTCTCTGCTGCTGTCGCGTGCTGCTGCTGCTGCTGCAGTCCTCCTCTACACACGCAGGTGCGGGTGTGCTGCAGCAAGAAAGTTGCTACTGCTGCCCGCGCCTGCCGCGGCTCGTGCTGCTGTCGGCTCGTGCTGCTGCAGCAATATCTTCTATATATTTTCTGATGTCTGCCTTTGCACTGCTGCACGTCCTTCCATCCCTACTGACACAAGCGTTTTCGACAGCGTCTCCGCAGAGACAGCAGCAACAGCGTCAGCAAACAGCAGCTTGGAAAACCATAGGTGCCGAGCAGAGGAGGCAGCAGCAGCAACAGACACCTGCTGAAACAGCAGCTTCGTGACATCAGCAGCAAACAGGAAAGAACAGCAGGACTGAGAAGAAGAGCACCAGCAACACCAGCAAGACAACTGGAGCAGCACAAACACCAACGACAGCGGCAGTAACAGCAGCAAAGATGTCCTGGAGAAGAAGCAGCAGCAGCAAGGGATACTCCTGCGGCAGCAGCAAACTGGGTGTCAAGGCTTCGCGCTGCCAATGGCAAAGAACGAGTAAGCAGCAGCGCAGGAGGATGGGATTGACTCCCCTGCTGCAGCAGGAACTTCGTCGCACGGTAGCAAGCGTTAGCCGGCAACAGCAGCACCAACAGTAGCAGCAACAGCAGCAGCAAAAACACATAACAGCAATAACAGCCTTGAAGACGAGGCAGCAGTTGCTCGTGCAGCAATGCAAACGCTTGAATCGAGACAGCAATAACTGCAAAGTGGAGCAGCGAGATGCCAGCGTCCTGACGCTGCAACAGCAGCAGCAGCAGAAACCACAATACCGTTGCAAATGGCGCTGTACGCGGCAACAGCAGCAGCAGCAGCAGCGACGGAAGGCAGAAAGAAGAAGCAACAACAGCAGCAGTGCAGCAACAGCAGCAGCGACAAAGCAGCAACAGTGACAACAGCAGCAACAGTGACAACAGCGGCAGCAGTGATACCAGCAGCAGCGGTGATACCAGCAGCAGCAGTGATACCAGCAGCAGCAGATGCAGCAGCAGCAGAGTGATAGCAGCAGCAGCGACAGCAGCAGTGACAGCAGACGCAGCAGCAACTGGAATCACAGATGAAGGTGGAGATGATGGAATGAAAGAGCAGCAGCTGCATGCAGGCAGTAGCAGCACGAGCTGTTGAAAAGGACAGCAGCACCACCTGCAGTACAGCAGGTTGAACGAAGCAGCAGAATGCCACAGCGAAAACTCAGGCAGCAGCAGCAGCAGCAGCAGAACCAGCCACACTCCATCAGATACAGCAAGCGAAAGCAACAGCAGCCCACACACAATTGCAGCAGCAGCAGCAGCAGTGAAAGCAGAAACGTGCGCCTAAATCGCTGCAACAACTGCAGCAGACCTGAGCCCCAGCGAAAGTCGACCAGACGCAGCACACAGCAGCAGCAGTGACAGCAGCAGAAACAGTGACAGCAGCAACAGCAACAGCTGCAGCACCAACAGCAGCAACGGCGACAGCAACAGCAACAGCAGCAGGAACAAGAAGAGCAGTAGCAACGCAAAGCGAACGAGCGAAAGCAATTTCCGCAAGAGAAGGACTGCAACAGCAGGAAGATGGATGCGGCTGCGTCGTGCACGCGTGGGGGATGCCTCTACTCAGGAGCAGCAGCAGTGTTTTAGAAGAAAACTGCGGCAGCTATACAGGGCAGCACTGGCAAAAGAAACAGAGACACAGAGGATAGTGGCGTGTAGGGATGTCATTGTCGGTGGAGCAACGAGAACAGACAGCTATCGAAAATATCCTTCTTCTCTCTCTGCGATAGAGACCCCACAGATATACACTCTCTTCCACAACATACAAATCTAAATAGACACATTTACACATATAGACAGATATCCTTTGTTTCTCTCTTTATACTCAGAAGAAATTCGATACGCAACTGCAGGCGCATGCAGAGACGCGTCTCATAGGGAAGACATCCAGCGGAGACGGAGACAGCAACCTTGCGCGGAGAGTCTTGTCTCCTGTGGGGAGACGAGACACGCACTATACGAAGACAGCGTGAACTCATGCCACAGAGAGAAGAGGTCACTATGGAAAAAGAAGAAAAGAAAAAGCAGCAGCAACGGAAGAAAGAAAATGCTGCGTCGCCTGTGGTGGCGGCTGCAGAAGAAGGCAGCGCAGACCTCAACCGGCAGCAGCAAACGCGACGCTTGCAGGTGCAGCAGCAGCAACAACTCAGAGAGGAGGAAGAAGCAGCAGCAGCAGCAAGGCTATAAGCAGCAGCCCAGAGTCTCCAGCCACGGGCACTGACACCGCTGCAGCAGCCGCACCGAGCGGCAGCAGCAGCAGCGCCAGGAAACGCGCACCCAAGGCAAGACCCCACAACAGCAGCTGCAACACCAGCAGCAATAGCAGAACCAACAGCAACAGCAACAGCAGCAACAACAGCAGCAGCAACAGCAGCAACAGCAGCAGCAACAGCAACAGCAGCAGCAACAAAAAGAGTGGCATCTGCGGGCGAGGAAGGAGAGGACACACAGCAGGATGGAAACACGCTGAAAGGCAGTATTCGGAAGAAGCAGCACATCATCAGAAAGCAGCAGCAGCCGCAGGGAGCAGTTGCTGCGAGAAGATGCAACAACAGGAGGTGCAGTGCGTTTTTGCGGAAACAGTAGCAGGAGGCAGACAACGAACAGAAGCAGCAGCAGCAGAAGCAAGAAAGCATGCAGCCAAGGAAGAAGAAATATCGTGGGTCTCCACCGCCACCATCATCAGCCAGCAGCAGCAACCTCGCAGCACAATGCCCCAGCAGGAGTACGGAGTCGCCTGTAGCAGCAGTCACTCTATACCGTACAACAGAAAACAGCAGCAACAGCACATTGGGATGTGCCTTTTCGCGAGGAGAAGCAGCAATAAATCCGATTTGTCGCAACGCAGCAGGCACAGCAGCACTCTGTCTCTTCTCCAGAGAAGCAGTAGCAGGAACAATCGCCCCCACCCCGCCACCAGGGCACTCAGCCCCTCTACATCGCCTGCGTTACCATGCAGCAGCAGCACCAGGAGGAGAAGGGATGGAAGACATCGCAGACACAGAGGTTCCTCTGCTTCAGCAGGCAGCACATCCACCGTGCAGCCTCCAGTCCGACTGCAGCAGTCTCGTGGGGAGGCTGGTAGCAGCGGCTCTACCACAAGACAGAAGCGAAGAAGCAGCAACAGCAGCAGCAGCAGCCTTGTGGAATGTCAGAGCAGAAGAAGAAACAGCAGCAGCAGAGAGAAGAGAAGCGGCAACAGGACGGGCGAATGGGCAACCGTCGGTGTACTGTGTCTTCAGAAGAAGCAGCAGCAATGTGAGCAGCGCCAGCAGCACCTGGACATCTAGCAGCGGCGGCAGGTGGAGGAGAAAGAAGCAGCAGCAGGGGAGAGAAGTAGCAGCAACAGCCAGAGAGCAAGCGGAAGCAGAAGCAGCAGCAGCCAATGCAGACGAGAAGAAATGCACAGGAGCAGCAGAGGAAGAAGGCGAAGCAGACGCAGCATAACATTTCACGTTGCAGCAGCAGCAGCAGCAAAGGAACTCTCCCTCAGAGACAGACACAGGGAAGGCCCAACAACAGCAGAGAAGGAACAGCTCTCAGTATTTTGCAGAGGAGCAGCGGCGAAGCGGAAGGAACTGCTGCAGGAGACTCTTTACTGAGGCGACCGACTCTTCCACAGAAGATGGAGCAGCAGATATACAAGTGAGAGCCAACAGCAGCGTTCAAATAGACATCCCAGCAGCCAGGGCTGCTCATCCCAGCAACAAATGTATTCCACAAGCGTTGAGCAACAGCCTCCACCGCAGCAGCGACTGCAGCAGCAGCAGGCAGCAGCAGCACTACAATCGAAGCAAACTGGAACTAGAGACGAAGATGCAAGCAGAGGCACCAAAAGAGAAGAAGAAGAGGAAGAAGAAGAAGAAGAAGGAGTTAAACGCTGTTTCTGCTGCCGTTTCATGGGCAAAAAAGACTGCTGGATGTGGCCAGAGTCGGCCCGTTGAAAAGAAGCAGGAGCAAGACGGAGTGTGTGGAGCAATGGCCTGCAGCAGCATTCGCCTGACAGAAGGAAGAGCAGCAAGAGCAGTGCATGCCTCAGCAGCAGCAGCAGCAGAGTCAGCAGGCGATGGACGTGGAAGGCACCAGCGCGAAGAGATGGGTCCTCTGCGCAATCCTGAGGCAGCGGTCAGGTGAAAATGAAGACTGCCAGAGCCACAACAGCAAACACAGCAGCAGCAGCAGCAGCGGCAGCAAAACAGCAACAGCCAAGGCAGCAACAGCGAAAACGGCAGCAGCAGCAAGAATAGTTGAGGAGGTAAGGATGTGCAGGAGCAGGAACGCGCGTCAGGTATTCACACGGGAACGATATCAGCTTGTGGAGAGACAGCTCTTCTACGGCCAGCGTGCTCCAAGTCTGCAAGAAGAAGAAGAAAAAAACGAAGCGGAAGGGCCGCGAACGGAGACGGAGACTGCAGCAGCAGGAAAGTCTGGAGGAGGTCCACGATGTTCCAGCAGCGACAACGTTAGTTTGAGACAGGAGAAGATAGAGACAAAAGCACCTGCAAAGAGGCGTCGCAGCAGCAAAAAAGAGAACTGAAGGAAGAAGAAGAAGCAGGAAGGGCAAAAGAGACAAGAAGACGAAAAAGGAGACAAGACAGAGACACCAACCCCACAACGGCAGGAGACAACAAACAGAAGAAGAAGCAGCAGCAGAGCAGCAAGTGCAGGCAGCATACAGCAGCAGCAGCAGAGATAGCAGAAAGCTCTGCCAGGCGGCTGCTGCGGGTGTTTGCATGCAGCAGCAGGGAGAGAAGGAAGGAGAAAGCAGCAGCAAAGACGATTGATTCACTATCTGCAGCAGCAGCAGCAGCAACAGCAGCGGAACGAGAAAAAGTATCTGAGAAGGGCTCCAGCAGCAGAAGAAGCAGCAACAGCAGCAGAACACAACGAGGCAAGGAGAATGGAACGAAAGAGACAACCAGAAGCACCGACTCATTGAGCAGCAGCTGCGGCGAAGAAGAGCCTCAGCGACACGCTAGCATTAGCAGCTTTGTTTCAGCAGCAGCAGCAATTTCAGCAGCAGCTTCCCAAAGGGCGGCAGTCAGAGCGCGCAGATGACACTGGTGCTGCAGCAGCAGCAGCAGCAGCTTCAGCAGCAGCAGCAAAAGCGAAGGCGCCTGATAAAGGAGGGACACTGAAATAGCAGCAGGAGACGCAACACAAGATGCAGAAGGAGCAGCGGCCACAGACAAGGCGGCACCAGAGGCAGGGAGAGCGGCAGCAGCAGAGGCAGCAGCAGCAGGAGACAAGCGAGACGCAGTAGATTTGACGGCGGAAGGCACAGCGACAGGAGAGACGGTGCGTGCAGCAGCAGCAGCAGCATCTCAGAGCGTCCAGGAGGAAAGCAAAGACATCGCAGCAGCTCCTGCAGCGTGCAGAGCAGCAGTTAGAGCGAGGACACCGGTGAGAGGAGAACAACAGCAGGAAGAGAAGAAGCAGAGGAGAGAGAAGAAGCGAGTGCTGTGCTGGAAAGCAGCGCTGGAGATGCAGCAGCAGCAGCAGCGGCAAACAGCCAAACAGCAGCAGCATCAGTAATAACGGCTCTTCCTACAGCCTGCAGCGCTAGGGCGTATCCATGTCACAGCAGCGAATCGCATAGTGGGGTCACCAGCAGAAGGGAGCAGCAGAAAGAAGAGACAAAGCAGCAAGGAAAGAATCTGCTGCAGCAGGCACGGGTTGCGTCAGAGCTGCTGCAGCCACAACAGCTGCACGCGCAGCAGCAGCAGCAGAAGAAGCAACACTAGTCAGTCAGCAGGCAGCAGCCATGACACGAGCTGCAACAGGTCGTCCGACGGCAGGAGCAGCACCATTGCTTTCAACAATAGCAGCAAACAACGCGTCAGAAGAGCAGAGGTTAAACCCAATGGCAGCAGGGGCTTTGTTGGCTGCCAGCGAAAGAGCAGCAGGAGACGCGGAGAAGCAAAGCAAGAAGAAATTTGCTACTGAGCATGGACGTGCTACAGAGACAGCAGCAGCAGACGCCATCAGAGCAACAGCAGGTGATGGTGCAGCTAAAGGGGGAACCAGAAGCAGCAGCAGCAGCAGGCGTTACTAACGCGAACAGCAACAGGAAGTCTCAGGCAAATAGCTGCTGTCAAGCCTCAGTTGGAAGCAGCAAATGCTGCTGGATATAGATGTCTGCTATAACGACAGCTGTTCCTAGAAAAAAAGCAGCAGCAGCTGAAGAGACGCAATCTGCTACTGCAGCTGGTAATAATGCAACAGCACGTCCAGAAACGATTGACGATGCAGCTGTCGGAATAAGTGACAGAGAAGATTTATCAGCAGCTACTGCGAGTCTCTCGTGTTTGGCAGCGGCTGCTGCTGTCTTGAGCCAGATACCTGAACTATTCAGCAGAAGCAAGAAGAACCGCTGCTGCAATTCCAAAAGAACAGCCTGCGGCCCTAGTGTCGACAGACCGACTATGACAGCTGCCGCTGCTGCTGAAGAGAGAAGCGGCAAGGACTGCTCTATATAATGAAACCACAGAGCTGCTGCTGCAGTGGTAGCAAAAGAGCAGCAGGTGGCGTCCCAAGAAAAGGAAAGCAGCAAATGCTCCTGCGAGGAGAGGCGAGAGCGACAGCAGTGCAGCAGCAGCAGTTGCTGTGGATAGAACAGAGTTTTCTTACTGTGTTGCAACCGCTGCTGCTACTGCTGCGAAAGAAATGTTATTTGCTGCTGCCAGTAGAGAGGCAGCAACGTCGCAGGTCGTAGAAGATACTAAAGCCGTTGCTGTTGCTGAAAGCAAGGGACGAGCTGCTGCTGTTAAAATTATGGAAGCAGAGAGGGATGAACGTGCACAGAGACAGCCACTGGTGTTGCCACCGAAGAAGCAGCAGAAGCTGCTGTGGAGACGGAGAAATTCTTCGTTGCTGCTCAAGCAGCAGCAGCAGAAAGTAAACAACACGAGGCAGTAGCAGCAGCAGAAGGTGCTGCAGCAACAGCAGAAGGTGCTGCAGCAACAGCAGAAGGTACTGCAGCAACACCGACAGCAGTTGTCAGGAGGGATCGGAGAGCACAGCCGTCTTTTGAGCAGCTGCAGGCAGCCGCCACTGTCGTTATAGCGAAAAAGATGGTGCTCTTGAAAGCAGAAGATGAAGTAGACGGGAATTCAGACGCATAACCTTCAAACAACCTGCTGCAGAAAATCATTCCGATCGCGCTGCCGTTAATGAAGCAGCTGGCTGCTGCCACTGCTTCCTCTCCTGTGCTGCAGAAGCAAACAGAGGGGCAAAGCCTTCATGTGGACGTCCCGCTGTTGCTGCTACTGCTGCTGCAGTTGGGAGTTCTGGCACTGCTGCTGCTGCATCGGCTCGTTCTGCTGCTGCTGCTTCTTCCCACATGCAGTTGCTGGAGCGGCTGGCTGCTACTATTGCAGCGCCTCCTGCTCTGCTGCGCTGCCCTGCCGTCGCTTCTGTCCGCCAATGCACGAACGCTCTCCTCTGGAGCTACGGCCTGCTGCTACTGCTGCATGTCTTCCGCGTCTACTCACCCCAATGCTGGGGTCTCTGTCACGTCCCCTATCGCTGCTCTTGCTTTAGCGAGTGCTCCGATAGCACCTATCAGTGATGGTGCTGCTGCTGCTGATGATTCTTCATCTCCACGCGTTCATGCTGCCGCTTCCTTGAGGTCAACACAAGGAAACACCCTCGCCACTTGCTGCTACTGCTGCTACGAGCTCGAACTCCCGTTCTTCCTGCTGCTGCTTCTCACTCTTCGTTCCCTGCTGCTGACGGTTCTGTTGCTGCTGCATATTTTTTTGCACATTGCTGCTGCTACTGCGGAGCGAAGGCCTGCTGCTGATACGTCTATGCAGCCCGCTGCTGCTGGCGGGTGGCACCGGCTGCTGCTGTTACCATTTTGGATACGAGGACATCCACTGCTGCGCCTGCTCGAGCCAGCAGGTGGCCTGCTGCAGTAGAGAAAAGGAGACGCTGCAAACGAAGAACACGAAAGGCATATTGATACCACTCACACTGAAAACGCTATACTTGTATCGTTCCTCCATCTTCAATTGCTGCTGCTGCTTCGCTAAGTACTCCTGCTGTTGCATCGTCGACTGCTGCTGCTGCTGCTACTTCATCGAGGTCTCGCTGTTGCTGCTGCTGCTGCTTCTGGCAGTCTCGCTGCTGCTGCTGCTGAGTTTAAAGTTTCTCGCAGCAGCTACAAAAGCCCGGCTTTCGCTGGTGAGGTTGCTGCTGACACATATTATGCGCTTGAAGCAGCTGCTGAGTGTATGAGAATAGGTGGAGCAAGATGCATTGCTGATTACTGCTGCTGTGGCTCCTATTTCAAATATGTCAATGGAGAGGTCAAATTTCTTTCCAGAACGCAGAGAAGAATCCACTCTTTTACTTTCCCCACAACGCCGGTGGCTGCAGGCCCTGCAGCAGCAGCAACACACACACAGACGAGAGCAGCGGCAGCAACACAAACTGTCGCACGTCCAGGAGTCGCTGTTCCCAAAGAGGCCAGCAGCAGCAACAAGCCGCAACGCTACAGCATGTAGAGCAGCACCGTATTCAACCTCTGCAGACGGAATATAATTATTACGATCAGCAACAGCAGTACAACTATGCGCAACAGCAGCAACACGAAGAACAGCAGGAACAAACATGCGTTCTATTGAGGACCGGAGACACATCCTTTCCTGCTGCGAGGTGTCTTGAGGTCAGAGAGTCTTCTCACTGGTGATAGGCACAGCAGCAAGAGCAGCACATCGAGTAGCAAGGGACGCAGCAGCAGATGTCTTCGCAGCACTCGCAGCCTGCCAGCTAAGCAACGTTCAAGCAGCAGCAACACGGCAGCAACTTCCTTCAGGGTAATAACAGCAGCAACGACCATCGCAGGCGCAGCATCTCCATAACGACACGCATTGAAAGACACTTTGGCCAGCAGCACGGCAAAGGCAGCACGTTACGAAGGACAGAGCAGCAGAGAAACCAGCAACAGCACTAAACGCTGCGGTGCAGAAGAAGGCCTCACATATGCTGGAAACGTACGTATTGAGCGAGCTTTGAGATAGTAAACGCTTTCCAGCAGGAGCAGCAGCAAGCGTATTGTCGGCAGTGGAGCAGCAGCAAACACATCCACAACAACAGCACACCTTTCAGCAGCAGAAGCAGCACATTCCACTCAAACAGGGCTGCAGCCATATTGTAATAACAGCGCAGTACAGCAGGCGCCGCCACAGGAACAGCACATGCGGCAGAATGATACGAGCAGCAGCAGAAGAACGTAGAACAGGGAGATGCCAGCCACAGCAGCAGCATACACTGCAGCGTGTAAAGCAGCAGCTGCTGCAACAGGAGGACAACGTCCTGCCTTGGATGACTTTAGCTGTTACGCCGAGACCTGTAGCAGAGATTAGAAGAGAAAGGAACAGAGGCTGAATGAAGAGCAACGACAGGCTCTACTGTACATACAGCAGGAAGTTGCTGCCACGCGACGATGTCCTCTAGATGCTCTGGCTCTGTCTCTGCTGGCGGCATTCTCCTCTTATGACGGGTCACCGCTGCAGCAGCACACGCGGCAGCAACAGCAGCATTGTGCCTCCCAGCAGCAGCAGGCACACCAGTTCCCAGCAAACACAACGGCAACAGGCACCCAATGCGCAGCAACAACAGCCGCAGCAGCAACACAATGGGGACAACAAGATACAGCAGCAAATCCGCTAGCGGAAATGAGACTCCAGTCATACGTTTTGTGTATTCCAGAGACGCAGTAGCAGGCGGAGGTTACTTGCAAGAGCAGCAGCAACTGCAACAGATACCGCAGCCGCCACGGCAGCAGAGCAATCCGTAGATCCAGATACAGCAGAGTGCAGCAGCAGGAAAGACAGCAGCTGCAGCAGCAGGAGGAGACACCAACTGCAGCAGCAGGTGATACATCAGCAAGCAGCACCAGAAGCGACACCAACTGCAGTGGCACGAGGCGACACCAACTGCAGCAGCACGAGCGAAATCAGCTGCTGCGGCAAGAGAGACACGCAACTGCAGCAGCAGAGGCAGCCACAGAATCAGAACCACGGCATGGTCCAGCCCGCAGCAGCGTCAGGTCAGCGGACGGGCCGCAGCAGCAGCAAGGTGTGCAGCAGCAGCAGCGATGGCGAAACAGCGCCCTTTTCACCAGTATCGGCAACCTCGCGTCCTCCTGCAGCAGCCGCGCCGCCTGCTTCAGCACCAGGGATACTTGCCCAAGGCAAGAACTGCCTCTGCCTGCGGAAGAGAGGATGCCGCAGCAGCACGAGTCACAGCAGCCGCAGCAACAACAACACCTCTTCGGCAGGCAAGCCCGCATCGCGTTTTTGGCAGCAGACTCCACACCGCAGCAGCCGCAGTCACAGCAGCAGCAGCCACAGCAGCAGCAATCACAGCAGCAACGGTTACAGCAGCAGCAGCAGCCACAGCAGAGGCAGCAGCCACAGCAGCAGCATCACTCGCAGCAGTACCAATCACAGCGGTACCTGTCACAGCAGCACCAGTCACAGCAACAGCAGTCACAGCAGCAGCAGTCACAACAGCAGCAAGGCGTTCCTCCTGTAACGTGCGGCTTGTGCAGTCAGTCAAACAGTGCATGTGCTCCATTGGCAGCCTCTGTAGAAACGGCATTTCTACTCCAGCGAGACCTGAAGAAAGTTTCAAGGGGCACAGCCTCCACCAGCTCCCGCGGTGCAGTTGCAGGGCCCACAGCGAGTCCCTGCGGCGGTAGGAAAGAGTACAGAAGAATTTGCTGTTACTGCAGAGACTGCTGCTGTTACACGGGTTATGGTGCTACATTTGGTGCTGGTGTCACTATCGAAGGCGGCCGTGCGGTTGGCTCCGTTGCTGCTGCAGCGGGAAGCAGCACTATGCCAGCTGTGACTGCTGCTGCCACTATGTCAGGCGCTTCCCCTGCTGTTGGTGGAGGAGGCTGCTGCTCCATCGCCCTTCTCTGCTGCTGCTCGGGGATTGTCACTAAACGTCCAGCACCTGGTTCTTCTTTTACCGTGTAACAGCAGCTCAACACGTCTTCCCGCTGCCGGTTCTGCTGCTGCTGCATATTCTGCTGGCAATGATGGTGCTGCAGCCGTTGGTGTTGGTCCGTCTCCGCCTCCTCCCCCCTCCACCTCCTCCTGCTGGAGCAGCTCGAAGAAAGAGACTGTCATTTCACTATGCCCAACGATGCTTCTCTGTGTGGACCTCCTTATTGTTCTGCTTCTCTGCTGCCGCTGCTGGCTTCTGAGCCTTCGATACTACTCGGCGCGGGGACGACCCTCTGGCTGTGTCATGTCAGCAGCAGGCGCTGCTCCTGCTGCGGCTGCTGCAGAAAGCCTTCTACTGTCCTCACAGTTTCACTACCCTACACCAGTGCTACTCGCGGCAGCCCTCCTGCTGCTTGTCCTTCCGCTCCTGCTGCTGTTGTCCTTCCGCTTCTGCTGCTGCTTCTGCTGGAGGTTTTCACCCCTCTTCCTATTGCTGCTGTCTCTCCTCCTCCTGGTCTCACTCTCGGTACTGCTGCGACTGCAAACTGAAGACCTCTTGCTGCTGAAAAATGTAACCTGCACATCCTGGCATTTTTCAGCTGATGTTGCGTCGTCTGCTGCTGCTGCTGTCCCTGCGCCTGCTGCTGCTGTTGCGCCTGCTGCTGCTGCTCTTATGGCCTCTGGGTCTGTGGCTGCTGCTGTTCCCTGTGGGACTTCCAGCGCCTGCTGCTGCTGCAGCTGCTGCAGTTGATGCTATGAGCAGACAAGCAACAGCAGCACCTCTTCTCCTTCAGCCGCGTGGCCGCGCGTCACCGGAGTGGCTGCAGCATGCGATGAAGAGGCACCAGCAGCTGAAGAAGCGACAGCTGCCAAGAGAGGCAGTATTCACAGCAACAGTCCAAGGTTGCTGCACCTGGCAAAGCACATTCAGCAGTGCAGGGAAAAGCTGCAGCAGCAGAAACCCAACTACGACCGCCCGCAGCATCAGCCTTCTTCACAGCAATGCCAGCAAGAAGAACAGAACCTGCTGTTTGTAAAGATGCCGTTGCCTGCAGAAACCGCTACAGATAATGCTCTGTCTGCTGCTGTACAGCCACATGCAGCTCAACGTGATCCGCAGCAGCAGCACGTGCTATTTGCAGCATCTTTGCCAGCAGCAACATGTGGAACAGCAGCAGCTGCATCGGCAGCGGCAGCATGTGCTTCTGCAGCAGCACGTGCGGCACCAGCACCGATACGACAGAGCTGCGCGCGCGTGATACCAGCAGGAGCAGGTGCAGCAGCGGCATCACGTGCAACAGCAGCAGCAGGTGCAGCAGGGGCAGCAGACACAACAGCTGGCAGCAGGAACAACAGTGCAACAGATACAACAGCAGCAGCATGTGCAACAGAAGCAACAGGTACAACAAGAGCAGCACTGCATGTGCAGCAGGGGCAGCAGATACAACAACAGCAGCAGCAGCAGCTTCTGCGAGAGCAGCAGCATGTGGAACAGCAACAGTACCTGCAACAGCAACAGCAGATACAACAGCAGCAGCTGCTGCTGCAGCGCGGGCTGCAGACCACCACAGTCGCATCTCAGCAGCAAGGCCTGCAGCTTTTTGCCTCAGCTGCTCAAAAGCAGCAACTAGCCATGCAGCAACAGCTGTTTCCGCAAGGGCACCGCCAGCTGAGGAGCCACCAGCAACAGGGCAGCCAGCGCAGCTGAAACAACAGCTGCGGCCGGAAGTACAGCTGCAGGCTCAGAAACAAGTGCAGCAGCAAGGCGAAGCATACAGCGGCTTCAAGGCAGGCCGTCATAAACGAACGGTGTTGATGCAGCGGCGCAGCGGTCGGCACCACGAAGGAGCGCCATCACCACAGGAGCAGCAGCCGTTAGAACATAGCGTCGACCGCTGCAGCGACTCCCATCGTCGCAGCAGCAGCACCACCACCGCCAGCTTGCCCAGCAGCAGCATCAGCACCAGCTGGCGCAGCGGCAGAGACGCGTTAAGCAGCAGCAACAACCCTTGCGGCACCAGCAGAGGCCGCCTCCACCGCAGCAACTCCAGCAGCGGCAACAGAAGTCCATTTTCCAGCGACAGGGAAACCAACTCCGCACGACGCCGCAGCAGCCACGGCAGCAACAGTCTTCCCACCTGCAGCAGCAGCAGCGATATAACATGAGGGCAGCAACTCTTGCTGAAGCAGGCGCATCGGCAGCGATGTCGGCTCCCGGGGTTCCCAGCAGCTGGTGCAGCGTCAGGAACGTAGACCAGCACCTGCTGCCGCCCCCCCTCCACAGTGCCTCCTCGGTCTCCCCGCCTCCTCCTCTGCAGCCGTCGCCGCAACTGCAGCAGTCAGCAGCAGCAGGGCTTTCTGTGGGGCCGCAGCAGCAGCTCTCATGCGGGACATTTCTGCAGCGCCTGCTCTCTCCAGACGCCAGCAGCATCCCTTTCCCTGCCCAAGTAGTGAAGCAGCAGCAGCATGCTGCGCCGCTGTCTGATTGCTGTCGGAAGGGACATCGCCAGCATCAACAACAACGTGCAGAAACGGCCCTCGTCTTTTCTTGCAGATCAGCAGCAGATGCAGCCTGTTTCACCTTTCTTCTTAGACGAAGAACTCCGGGCCGCAGCCGCAGAAGCGGCAACAACACCAACTTCCGCAACAGCAGCAAACAGCAGCACCGACAGCGACGACACCCTCAGCAGCTGTCGCAGCAATGGAATGGCGCTGCACCAAACCGCCCTCCCTGCGCCCGTTTTCCATGGGAAATCAACAGCAGCGCCAACAGCAGCTGCGGCAACAGCAGCAGCAGCGGCAACAGCAGCATCCTCAACTGGTGCATCAACCACGGCAGCCTCTACACCCTCAGAAGGGTCATCACTGCACCATTGACGGCCCGGTGCACACACATGCTGCAGCAGCAGCATCACAGCTGCGATCGCAGCAGCTTGTCACTATGCTTGTCATCCTCTTCATCTAATACAACCACAATCCGTAGCTGCTGTTCTTCCGGAGAGAAAGTGTTGCACTTGCAACAGCACGAACAGCAGCTGCTGTCCCAGTCGCGTTGCACTGCGTCTTTCCGCCGTGAGCAGAACAGCAGAAGCCACAGCCGTTGACATTTCTTGTATCTTCTGCTCTCTATGAAGGCAGAAGCAGCAAAGGCAGCCAGGGTGTATACAGCAGTGGGTTGATGTCGAAGAGTGAACTTTACGTGTTGCTGGGTGAAGTCCACTCGTCTTGTCGTCCAGGGACAGAAGGAAGTTTGCGGCTGCTGCAGCATCTCAGACGTCCTATAAACCGGAAGCACTAGCACTAGTACCTTTACACTGGTCTGTCGCTGTCTTTCCTCGTGGCACACAACGAATAAAGGGATCTGCAGAGCCGCGAGCTCCAAAAGGTCTTCGAAGTATATAAAACAGCTGCGGACGACCAGAAGCAGCAAGGCCTTACGCAGAGAGGTTGCTGTTTTCCACTGACACACGACAACGTTGCTGTCGCTCCCTGTTGATCCTGTGGCGTAGCTGTAGCAACGCGTGCTGCTGCCAAGGAAATTCCGTTAGGCCTAGCTCTGTAGACTAAGATAGGCGAGTAGGGAAGCAATGACGGCGACTGAGGGCAGCTGCAAAAGGCGCTTCGAGGGTAAAGAAGCAGCTGCTGCAGCAGGGCAAGGTGCTGCTGCTGCGGTTTTTGTCATGGTGCACCACCAGCTGCAAGCTATGTAGCCTGCTGCTTCTTCTTCGTCCACAATAGCAGGAGACCCCCGGCAGTACAGACAGATTACTGGAGGTGAAGCAGCAATGCCACAAGAGGCAGAGAAACGCTTTGATAACGGTGACGGCACTGCCTTGAGGCTGCTGTGCGTCTGTCACTTCCGTCAGGACGTTTGACTATCTCCTTCATAAAAAAAGAAGGCCCGTTGAATCACAGCAGTAGCACCTAGGGCAGTACGGAAGACGCCAGCCATGCAGTCACACCAGGCAAAAACTGCTTCTTGAGAGTTGCGCGCGGCTACTCTTGTCCACCTAGCGACATCGCCTCCACGTGCCTTTCAGGCTTACCTGAAGAAGAAGCAACAGCACGTCTACCGCAGGAGTGAAAGTGCTGCTGTCATTGTAGGAGAGAAGGTAGTTTCTGCAGGGGCAGCAACTGCTGCAGCAGCAGCGATACAGCAGCTCGGCAACAGACTGCGCAGCAGCGCGCGTCGCACACTCACAGCAGCCGTGGCTTGCCACAGAGAGGAGCGTTAACAAGAAACAGCAACTCTCTACACTGGTGTGGCTGGCGTCGCGGCAAGAAGGAAACAACTGCTATCCACGCAGCACCTGCTGTAGTGTATAACCTAGAAGCTATAAGCAGCAGGACCAGCCACGCGGCACCTCAGCCGCCTCCAGCAAAGTGCAAAGTCACTCCAGCAAGGGCACAGCAGCATTGTAATCGTTGAAGGATCAGCAATATGTGGATTTAATTGAGTGGCGTGCACGTATCAAATAGTTAATGACAGCCGCCCAGCACATAAGAAGAACAGCAGTTGTTAAAGCTACGATTGTCAGCTGCTCTTGTGTCTGTTGCCTCTGGAACCAGTGATGATCATCAAAAGTTCATCCCGCGCACCACACGTGCTTTCTGTTGAGACACGTCACTTCAGTGCGCCTTGCACATTACTTCTGCTGCAGTAGCGGCGATGTGCAGAGAGACGCAGCTACGCTGCCAGTCATCAGGTCGTTTTTCACTTCCCTTGACTAATTGTAAACATCACCTACACAGGTGCATTAGTTTAGTAGAATATTCTCTCTGTCGTCCTTGTTTGGTGACTGTTCTACTTCAAAGCGTATATATACACGGACACACATGTCCATCTCACTGTTTCTTCTACAAAGAACTAAAGAGAAATGTAAATCCTCACGTCTACACAGATCCGCTGATGTTTGTCAGTGGATCTCCCAACCAATACCATGCAGTGCACATCTCAGGTTGAAGGGACGTCTAGCGTACGTCTCTGTCTTATGTTGGTCACAGCCTTGCTCAAAATTTACAGGCGACCTGCTGGCTATTACAGTATGTATGCACAGATCAATATCGAAGTACGCACATGTGAAGAAATGTGTATGTGCGCGACCCATGACGCGCTCTTTGAGGCAGATATACAATCACATTCACGCGTGTGTTTTTGTGAGCACGTGCACATCTATGTGCGGCTAGATATAAGCGCAGGAACACCCGTTGGAGTACCTGTTTCCCATGCAAAACCTATAAAGTAACGTCCATGCAAGTGCTGGGCACGCACGTTTATCTCTGCGTGCACATGTAACGTCTTCTTGTTTTGTGTGAACATCGCAAGTACCAGTAGCGATACGCCCGTGCATACGTTAGGGCACGTAGACGCTGGAGGCCTATATTAAACACCTGCGTGTATATATATATATATATATATATATATATATAGAGAGAGAGAGATCTGTATATGTATGCGCATATACATGCTGTTATGAGTATCAGAAGAGCTCTGTCTATCTGGGGTAGGTGCTACTATTGTGCCTGCTGCCGCCTTGGCTGCGGCGTTTGGGGATCGCTCGCACGGACAGTCTAAGAAGAAATCATTCGTGGGGGTTCTCCCGTCCTCAATAACCGCCATGTGCTTCTCCGTTGGAAATCCATTATATGAAGATGCATCTATCCGTCCGTCGTGTTTGTGTACATACACTTTGTTTGATCATTAGCTTTAAAAACGAATCAGATAAATGCTTCCTAGTGCTTTAAGACACAGTCGTACGCATTTATACATGGATAGATCTACATGTTTCTACTGACGCAGCTGTATATACCTCAATGCCCTGTCCTCTAATCAGCATGGCATGTACTCCCTCGCGGCATGTAATATATGCTCCCATAATTCTTATGTGCGCGCGTGCCTATGAACGTACACGCGTGCAATTTTCCGGGTGAATCGGCATGGGCGTAGGACATTATCCTGTGCAGCGCCCAGTGCGTCCCTATAATCAATGTTTTGTTTCATTTCTCTGATCCTGGTGAATCTGTACGCCATGCCTGGTGCAAGATCTTATAAAAAACTATGAAGTATAAGGTATTTTTTTAATGGTTGTCCTTTCCATTTAAACCAATGGGATATTAAAGGAAACGCACGTGTGCGCCGCACGTATGTACCACTGAAGCACATATCACAGTTCACACCGTCCGCTAGCAGCGCGAAGCTCCCGAGGTGTTTTCTCTTATTACACCAGTTTTCCGCAAGGTAGTACATCCTGTGGACTTTAGGACGAAATGTTGCACGCTAACTAATAACAAAACTCCAGCTTTCAGTACTTCGCGATTACCCGTACACCTTAAGAACTACTTGCAAAGCGACCTTGCATTGCGCTTTCCATGGTATCGACCGGCTTACACAGTTATACATCATTACACTAGTTCTGGAAATTACAAATTTACCTCCATGACTATACGCAGAACATTAGTACATCGCACAGAGTCAAATAGAAGTTTTTTGAAGATAAACTTTGCAGGGCAACTGACACGCTTGACACTTTAGGTCCGGCGAAGGATAGTGTAGAGTGCATTGCAAGAGTGTAGCCTCAAGTTTCCAACCAAAGAACTTAGACACCACAACTTTGTATGCAGGGTACAAGAGTCATACACGCACACATAGACACAGCTGCGCACTTGTGTGCACATTCAAACACCGATAAACTGCTGTTTTAGACGCTGGGAAGATTCGGGATTTGCGTTGCGCGACCGCTAACTTTCATACAAGATACTCATGCGACGTATCCTCTGCTTCCAAGCAACTAACTGTCAGTGTAGCCGTAAATCTACGACAAAGACTAGAGCGCTGCTCCTTGGGGCACCCTAGGCGAGAAAGTAACTGCGTTGAAGCCATGGACTGCTCATTTTTGAAACTTCTTTAAAGGCAAGCCTAGTGTGCATCGTCGTCTTTCTAATCCAGTGCGAGCAAACACTTGGCCTCAACAAGACATTTTGCGTGTGCTCGACCTTTGCAGAACATACAGCAAGAACGGCGCGGGTAGTTCATTGTACTCGGAGGAACATCCTTTATATACATGTCGCCTTGCCTGCCCGCAGCAAATGTTTCACGTCGCCTAGGGACGGAGGTTATCAGCGCAGAAAGGATCGCCGCCGAGGAGTGCAGTCTGTCGTAGGGAGGCTACTCCTTGATTCACTGACCCTCTAGAGATACTCTCTATACACAGCTGCGCCTCACACGTAGTCACTCGCCAGCAAATCAATATCAAATCCATTCATTTTTTCCGAAACGTGTGGCAGCCTACATGAACACGCGCGTCTGTACGCATGAGAATATATATATATATATATATGTATGCATGTGTGCAAACGACAACAATAAGCCTTGGAGTAGACAATCTCTGTCTAGTCGTTGTGACGTCACTTGAGGTCATGAAACACTGCTAAGTTACAGGACTGATTTACAAGCGCTCTCGATTGCCTCTATGAGAGCACCAAATAGAGAAGTACATGTACCTCTGCATACTTGTATATGCTTACGAACTTGAACGCATCAGAGGGGCAATATGTGAGGGCAAGGAAGGACACCACGAAAAAAACAGGTCACATTTTGTCGCCGAGCGTCATCTCTGAGGTCGTACGCCGATCCTGGATGGCAACGAACAAAAGCACCTGTAGCAACGCCCTCGAAATGCTACGGGGCAGTGGAACGCAGTGCGTTAGCTGGGCATTATCTTGATGAAACATTGCCATGATGACTTCTGAGACTGCAGCTGTTTACAGGCTAATGTGGGTGCTTGGAATAGCGGCTGTATATGGCTTTAACGCATTGTGTCCTAGTGTTTAGAGGGTCTCTCTTGGGTAGATGGCAGGAGGTTGCAAATGTGCAAAGGTTTCCTCAAAGCCACATTTGGCGCGTTCCACGGAGCATCGTGCCAGAAGAGAAGACGGCAACAGTAGGGCCAGGACACCGTCTGCTGCCCACCTGTGCAGAAGGCGTATGAACTGCACGGCACCGGGCGACAACTAGGCAAGAAAAGACAGGGACTGAAAGAGGAAGTAGAAAAATATTGCGCAGCTTGCCAGTGTCACAACAGCCCATTGAAAATAGATGTCCCCCGTTATGTCGATTATCGTTGACGTGCACGCCTCCCGTGTTAATGCGAATGCACAAACGTGCCACGCTGCTATGATGCAGATATCTCAATTCCATAGCATACTGAAAAATCGAAGGCATGCGTGTAATAAGGCTTACCTGGACACCACAGACGGAAGCAAAAGCAGAACACCAGTGGTCGTATTGGAAGTGTGTACCTACGACCTTGTAGTCTAGCTGCGGATGCCTACAATCTCCTACATATGTAAGTTTTGAACTGACGCACAGGATACTGGATGGCACCACTTCCTGAAAAGGTAGCCGAACAATGTACTGATGAAGCGTCTTAAGTACCAGGAATGAACAACTCGAGCAAAACCACAGATCGTGTATAGGCGATACCTGATGGGAAGAAGAGTCGTGCAGGAGAGAGTAGATCACCACAATTTAGGACTGGGTAGTGAATCGAAAATGTTGTCAATAGACATCGGGACTTGGATGCAGGTGTCTGTACTTTCACTGTTTTTAAAGCAAAACCTTCATTGGAAGAAAGAATTAATTTCCGGCAGCTTGTTCTATTGAGAGAACCAAGCATGTATGGAGAAGGATCCAGACGGTATCCGTACTTGAATTGATTCTAAGAAAGCAAAAAAACTTGAAAGAGGGAAGATTCAGAAGAATATCCATTGAAGATTTTAATGTGGTGCACGAGACTTCGAGACGGACAAGGCTTAAAAGAGTGGACTCCTTTCGCTGCTGCACGCCACATGGACGCCTGGCTGGTGAGGTTTTGGTGAGTAAGTGCCCGCGACTTCTTGACGCGAAAAGCCAGTAGGCTTACTGTCCTGTTCCACGGCGATACCGACTCGTACCGCACACGCCATGGGCGTCCGCGCATTTAGAGCCACGTTCTGTATCGATCAGATGGAACAAAAACAAGCCTGGCGTCTGACAGTATCTGAAGTATGTAAGTTACCGCAGATGTATGCATACACTATGCAAACGTATGTACCATATCCGGAAAAAATGATCTGCGTGTGAAGGTGGATACAGGCTTGGATCACCAATGGATTAAAGGTGCAAGCCAGTCAACGTATCGATCATCGGGGGCAGCAGCCGTGCAACCGCCAAAGAACATGGGCACGCGGATCTGCGACAGTTGTACGCTCTTATTCTACCTACTCATCTGACACTACCGGACACTCTTGCAGAACTCACGTTTACTCTCTGTGCGAATCGCGCTGAGCTCAGTTTTACTGAAGCTGCGATGTCGAAGCTTTGGATTCTTGTTGTTTCCCGGCGATCGTCGCCTACATTTTCGATTCCGTGAGGAGCAGGATGATCATCGACTGCCCCTACACAGAGGCTCTGATAGTGTGCTGTCAAAAGTATCTTGCTTGTTTGGTCCAGCAGGACGCCCTGGTGTCCACATGTATGCAGTGCCAGCACAAACTTCGAGAGAGTACAGAAAAATTTCCAGACTCTGCCTGCCTCGCCCTTGCGATGAGGAAGCACTGAACAGAAGAGAGGTGGACAGGAGATAACGTAGCAGCACTCGGTCACGTATGGGACTTTTGTTTCAATGTGACTCAAACATAAGTTGAATGAAACTGTGCATCCTTGCACCATGAGACAAATATCTTCTACCATCGTTGGCAATCATTCAATTGCATGCACAATCAAGCACAGGCAGAATACAGCCTCACCGAAACCCAGCCGAAACTTATTATCTGTGCAAGTCCACACGTCCTCTTCATAACGTTGTACACCCGCTCTGCAGGAGGGACGTGCAACGCGAGCGTTTGTAGAAGAGATAAATAATGTAAGCGTAATCTAACAAAACCGATTTGGCAAACAAACAGTGCAACACCAGACAGTCTAAAGGCTGAACGGGGCTTGAGCGTTCGCTGTAGAACAGAATCTCCTTTCTCCATGTCTGTTGCATTGTCCGCAGCTTCGGAACGCGACGAGCGCTAAAAGTCTCCTTCGCCATCCACGACGTTTTCGGAAACTCAACGCAGTCAGAAAAGCTAAACGCCCCGGCCCACGAGGTATTCTTGTCTGAAGCGAGCAACTGTCCAAGCCAGCCTCCGTAGTAGGCTCTCATGTCAACGGCACTAGTAACGAAGTCTTGTCCAGTACGTATATCTGAACCAGGGTGCGCGGCGCCATTCAGATTGCTTTGAGTATGGGATTGATTACTATGGCTCCGACCTAGAGAAGCAGGAGCATGCCACGATCCGCCACCCCCAGGCCTGTCAACACCTGTGTGCTCGAACAGCCAGTTGCGCATGGTGGACATATGTCACGGAGACATCGACCTGCTATTTTGAAAAGTAAGGCAGCACCTCAGGGAAGAACATGGAGGTCCGCGGCGGTCTCGGTCCACGGACATGCCCGTATGCCACGACTCCTGCTACAGAAATGGACACAGATTACTATGGGTCGGATGCGAATTTTTCTTTGTCGACAACCTCGTGAAATCCGCAGAAGAATGCCATCTCGTCTGTCTTTCCTTTCCACGATGCCACTTTTGGACCTGGGTCTCATCGCAGCGAAACTGCTACCTGAAAAATGAGCACGCGCCTCGTGGACGAATCCATGCGCCTGGGGAGCGTCAGTGGGCCTCGTCAATGCGTCGCCGCGTTTCCTCCCACCTCGAGGGGATGCAGCGACCCAGGACATGGCGGTCAGAGCTGCCATGAACATGAATGCTACGACCACAATGTCCTGTACACAGGAGTCGATGCTAAGGTGAACACAACAGCCTCCGGACCGAAAAGGTGCCAGTATCTCTGTCAGCAGCATCAATTCTGCAGAGGTTTCTCGTACCTTCGGATGGGAAGAAGTGCATGCTCCAAGTGGAACCAGGGCACAATTCTTTCCCATTCAGACGCGGTCTCAGGACCCAAGTTCTGCTACACTCCCTGACGCTGCGCGCTGAAAGACGTCGGAAATACTACAGGAAAAACCTCGAGACCATTATCACACCGTCATTTGCCATCTGTCATAAGCTCTGTCAGTTCAACACCCTCTGCTCCGCTATTACGTTTCACGTGTCTTCGCAGCGTTGCTCGTTACTCCAGCGCGCAGGATACGCTAGCAGGTTTGTATCGGGTCGAGAAATTTTGTACAGCACGCGCTCAAGAAGGGGCCGAGATGCAGGCAGTTTTGACTGCGACGGGAATCGCGTCTGTGAGCACATTTGAGGATTCCGCCTGCTACGACACTGGCATGGTCTACGCTAATAATCCCTTCTCGTCCCACTACGTCGACTCCGCGGGGCTTTGCCAGAGAGGCATTGCCGAGCAGAGCCCCGTTAAATTCTTCTCCTACGTTATGTTCGACAAGACGTGTCTGATGCACGACGAAGAAGAATAAAAGTACCAAATGAGACTGCAGTGTCTGGACCAAGTGTCTGTTCCCCCCACATTCTCATGCTTCTACGAGAATGTGGAAGTGTACGGGAAAGACGTGAAGTATGTACTACGAAGGACGCTCCTGCCTGTCATAATGTCTGTCGCGTTAATTCACATTGTTCTTTTTGCTTATCACACAGTCTCAAACTCTGTTTGCTGAGATATCACCGGGGCCTTGCTAGCGGCATTTGTCAGCATCGGTGTTCTGCAGCATACCAATAATGTTATGCAGCTGTGCGCAAGGCGTCGACAGTCTTCAAAGCGTAAAGCTGGGTCGCCTCAGGGCAGTCGAGGAGGGAGAAGTTGATGCCTCCCGAGAAACAGAGACGTTGACATGCGCGGTTCAAATCAGGAGTTCGAACAACCACTATCAGCAGGTGTTTGCCCACCCGCCATAAAGGCAGACAGAAACGAGTTTAACTGCCTAGACGTTGTTCTGCCTGAAGTAAATGCCGAGGAACACAGGAGGCGAGATTTACCCGACGTTCATCAGCCTGATCCGGAGGACGGTGGCTGGCGGCCTCCATCCGACTCTGACTTGCTTTACGTCACTGCCGACACAAACTGGAAGAGTCTGCCAGACAAGGCTGACCCGCCTTCTCTCCACACCCGGACGAAAACGGGAGGCGAGGTCCATCAATGTTCAGTCGCCCAATGTAGACGAAACGAGAAAGCGATCTTCGCCCAACAACGCCTTGCTTGCCGCATTTCAAAGCGGATGGCAGTTGCCACTCGAGATGCACCCCTTCAACACATATTTAGACAGGGTGGCGATCTTCTTGGCTCTGGCGCTGATCTGCCCTGAAGTAAGTGCTCAGGGAAGCCGGAGTCGAGATTTACCCGAAAATATTAGCTGGGAACCTCCATCTCACGATAGCTTGCTACAGAGTAAGGTGGCAGAATATGGGAGTGGACTGCCACTTGACGTTGAGTCGCATGATATACAGTCAGATAATAGCCGGAGGCAACCTGCATCAGAAGCTCACCAGGCTGACGCAGTGAAGGAAAAGCGACATCCACTGGCCGTTGACATGCTTGAGATAAATGGCGACAAATTTGGCAGTCGACAACCACTACAGGTTGATCCGCGTGACATTCATTCGGGCGAAGACCGCAAAGCTAGCTCCACTCGGGGTTGACCCTCTCCAGACGACCGATGACGAAAAGAGGAGGCGAGATCCTCCAGATGTCCATCAGCCTGGTCCAGACGAAACTGGGATCCGCCCCTCACCCAATGCTGACATGCTTGATATGTACTCATTTGAAAGCGGATGGCAGTCGCCGCCTGTGATGTACCCCCTTCAGCACATATTTGAACGAAAGTGGGGACCTTCTTGGCTCTGCCGCTGATCTGCCTGAAGTAAGTGCTCAGGAAGCCGGGTCGAGATTTACCCGAAAATATTAGCTGGGAACCTCCATCTCACGATAGCTTGCTACAGAGTAAGGTGGCAGAATATGGAAGTGGACTGCCACTTGACGTTGAGTCGCATGATATACAGTCAGATAATAGCCGGAGGCAACCTGCATCAAGCTCACCAGGCTGATGCAGTGGAGAAAAAAGCGACATCCACTGGCCGTTGACGTGCTTGAGATAAATGGCGACAAATTGGCGATCGACAACCACTACCAGGTTGATCCGCGTGACATTCATTCGGGCGAAGACCGCAAACTAAGCTCCACTCGGGGTTGACCCTCTCAGACGACCGATGACGAAAACGGGAGGCGAGATCCTCTAGATGTCCATCAGCCTGGTCCAGACGAAACTGGGATCCGCCCCTCACCCGATGCTGACATACTTGATATGTACTCATTTGAAAGCGGATGGCAGTCGCCGCCTGTGATACACCCCTTCAACACATATTTGAACGAAAGTGGGGACCTTCTTGGCTCTGCCGCTGATCTGCCTGAAGCAAGTGCTCAAGGAAGCCGGAGTCGAGATTTACCCGAAAATATTAGCTGGGAACCTCCATCTCACGATAGCTTGCTACAGAGTAAGGTGGCACAATACACGGAGTGGACTGCCACTTGACGTTGAGTCGCCTGATATACAGTCAGATAATAGCCGGAGGCAACCACCATCAGAAGCTCACCAGGCTGATGCAGTGGAGAAGGAAAAGCGATATCCACTGGCCGTTGACATGCTTGAGATAAATGGCGACAAATTTAGCAGTCGACAACCACTACAGGTTGATCCGCGTGACATTCATTCGGGCGAAGACCGCAAACTAGCTCCACTCGGGTTGACCCTCCAGACGACCGATGACAAGCAGGAGGCGAGATCCTCTAGATGTCAATCAGCCTGGTCCAGACGAAACTGGGATCCGCCCTTCACCCAATGCTGACTTGTGATATGTACTCATTTGAAAGCGGATGGCAGTCGCCGCCTGTGATGCACCCCTTCAGCACATACTTGAACGAAAGTGGGGACCTTCTTGGCTCTGGTGCTGATCTGCCTGAAGTAAGTGCTCAGGAAGCCAGGTCGAGATTTACCCGAAAATATTAGCTGGGAACCTCCATCTCACGATAGCTTGCTACAGAAGTAAGGTGGCAGAATATGAAGTGGACTGCCACTTGACGTTAGTCGCATGATATACAGTCAGATAATGGGCCCGGGGCAACCCATCAAACTCCCAGGCTGATGCGGGGGGAAGGAAAAACGAAAACCCACTTTGGGTTGGGGCAAATTTTTTGAGAAAATGGGACCCAAATTCTTGGGCGACCCCAAAACCCAACCCCCCCGGGGTTTATTTGCGACCATTCAAAGGGGGCGAAAACCCAAATCTCCATCACCCCCCGGCCAGACGAAAAAGGGGGCCCGGTCCCTTTCCCTCAGGGGCCCGGTTTTCCAACAAATCCCACGGGGAAAACGGCCCGGAAAAACCCCGGGTTTGGAGGGTTTTAAGGGCCAAAAGGGGGCACGCTGCCGCAGTTGAATCCTGTTGTGCTCGGGGTGCTCCCGCAAATCTCAAAAACCCTGTTTTACTAACGGGTTCTATAACGATAGCGTGCCACTCAAAAACACCGTCCCCTGAGTCCACCACAAAGTGTCAGACGAAATGTCACGGGACAAACCCGCCCCTTTTTTTTTTCTTCCCGGGTAGCCAGGATCGTTGCACCTCCCGGGGGGCCCAAAAAAATGCTGAAGCGGGGGGCGGGGAGTGGCCCCTGGATGTGCGGGGGGAGAAGTATCCTTTGGGGGAAAAATGTTTTATTGTGGGAGAGTACCTTGGCAAAAACATTAAATGGCGAGGCATCCCCTCCCGTAGGTTTCAGAGTGTTAATTTTTTGTGCATAAACTCCCGGGGAATGCAATTTTTTTACGTACAATGGAAGCCAGCACATGTGCAAACTGTTTGAGAAAAATTTGATATGCTCACGAACGCGGGGACGCGTCAGTGGTCCTCGACATTGTCCACATCAAAATTTAAACCCCTTTCTTACAAACGGCATCCCAAAGCGAAAGGGGAAAAGGCGGATGCGAAACTGTCAACTCTGCGACTGCCTGCTCAACCCAAACCCGCCGGGGGAAAAAGTAAATTCAACTTTTATTCGTATGACAAATCCCCAAAAACGTGCTCCCTTCTCGTGGACATAAACAAATATGGGAGGGACGAACCCGCAGTTTGTGGGGAAACACCCGTTTTTTTCCATCTTTCGACCCCTCAAAGCTTCCCATCTGGATGCCCCTTTCGTTTCGCGTCTGCGGCGGGTTCCCGGCAGTTATCAGAATGCTACAGTTTTTGCAAAACACACAACCTGCGGGGAATTCTCCTTTGTTTAAATGAACAAGTGCCACCTGCACGAATTACGAGGCCCCTTTTGTACAGAAAGGGGCCGTGGGGGCACCCCAATGTTTAAACATATCATGCGGAACATTGCCTCATGAGATTTTTCGAAAGTTGGGAAGGGAAAAAACCCGTTGATCAAATTGACACACCCCTGGGATGCCAAGAAGAATGTCAGCAAACCCACAGTGCAACTTCTTCACCCCACGAGACAGATCGGAATCTTGTATACTCTTCCCGGGTAAAATGGTCTTTTTCTAACATGCCCCCACGAGCGGGGGCGGGGTGTCCCGAAAAAAGCATGTCAACCTCGAAGATCTGGACATCAAACACTATGCGCCCCTTTCCCCAACCTCCCCAGACTTCGACACCTGCACCCCCCAATGTCTTCCTGCCACATTTTTTCCGCCGTAGCGTTAGTTCATCCACGATTTAAGTGCTATATGGCTTCTCTCTTCCCAAATTGTGCCGGGGCTCATCTCGGGGCCCTTGACCCGCAACGGAAACAAAATGTCCTGTGGACGTCCCCGGGGGTGGTCAGGTGCCACGGGGTCATTTCGAGAGTGCTGTACCTTGCCTCCAGAGCGATTCAGTTTTTCTAGGAATTATCTATTTAGAAGACATTCGCAGATTCTCCTCCCGGGGGGGCAAACCGATGTTTCAGGCCCTCCCAATTGCCCCGCTTTCTCGTATGGGGCGACGGGAAAAGTGCTTTTATGAAACAAACTTTCCATCGGTCCCCTGGCGGGGTTCGTTCGGGGCCCGTCTGGTGTACCCCCCTCTCTGAACTGCACCGCTGGAAAAAAAATCGCTGTCTGGACAAGTCCCGTGGAGCGAAGACCTTGCCGAAGCGTGCGTCAATATTTGCGCGTTGGTGGGTCTTCTACGTATTTTTCGTAGACACCCTTTACCCCCCACTGCTCTAATTTCGTTCATCGAAAACCTGGTACGCAGCTGGACACAGCATTCAAGGCATGCATGTCCCAAAAAAGACTGCCCGGGGTTGTCCAATTGTTCGATTCCTTGCAAACACTAAATTTTTTTGTTTTTAACAAACGCAGAAAAAACGATGTCAAGGGAAAAAGCGACATTCAAGGAAAGGCTTTTTGCTTCATCGGCGTATATCAGAGCCAAAAAAGGGTAATGACGCTAAATCGATGAAACATCCCCTTCGATGTTCGTAAATGGCATCGAGGGAAAAATCTGCGTACTTGTGTGAACGGGAAAGAACGTAAACGTATACACCACTGAAAACAAACACGAATGATGGAAAAAGGGGAGTCGATCGAAGGATGTGTAAGCATTTATACCGGTGGGTTTTCTAAATTTAAAACTTCGTCTCCCCACATCTACGTGTGTCCCAAAAATTTCCATGTCTGCAAATGTGTATATATGCGCATGTTGCAACTGCCTGTTTACGTGAACTCTTTCTGTGCACGTACATGTGTGTCTGAGGAAATATATCCTTGGACATGCATGACGTCTACAAGTTTTAATATCCACCACGGCGACTGGAATTAGGAGCACAGTGGGTCAATTTCTGGGTTCGCAACACGGTAAATACTCCCCTGTCACCAGAGGTTGAACGACGACGTACGAGTAAGACCGACTACATA
>JAEOAE010002505.1:0-37285 GCA_036365155.1 Meriones psammophilus
CGCCTCGTGGGGCGTAGAGGGGGACCCCCCGGCGGGACGAGATAGGTCGCCCAGGAGAAGAGAAGCCTCCGACGGCGAGGACGGGGCCGTTGAGAACGATGTCCGCGTACGGGATTGAGGCGTCGCGGCGGCTGCCTTCTGAAAACCACCCCACACATCGCTTCTTCCATAGACATCTGTGTGTCAGGAGAAAGACAACACATCTCCTCACATTGCTCCACACACACGCTCCTGAAAAGCGTCTCTCCGTAAATATATATATGTACTTGTGTGTGTGTATACATCTGGACTTCTTCACATATATTATGCATCGTGTGTGGACACACGTGTATATATGTAGACATGTCCATGCACACACGTACGTTCATGCGTGCGCACACACACATAGGTTCACACATACAGACATCTCCAAGACATACGCGCACGCATGTGGAGCAGAGTCTCTCTCGACATACATAGAGACATGTACGCCTATATGTATGCGTCTCCATCTTTACAGACATTCACACACACGTACACATCCCTGCGACCGTTCACATGAACGTGGAGATCGACTTATACACGTACCCCGCGTCTCCATCGATGTACGTCTGTAGAGCTAGACATGTAGAATTCTACTAACAGCACATACTTGGCGCTATACACAGCAGAGCTGAGAGGGAGAAGACTGCCTGGAGGATGCTCTTCTGTCTTGTTAAAGTGTATGCGTCTGGAGAGATGCGCTTCGTTTCCAGGAGAGAGGCCAGCCAGGCCACTGTCCAGAGAGAGAAAATAGCGAAGAGGTGCAGAAGACGAAACGTTTCAGCGCAAGAGGAGACGAGACAGCAACGGAGAGGAGAGACATGGAGACAGGCTCCAGGAGACACGCCCCTCCGGGCGCAGGCTTCAGCATCAGCGTGGGACACGCACCTCCGTCCCATCCAATTGAAAGCACTTCCATACCTTCTCTGAAAACACACGCTGGCAGGCCTCTAGTCCTTCTCTGTACACGCTAACTCATCTACATTCACACACATATGTGTCTATATACATAGATACATATACAACGTAGATCTACACATGCAGAGGACCTCCTTCTCTATGTAGGAAGATGTGTGACAGAGAGACGGCCAGATACACAGAGAAAGAAAAACAGATGCAGATCTACATATATGCATAGAGAGATATATATATATATATATGAGGAGACTGATAGAGAGTGAGTGTGAGAGAGAGATCTGCAGATGCAGCCGGTTTCAAAACTGACACACAGTCACCTTCACCTAGAAAGCGAAGACTGCGCTCAAGCTATGCGCAGAGGCTAGAGACGCGATGTGTGAGGCTGTATGTGCATGCAGATGCATGCAGATGTGCACTCGGCATAGAGACTTCCAAACGCCTCTGACACCGCTGAGAACATATATATGTGAGCATAGACATATATACACATCCTCCTACGTCAACGCACATATATCCAGATACACGTATTTTAAAGCACCTGCACATGCATGTGTACATCGTCATATATATTACAAGTCTCTTCTCCTGTCTCTTCTCTCCCTGTCTCTCTCTCTCTCCTGTCTCTCTCTCCTGTCTCTCTCTCTCCTGTCTCTCTCTTCTGTCTCTCTCTCTCTATGTACGAGGGGTGTAGTGAATCTGCATCGTGATGATGATGATGATGACTGCGGCGCTTCACCGCTACTACAGGAACTTCAAGGCGCATTCATTGGTGATACATAGAGACGCACTTGTGTGTATATATATATATATATATATATTCACACATTTGACAGATATAGAGAGATCTTTTGATACACATATATATATATATGTACACTCACATTCGATAGAGAGACAGACATGTACATGTGTAAAGAGCGATCTGTACATATAGAGAGAGAGAGATATACATTGTATATATATGTACATATATACACACATTCGATATGGATATACATCGACAGAAATTTGTATATATATACATATGTACACATCTGTACACACACCTTGATAGGAATATATATATATATATATATGGAGAGGCAGGAAGAGAAGACACGTCTCTCACGTCACGAGCCAGTAACGCCTGAGGAAGCGACGAAGTCGGCAGGATTTCAAAGCGGTTGCGTATGGAGACAGAGAGCAAGTGTACGTCCCCATGTATATATGTATAGATAGAGGAAGAGATAGAGAGAGAGAGCTATCTGTCGAACATCACGCAGATACATCTCTGTAGGTGGAAACAGAGGTCGAGAGATCTGTCCATCTACACAGTGAAATATATATATATACATGTAGGTAGAGATAGAGACAGAGAGACACATAGATAGAGAGCGCACACAAGATTGACAGGGGGTTTAGACACACACACACACGGAGAAGTCGACAGTGAAACAGAGAGAGAGAGAGAAAAGAGAGACAGAGAAAGAGACAGACAGGAGTAGAGATACATCCACACAGAGAGACACGGGAGGTGTAGAAAAGGGACTAAACAGGCAAGGCTCTGCTGCGTGAGAGCGGGAGCTGTCTCTCATGTGTGGCAGAACGTACGTGGTGCTGGAGGACGCTCTTCGAGGCAGCAGCAGCAGCAGCAGGAGGTAGTTGAAGGAGATAGAGCCTGCCGCTGCATTGATGTATTCAGACAGGTTGACTGCTGCTCCCACAGCGAGAAAATTTTACTTTCTCCAAAGTAACGAAGGAGAGGCTCATCACTTCTTCGCACGTTCGCAGCGTATATGTCCTGCAGCAGCGCAGACGGCAGCAGCAGCAGCATACCACCAGGAGAGAGAGACACGCAAGATGCAAGGACGCCGTACATAAAGTAGCCGCTTTTCCGCAGAGCTTTCTTTCTCTTCACTCTCTTATCCACAGAGGCCTTCCTCTCAGTGTGCAAGTCACACCGCGCGCTGTAGTCCCTCTTCGATGATGTGGACGTTCATCTATCTCGAGAACGCCAGCTCGACACGTACATATGCAGACAGATAGAGACATATCTGATGAATATGCATTGATAGGAGACGGAGATACAGATAGAGATTTACATGTACATAAACATATTACATAGAGAGAGAGAAGAGGAGTAGGCTTGGTGGTGGAGAAGGACGCAGAAGAAAAAGAGTGTCTGAAGAACATTTGAAATGCGCCTTCAGCGTTGCGCTTCCTCTCGCATCTCTGCAATGCGCCATCACATCCAGTCACTTCATAAACATCTACTTGTGTTCCCATGCTTTGCTTCCTCTTTCTGCTGTTTTTCTCGAGTATATAGACTTTGTCTCTATGTACAGTGTCATGTGTATGCATGTATGTATTCTGCACGTGTACTCCTGCATAGGCAGAGACTTCTGCCTGCGCGTCCGCCACCACACTCTCTTTTTCTTCTGCGTTGCCGCTTCTGTGTGTGTGTTCTCTCCAGCGCATGCAGCAGTGTGAGAGAGCGAGAGACGTATCGGCAGCAGCAGCAGCAGGAGACGTGGAAAGAGGCGCTGCTGTGGGTGAAGGGCAGCAGCGGAAGAAGCACATCTCCGAGGCGCGAAGCCGTCACGAGAGTGACTTCGATGCTGTTCAAAGAGAAAAGCCTCCTGTCAGTGCGTCATGGTAGAGGACGTGCTGCGCACCTTCGCTGAAACACCGCCACGTCGTCTATCTACACCTATCACCTGCGACGACATTGCAAAGAAAGCCCGAGGCATCTCCTCATTAGGCCACCTGTGGCAGTTCATTCAGCAGAGAGAAAAGCAGCTGAGCAATTCTGGTTGCATGTGCCAGCAGAGTCATCTTAAAGCCAAAGAAAAGCCTGCTCAAGAGAGTCTTCAACAGGAGTGCTGCAGACCTCTAGCTAAAGTTCACTAATGTGCTGCTGCTGCGCTGTCTGCTGCTCGAGGTTTCCTACCGCTGAGGGCTTCATCTGTCGCTTGCTGCTGTCGTTTGACGCATTACTGCTGCTGCTTGCTGACGCTGCTGCTGCTGTCGGTGTCGCTGTCGCTGTGGAGAAGGCTCTTTCTTCGTGTTGCGCTACTGCAGACAGGTGGTTCTGCTGCTGCTTCTTGGGTATTGCTGCCGCCAGAGCGCTGAGACCCTGCATGCAGACTTACCCCACAGCGAGAGATCTGCTTCGTGAAAAGGCGTATTTCAAACAGTCTTCCCCTTCGTCCTGCTGCCTCTACACGATTGTCCCGTGCATGCAGCCAGATAAGGGTCGCGAATGATTTCTTCTTCTTTGACGATGCCTCCCCCCGCTTTGCTTCTTCTGCTGCTGAGCTGCTGCTGCTGCTGCTGTCGCTGCTGCTGTTGTTGCGCCAGCCAGGTGCTCTCGCTGCAGCGCAAGTCTCTCGGCGAGACACTCCTCGACAAGAGGCACTTCGTCAACTGCATGCGCCACAGCAACAGCAATGAGTCTGCCTCGAATGACTACGCAGCAGGAGGACTGCTGTTCATCTCCTCTTGTCTTTTCCTCCTTTTCCCCAAGAGCAGCAGCACCGCATGAGCAGCGCGGCAGCAGCAGCCTGACGGCCGAGACGACGCTGCGGAGGAAACAACAGCTCCGGCTTCTCCTGCTGTTTCCGAGAGCGACTTCTTCCCTCTGCTGCAGGAGCAGAAAAAAGAACTGGCGATACACCTGCTTCCTCAGTGCGCAGAGATACAAGTAGCTTGCGCTCTCGCTGCTGCGGCTGCCATGTGCCTGGGACTGCGCCGCTCGTGTGGGGTGCGGCTGCTTGGTGGGAAATGCAAAGCTCCTGGTGTACGTACACCCCCGACGAGACACACGTGCGTCGGGCTCGCATGCAGAGGGGCACAATCAATGACGGCTCTCGCTGAGTCAAGGAACGACAAAGCTGTGGCTGCACATCGTCCTCACACACCAGCAGCACACTCCGCAGCAGCACTCCGCAGCAGCAGACCTCCGCAGCAGCAACAGCAGGAAACAAGAAGGAAGAGCAGCAGCGCTGCTGCTGCGACCAAGCAGTTAAGGACTCTCGTAGCCCCATCGTGTTGCTGCTGCCGCTGCATCTGAAAGACTGCTGCGGTGGGGTGTGTGCGCCTTCTTCCGCTGCAGGGAAACCCGGTGGTGGCTCCCAGCAGCAGCAGCAGCAGGTACCCTCGAGGAAGAAGCGAATGAGGCGAGACGAAGAGGCGGAGGAGCAGCAGGCAGCAGCAAATGAGGAACAATTCAACGGAGGAGAAAACCCTACGTCGCAGACCTGCAGCTCCCTCTGCTGTCAGAACGCGCATAGGCTGGTGCCAAGACAGCCCCACACCGAACAGCACTGCACCATGACAGCAGCAGCAGGTCAAAACAGCTTGAAGTTTCACGCAAGACGTTCGCCAAGTGATCCTTCTCCACTTCACGTACAAGCCCTGCTCCAACGTGCTGCTTGTTCACTCGTATCACCCTGTCTGCATACGTGAAGGCTCTTCCTTCTGCTGCTGTGGCGTGCTCTGCTTGCTGCTGCCGCGTCTACTCTCTGCTGCTGCTGCATTGCCTCACAGGAGGACAGGGTACAAGGACGCCCTGCTGCTCCCTTCTCAGTTCCTGCTGCATGTGCCTCTGCCTTTCGTCACGTGTTTTCCTTGTGGAGGGAGACCTCTGCATGCTGCCATGAAAACAGATGCTGATGCTGTTAAAGAGCAAGTGAAATGCAGCAACAGGGAAACCCTTCAATACACGCTTCTTCTTCAGCTGCTATCCTCCCTGCTGCTGCTGCCCTGTCTCTGCTGCTGCTGCTATCCTGTCTGCTGCTGCTGCTACTCTTGCTGCTGCTGCTGCTGCTACTCTCTCTGCTGCTGCTGCTGCTGCTCCCCCCGTCTGCTGCTGGTGCCCCCGTCTGCTGCTGGTGCTACTCTGCTGCTGCTGCTGCTATCTGCCTGCTGCTGCTGGTGCTTCCCTGTCTGCCGCTGGTGCTTCCTGTTCGCTGCTGGTGCTACTCATCTGCTGCTGCTGCGCTCCTGTCTGCTGCTGGTGCTACTCTATCTGCTGCTGTTGCCCCTGTCTGCTGCTGGTGCTACTCTGTCTGCTGCTGCTGCTGCCCCCTGTCTGCTGCTGCATCTGCTGCTACTGCTACTACCCCTGCATGCGTCTATTGTTACTGCTGCTACCCTCTGCACTCGCGTCTGCTGCTGCTGCTATGTCTGCTGCTGCATCTGCTGCCCTGTTGTAGGTTGCTGCTGCAGTTCATGCTCTTCCTCCCTGCGAGTTGAGGTACCTGTGGGGACTCCACCGGGTGTTGAAAGGCAGCGCGGACACGACGTCGCGACGGTCATGCGGGTGTATGTACACCTGATTTCTCTCTCCCGAGCAGAGCCACACCAAGGGGGAGGCCCGAGAACTGCTGCTCAGTCTGTTCTTCCTGCTGCTGCAATGCAGGGCGGCACCAGCCACGCGCCTCCTTCTCACACCCCCACGCCTCTGAAGTGCATTGTATATCCAGCAGCAACACGGAAGGGAGGTGGGGATACGTGAAAGCATGTGTGCCGGGTGACTCTCTGCTGCTGCTGCTGCTGCTCAGAAGAAGCTTCCTCGACAATCTTTCGCTGCTGCTGTTGCTTCTGGCGCTCCGCATGCAGCGTCGCAGAGGAAGCAGCCGAGGTTGCTGCTGCTGCTGCTGCTGCGTGCACTGACTTCCTGCTGTCCACCACCCCGCAGAGACGCAGAAGAACAGCTGGTCGCTTCTGCAGCCAAGAGGCCTGCAGCGTGCAGAGGCCCGGGGGTGGAGGATGTCATGCTGCTGGAGCGAGAAACGATATGGAAACAAAGAGTGCGTCTCCGCAAAACATGTGTCTCCAGTGCTGGCCTCTCGCTTAGGGCTGCTGCCTGCGTTGCTGCTGCTGCTGCTCCTTCTTCGAGTGCTGCGCTGCAGCCACTCTTCCCTGTGATATTGCTGCTGCTGCTGCCAGTGGTGCTGCTTGCTGCAGCAGGGGGAACAACGGTCCTCAGGTGGTGGGCTCCAGCTATACCTGCTGCTTGTTCGTATGCTGCTGCTCTCCTGCTGGCTGCTGTTGCTGCTCTGACCAGCGCTGCAGCACTCCTCTGCTGCTGCTGCGCTGCGACCTGTCCAGATGTTTCTGCGATAGATGATAGGAGGGCGAGCAGTGAGGAAGACGACGAGCGCCGTCGGGCCCGAGTCTCCTTCAACGTCCAGGTCCTCTAATTCTGCTGCAGCAGATGTTCTACTATCCGACAGCATAACGCCTCCTTCGCGCTTCATCCGAGGTGCAGAATGATCCTTCTGCGAACTGTTATTTAACGCATACAGCCCTGCTGCTCGCGGCGGTCCTGCTGTGGATGCTGACTCTGGTCTTGATACGGACCCCGCTGCTGCTGGGATATTCGCGGCTATATGCATATGCAGCACCACATCGCTCTATCTGTCAGCATTCCCTGCCACGAAGAAGCAGACTCCTTATCATTTGATCTCTTCGCTGTTTTGAATTCTGCTGCTGCTTCTTCTCTACCTGCTGCTGCTTCTTTCTGTTGTTCCTGTTCAAGCATCTTCTCCTCGTCCTTGAATTTCCTGTTGGCGCGCTGCTGCTGCTGCTGGCTGCGCTGATGCAAAGCTTCACCTGCTCCTTCGCAGCAATAGCAGCAGCTGCAGCATCTCTGCCTGCAGGAGCTTTCTCCCGTGCGACATAGCCCGCGGATCAGCAGCAACGCAGGAGCATGCTCGATGCTGTCAACCGCCGCAGCAGCAGCAGCAACTGCTGCGAGACGGCCTGCATCCTCGCTGACGCTGGCTGGAGCAGCTGCGCAAACACATCCTCCAGTTGTGTCTCGGCTGGCTGCCTGCTGTTGTTGCTGCACAAGTCTGGCGGGTGGAACCAGTTGAGCTGGCGGCTCGGCCGACAGCTCCTGCAGCAGCAGGGCCAGCGCCTACGTTGCGCAGATTGGAGGCGATTAGCAGCAGAGTTCTATTCAGAGACAAAAGAGGCACCCATACGGCATAAATCCACCATGGAGCCGGATATGCTCAGACGTATATGCTGCTGCTGCCAGAGAAGCCACGCTCGTGTGCAGCTTCAACCACGAACGCGTGGCGCGCTGTGCTGAAGCTCCCTAGCTGCCTCTGGTGCGGATCTTTGCCGGCTGCTGCTTTTGTGCTGCCTTCAGCGGCTGCTTCTGCTGCTGGCTTGGCTGCTGCTGCTGCTGCCCGCAGCAGCAATCTTCTGCCGCTGGGGTGTGACATCTGCTGCTGCAGCAGCAGCTCGACAGGAAGTCGCTGCTTCTCTCTCTCAGCAGCAGCTGCATCCGGGCCACTGCGGCCTTCGATCGCGCCAGCAGCAGCAGGAGAACGGAAGCCGCGCAGCTGGTGATTGAATGCTGCTTGAACGAAAAGGGGCGATGTTTGCGGAGGCAAGGTTGGTGCGTGGGAGACTTTGCAGGTAGATCAGGATGAGTGAGAAGGCGCAGCAGGGGAGACGACAAGGCTGAGCTCTTCTCCTCTGCCCTCCAGGGCGTCCAACAGTGCACGCTGTTGCTGCTGCGACAATGCCACCAACATATCCTCGCATGGAGCAGACAAAGCGTTCATCAAGCTGCCAAACACGCACGCTCGAATATATCCAGCAGGGCAACAAACGTTTCGCAGACCTCTTCTCGACTGCGGGTCCATTCGATTCCTTCCTGCGTCTCGGTGCTTCTTTCAGTGCCTCCTTGTTGTTGTTGCTGCTGTTCTGCTGCTGCTGTTGCTGCTGTGGTGCTGCTCGTGCTGCTGCTATCAGCGAGCAGCGTCGGCAGCGGACGGCGATCCTGCGGGTGGCAGCACACCCAGCAGCGGCTGCGACCTCTGCATGCCGGCGAACGCAGCAGCTGCCGCTGCGTCAAATCCACAGGCTGTCCAACCTCTCAGCGAAGGCAAAAGCCCCGACACCACGCGCACTTCTCTGCTGCTGATCTGCTGCGGCAGCAATCCTCTTTCCATACTTCCAGCTCCTAATTTGCAGAGTCAAGCCATCTAAACGCAATGCCTTCGGTCTCCGTCAGGCCGCCAGTGCTTCTGCTGCTGCTGCTGCTTCTCTTGACATTGCTGCTGCCTGCTCTCTTGCTGAAACGCTCTGCTGCTGCTCTGTCTGCTGCTGCTGCTCCGATGTGACTCCTTCTTCGCTGCCTGCTGCCGCTTGATTTGTCTGTTGCAGTTGTTCCTCTTTCCCCACCAGCTTAAATTCAGCGTCACCGCTGCTACTCCGGCTGCTGCTGCTCCTTGTGTGTCCTGCTGCTGCTGCTGCTCCTCGAGGCGGCACCGCTGCTGTTGTGTGGCGCCCCAGCACCGCTCTGGCCCAGACCAGCGCCTCCGGCTTGAGAGACGACAATGAAAAACGCTGAACTGGTTCTGCTACTGCTTTTCTTCTTTACGACGCTGTGGGGCTCTGTATTTGCAGCACCCTGAGCAGGCCACTTGCAGCACCTCCTGTCTCAGTTCCGTCCCCGCTGGAGACTTTGTCTCGTGGTTCGCTGCCGCCTGCGTCACACCAGCACCTGTTAACAATACCTGATCTCCTCCTGTAGTGTGTCTTCTCTCGCCTGTCCCTGTTGAATCTGCTGCTCCTGTTCTCTCTCTGCTGCTGCTGTCATTCTCTGCTGCTGCTGCCACACCAGGCCCGAAGAAGGCGTTGGCGTGCTGCTGCTGGTGCTGCTGTCTCTGACTTCTTCCTGCGGCCCACACCAGAGCGTATGGCGCCGTCCATAGCTCCAGAACGTTGCTGCCTCTGGCATGCATGCCAGCACAGCAGCAACTGAGGTGGGCTGCACCGCTCCTGCGTTAGCGTAGTCCCGTGGATGCTTCCCTCCGCGAGCAGCCACGCCCAGCCCCAACTTGCTGCAGCAGGGCGTTATGCGCTGTTGGCAAACGGGGACAGCTGTATCATCTCGTGCTTCACCTGCTTCCATCCGTCGCGTGTCCTGGGCGCAGAGACAGCGTCTCCAATTTTCCCTTTTTCTGCGACCTGCTGGAGGCGGAGGTGGATAAACGAGGCGGAGGAGGGGATGGAAGTGCCCATCAACCCCACAGCAGCAGCAGCGCTGGGAAGAATCGTTAAATCAGCTGCAGAAGACTGGGCTGTTTCTTTTTGTTGCCGCAGCAGCACTCTGCAAAAACATTTGCGGAAGCTTCAGAGAGCAACAGCCATGTCATTGCAGTGAAGTCGCACATCGCGAGACGCCTCACACTGCTGCTAAGGGTGCCCATGGGTTGCACCTGCATGCTCCAGATGCGGCAGCAGCTGCCTCCTGTGTCAGCTGCAGGTTTCTGCTGCTGAGAAACCGTCTGAAATGCGCTGTTCTTCCTGCTGCTGCTGGTGCTGCAGTGAAAGATGCTGCTGAGTTTCTATGGAGACGTATCCAGCGCAGAAACGCCACTGACTCCGCGGTGGAGGCAGCAGAGATAAAGCGGCTTCTCCTGCTGTGGCTGCTTCGCCTGAAAAAGAAGGCATACGATATCCAGGGTGTCCCTACTGTTGCTGTCGCCGCTGCCTTGTCGGCCTGATGGAGAGAAGTTGCCTGTTTCTTGCTCTGAGATACCCCTGAACAACTGTGTTGCTCGCTGCTGCTGCTGCGCAGAGGGAGGTACGTGAAAGCTTTCCCTGCTGCTGTTGCTGCTGCAGGTAGGCTCGGGCTGTGTTGCTGTTGATAGCACACTGGCTGCTGTGGTTGCTGCTCGGCCATTGACTCCCATGCCTCTTCTTCGCTCCTGCTCCAGCTACTCGGGTCGCTGCAGTTGCTGCAGCACCAAGAGCAACAGCCTCAGCAGCAGCAACAGCAGCTTCTTCGACAACGCAGACGCTCCTGTTCTTCTTCGTAACGGAGTATTGGTGCCCGCTGCTGCGCCGTCTTCACTTGCCCTGTGGCCTCTCACTTCTATCAAGCAGCTGCCATCCAGCGTATACATCTGCTGCTCCATGCATGCGTCGTCAGCGTCGTCTTCTTCCTCTGCAGCAGCAACTGCTACTGCTGCTCCAGCTGCTGTTGCTGCTGCTTGAGCTGGTCCTGCTGCTGCTTCCCTGCTGCTGTACAGGAGAGGCAGCCTCGCGGAGAAGCCTTGCAGCCAGCCCTCAGCAGGAAGACGTTTGAGTGCTTCTTCTTCTTCTTGTTGCTGCTGTTGAGGCTGCCTAGCTTCTCCATGTGGGCCTGCGCAGCAGGCTGCTGCAGCAGCGGCTGACGAGGAGTCTGCAGCAGGAGCTCCGGCAGCAGCAGCAGCAACCCCATCCCTGTGCCCGCGACGGAGCAGCCTCCAACAACACCACCAGAGCATGAGCAGCAACAACAGAGCAGCAGCAGTGGCACTCAGCTGTACCTATCGTTGCTGCTGCTGGTGCGGGATCATTGACTGCAGCAGCAGCTCGATGACGTGCAGCAGCAGCAACAGGAGACATCAGGACGGGAAGGGGGCAGGAGCAGCTGCTGATGCTTTGCGAAGGAAACGCAGATCTTAAGACGCAGCTGCTGCAGCAGTTTTTGCAGCAGCAGCAGCAGATACAGAAAATCGAGCAGCGGCAGCAGCCACGCAGCTGTTTAATAGCAAAGGACAGCAGTCCACTACTGGGCTGTCTCACGATGTCCGTCACGCCGCCTTCCGCAGGCACAGACCTGCAGCTCGCCAACAGCGGGCAAAGAAATGCAGCAGCAATTTCCCGAAGAACTGCCAAAGCATTTTCCTGCTGCACAAACAGCAGCAGCAGGCCACCAACACCAGCAGAGCCAACAGAGTCAACAGCAAAACAAAGTCAACAACAGCAGCAGGGGCCAACAGCGGCAGCAGACGCAGCAGCAGCCGTGATGCACCAGAGACATATGCACAGATGTACCAGACTCCCAATGAAAGCAGCAAATGCATCAGCAGGAAAAACGCAATGGGAGACTTCAGCAGGGCAGCAGCTGCCGCTGTGGCGTGGAACGACGCCTCTCTAGAGGAGCAGCACCTTGTCCTTGAAGAATCAGGCAGCAGCTTCTCTGCGGCAACGAGCGGCTGCAATCAGAGCACCACGATAACGAATATACACAGAGAAGTGCCTGCAGGAACAAAGCAGCCCTTGTGAGCAGTAGCGCAGCAGCAGCAGCAGCAGCGGGCGATACAGCATCAGCTGGCAAGAGCCGTCTCAGAGCAGAACGAAGGCGAGGAAGCAGCAGCAGCAGCAACAGTGAATATCGATCCCGCCCAGCAGCAACACGCGGCGCGAGTCAGAGAGACGGTAGTACGATGCGGAGCACTCTGTCTATTGTGGATGTGTCGATATTTGCTGGTGCTATACCGCGACCAGCAGCTGCGGAGGCGTGTGTGCTGCTGCTGTGTTCTCATCAGGGCTGCTGCTGCTGCTGTTTTGCAAATGAGATTGGTGCGCGCAGCTGCGGTGCATCTCGTCTTGACTGCTGCTACTCGTCCTGAACGAGGAGCTGCCGCTCTTCACTCCGCTGTGGATGCTCAGTGCTGTTGCTGTTTGTTCGGCTTCCACCTTCTGCCTTGGCGTTGCGTCGAAACATCAGACAGCACGTTGAGCGACAGCGCAGCAGCACCAGCAGCAGCAGTTTGTCGACTTGTGGTGCTGCTGCTGCTGGAGCTGTTCAATGGGCACCAGCGGGGTGGTTGTTGCTGCTGTGCATGTGAAAACTCTGGCTGTGCAACAGCTTCGCTGCTGCGCTGCTGCTCAGTAGCTGCTTTCTTAGAGCCGTCCCTGCTGTTGAGGATCTCTTCTTGCTGCCCTCCGCGATGCCCGTGTTTCGCTGTTGCCCTTCTTCTCCGGGAGCAGACGTGTGGGGTGTCCGTTGCTTACACGCCAGCAGTCTCCTGTCTCCTGCAGCACGAAAAGACAGCTGCGATGCCCCACGAAGCACACAAACACGCCGCCAGGTCCGCGCGAAGCTCACTCTGGTCGAAGAGAACCACAGGCATGGAGGTGAGGTCCCGTCTCGTCAGGCAGCAGGATGCACGATCTGTGCGAAACCATGACAGCGACGGAGGCAGCCATGTTGCTGCCAGTGCAGCAACAGCAACTGTTCTCTCGTGCCGCAGCAGCAGCAGCTGCTGTTCTCTCCTTCTCCTCCTTCTCCTTCACCTCCTCGCTCGTTCCTGTCTCTCCATAGCAGCAGCAACAGCACTTCTTTGGTGCTGCTGGTCGTGCTGATGTACGTTGGCGGCGGGGCTGGCAACGCCGCAGGGTCGAGGCCGCCAGCAACAGAGCAGCAAGAACGCCCCAGAGCAGCAACAGCAGGGAGATGCGGCTGCAGGCCCCCACGCAGCAGCAGCACTGCCTCCGGCGCAAAAAAATAACACACTGCTGCCCAATTTGTCGCCGGCAGCGGCAGGGAGAATCCTCCTGTCGCTGAGCAATCCCCGCACCTGCACGCAGCAGCTGCTGCAATGCTGCAGCAGCACCACTACTATGCACCTGACACGCTGTAAAAAAAGTAGAGGAAGAGGGACAGGAAGCTGCAGCAAAGTAGTGAGGTGAGCCTAAGTGCAGAAGCCCCCCTGCGCTCTCTCTCGTCGCTGTACGGCAAGGAGGAGGCAAACAATCGCAGCAGCAGCAGCGGAGGAGGAGGGAGGAGGAAGAGCGCGGATGACTGCACCCGCCACCTCGGGAACAGCAGCCCCCCGCAGCAGCCCCGAAGGCAGCAGCATCTCAGCACTACTAGTCAGGCTGTTGCTGCAGCCCACAGCAGCAAAGCACATCTGAACCCGCAATTTCAGCGGAAGAGGCACCACCAGCAGCTGCAGCAGCTGGTGCGCTGCTGCTACATGGCAGACAAACGCAGCAGGAGTTCGCTCTCCTGCTGCTGCTGCCTCGTGAAAGCTGTCATCAGGCCTGCACCCACCTTCACGCAGCAAATCAGCAAGGCCGACTGCTGCACTGCGCTGCCACTCGACTGCTGACATCTGTAGCTCCTGCCCACGCCAGATTGTAAAAGAGAATCAGAAGGTTTCTTTCAACAAGGACGAACAAGCAGCGGCAGTCTCTCTGCGACCCTCTCTCGCCGCACACACATACATTCTTTCCAGCAGCACAGCCACATCAGTGTCCTCCTCCCAACAAGCTTTTCTCTCTCTTTCTCTCTCTATATACAGATATGGATACATACATATACACATACAAATATATATATATATATATGAACGTTTTGTCTTTCTCTTCTTCTGTGGATCTTTCACTTCTTCTGTACATAGAAGAAGCTTTATTCGTTGCGAAGGTCGTTGAAGAGAGCGAGGAAAAGAGCGGCGTACTCTGCGCATGGAATTTGGAAGTCCTGGAGGTCAGGCTGCTAAGTGCGAGAACAAGCAGCAAGACTTCTCCTCTTCTTCCTGGAGGTAGCCGGCTTCGATGCTTCCAACTGCTGTCGCCCCTGTCTCTACCAGGAGCAGCAGAGTTGGATAGAGTTTGCTGCAGCTGGTGCATGCGGTTGATTCGCGTAGATGGCTCTGTTGCGCTGTTGTTCCTGCTGCTTCCCTGCTGCTGCTGGTCTTGCGCCTGCGCCTTGTTGCTGCAGCAGCAGCATCTGTTGTCTGCAGCTACTGCTGCTGTAGCTGTTGCAGTCCCCATCCTCCTCCTGCATGCAGGCAGCCACAACGTCCTTCAAAGACGAGAAGCAGCACAGCGCGACAGGAGAGAAGGAGAAGAAGCAGCTTAACACCAAGGACCCCTCTCTCTCTGCCGCTGCTGCTCTTCGCAGCTGTTGCTGACTGCTGCTGCTGCATGCAACAAGACTGCCCATAGCTCTTCTTTCTTCTGCAGAAGAAAAAGGCAAATCTTTCATCAGGATATGTACCTTAAGCGTCAATACGCACGTCTGACAGTACAGCTGGTGGTCCCCACGCTGCTGCTGTTTTCTTCCTCCTGCGGCAGCCGCTTCAGCGGCCCCTCGATGGCGGCTGCTGCAGCTGCTGCTGCTGCCTCTGCAAGCTGGGTGCGGCAGCAGACAGACGAGCGCAGCACGGTCGAGTCGAAGGGAATAACAGCAGAGCCCCAGTGGTTGCAGCAGCGTAGAGCAGTTAGCAGCCGCAGCAGGAGAGCAGTTCGAGGCGACAGCAGCAGCAGCACAGAGACAGCAGCGGCACCAGGCAACGCAGCAGGTGTATGCAGAGGCCGAGGGAGGAGACGCAGCAGTTGCAGCAGCAGGAAGCAGAAACGCTGCTCCAGCTGCAGAGGCAGCAAAAGCAGCAGCTGCACCACGACCAGAGTAGACATACGGAGAAGACCTGTCAGCAGCAGGGAGAGCAGCGCCAGCGTGTGGACAGGGAGATACAGCAGCAGCAGAGCGGGAGGAAGCACGCAGCAGCAGCAATAGAGGGAGAAGGCCGCAGAAGGCAAAGGACGTGGTCTATAAGGCTGCAGCAGGTAACGCCACAACAGCTGCTGCAGAGAGCAAGTAAGCAGCAACAGGATAGACAGCAGCAGCGGGATGCACAGCAGCAGCAGCTGGAGCGTAAGCTGCAGAAGAGTACGGCGAACAACAGCAAGAGTGCTGGCTGGCGACACCAGGTACGGACCGACCGAGAAGTATATGCACTCGCAAGAGCGCAGCCAGCAGGCGCCCGGAAAAGCAGCAGCAGCAGCAGCACCAGCCCGTAACCACCAGCAGCAGGAGAATAACCAGCACCAGCAGCAGGATAGGAAGCAGCAGCAGGATATGGAACAGCAGCAACAGAGTATGGAGCACAGTGGCTGGATATGGAGCACCCAGGACACGCAGGAGGGCACAAGCAGCAGGAGAGTAGCCAGCAGTACCAGCAGCGAAGGGGACACCAGCAGAGTACCCTGCAGTTCCCGCAGCAGCAGCAGCAGGATGCGCAACTGCAGCAGGATGCGCAACTGCAGCAGGACGCACCAGCGGCAAACGGCAGTGGGATGAAAAAGTGAAGAAGTCTGAGGGAAGGCAAGCTGCAGGAAGACAATGTGTATGGGGTCGTCGAGCAGCAGCAATAAAGGTAGGTGGTTTCGCAGCGCGCTGCAGCAGCAGCAGCAGCTTCTGTCTGCGAGAGGGACCCGAAGATGCTGGTGGCGCCTCGTCTGTCCCCCTGCTGCTGCTGGAGGATCCACAGCAAAGACACATGCATGTGTCCAGAGTTTGCTCCACTCCAGTGGCATCTGCGCAATGCGGGCTTCTCGGCCTTGCTTGCTTCTCCTCCGCTTCATCCTCGGGCTGCTGCAGCGGCTCCTGCAGCGTCTTTCTATTGGACATGTGAGCAGCGCCAATCGCGCGCCTGCCGCTGCTTTGTCGCTGCTCCTGCTCTTCCACGGCAGCAACTGTGCGTCTGCTCCAGAAGTGATGGTGCTGCTGTCTGTATCGTCTTCTTCAGAGGAGTCTAGCTGCATGTCTTCTGCTTCATCTTCTTCATCGTCTTCGATGTCAACTGCTGTCTCGTCCTGCTCTGCCTCTTCCGCTTGCTGCTCCTGCTCGTCAGGTGCTGCTCGTGCCGTTGCTGCTGCTGCTCCAACCGACGCGGCTGCTGTTTGCTGTCCCCGCTTCTGTTTGCGCCGCTGCTGCTTCGCGTTCTGCTGCTGAGGAAGCAACTGCTGCTGCTTCTTCTTTCCTTCGACCTTCCTTTCTGTCGCCACCATCTGACTTCTTCTTCCCTCGCAGAAGCAGCAGGGAGGCTGCAGCCACAAATCTATATACACATGAGGCTGCTTCTGCTGCTGCAGGCGCCAGAGCGGCTTCAAACGAGTGCAGCGAGGACGAGACGCACGGCATTCAAATGAATATCGAAGCGACAGACCACCATCTCATATTGAGGAAACAGCAGCAGCAGGTAGCTGCGTCTCCTGTGGATGTGCTGCCACTCGTGAGGGTCTGTCTGGTGTCTCTGTCCCCGGTGACTTCAGGCAAGCGAGCTGCTGCTGCTGCTGCTTTCATCGACACTGCTGCGATTGCTGGACTGTTGATTATCCCATGTAAGAGGGCAGCTGCAGCGGCAGCAGGGGCGAGCGCAGCAGGGCAGCAGCCGGGGCAACAGCAGCAGGGAGGAGTACAGGGAGACTCAGGCGTAGGGGTGCAGCGTGACGAGGAGAATGAGAAGAAACGCCGCCGGGCTACCGACGAAGGAGGAGCAGAGATACACTCAAACTGTGGCTGCTGTGGCTGCTGCTCTACCTGGGAACACCCCGGTGCTGCTGCTGCTGCTGCGTCTGCTGTTGGTGTTTGTCACTGGAGCCTCCAGACCGAGACCCTGCTGCAGCAACGTTCTGGCGTGTATATCACTATCGTGAGCTGCTGCTGCAGCAGGGCCTGTTTGTGGTTTGCTGCAGCAGCACATTGTAGCATGGGCAGTTCCAGTACTGCGAGCGGGCCCGCATGCAGCCGTGAGCTGCAGCGCCAGTGGAAGGAGAAGCAAGCGTTTTCTGCAGCAGAGATGCCACTACTCCTTCAGCAGGCCCCGCAGCAGCAGCAGCAGCAAAAGACGGCATCCCACATCCAGGGACACGGCAGCAGCTAAAGGGACAGCAACACCAGAAGACGCAGCAGAAGACGCAGCAGCAGCAACAGCAGGGATGCAGCCGCCACCTCAACAGACGCAGTCGCCATCTCAGCAGAAGGAAGAACATCGTAGATTTCAGAGACATAGCAGTGGCAACGACAACACATATATTCGAAGGAAGTGAAGTAGCACAACAGCACGTGCTCCACGCGCGTGGGAGGGCGTGGCCTGTCACTGCAGCCACGTGCGAGGTCTGTCTCCCGCTGTCTCCTCGCGTCTCCTTCCTCTTGCTGCACGCCCTTCTCTTCTTCTCTCTGCTGCTGAAGAGAGAACACGCCTGTTGCTGCGCGATGGACAATAGCTGCTGCCTCGTGGTGGCCACCACCAACACCCCACCACCACCATCTGCGGCAGCGGCGGCGGCTGCTGGAAGTCGTCGGAAGACCCGCCATGATGCGCGTTCCCACAGCAGCAGCAGCAACGCACCGAAGAAACACAGCCGCGCCGCCGCAGGAACAGCAGCTGCTGCTGCAGCTACTGCGAACGACAGCCCGAAGGACCTCAGTAGTAGCACTCGACGAGCCGACACAGAGAAGCAAACACCACGCCGCAGCGAACCTCCTGTCCCGTAGACATGTATGTCCGCAAGTCTGTCGCGAAAACGACGTCCATATACGTGGAAGAGAGCGAAAAGACAGATACATCTGCAGCGACTGACGCACGTGCATGTACAGATTTGTGCGCGTGCGCACAGAGTGCCAGGACCAGCCAGCGACTCCACGTACATATATATATATATATATATATGTACACATATGCATATGTCTTGACGAAGGTATAGAAGTGTGTCTGGGCTGCATGTGTCTCAAAAAAGATGTCGACAGAGAGGCACGGACGCATCAACTCGCCGGTCGTGGGGCCGCCTGAAGGCGATGGAAAAGTTGTCGAAAGTGCTGCACAGCGGAGAGAGAGAAGAAGTCCACGCGACTGCGACGACGCCCCGAGCCGCAGAGAGCGCCGCTGCAGGAACTGGCCGTGTTGGCGAAAGGCAGCGAAAACCAGCAGCCTCTGGCGCCCTCATGAAACAGCGACCTCCACGTGTGGGTTGACATAGAGTGAGAGAGCGACAACACAGGATGACGCAGAAAAGAAGCATCCTCCCACAGCTGTGCTCACGTGCATAGACGTGGACAAAGAACACCTTCTCTTCCTCTTTCACTTCGTCTCTTTCATCTTCTTCTCTGCTCTGTGTGTGTGTTCTGTTTCCGTTACTTTCGAGGAAAGCTAGAGACGTACAGCGCCACCACAGAAACAGATATACATCCACAGATAGGGGGACAATGAGATCGACGGACGACTCGAGAGAGACACACGCGAAGAAAAGACATCAAAGAGAACAAAGTGTGGAGGAAGTGCACTGGACAGGAGCCGCGTGAGGCGGTGCCTCGGGGTACGTCTTTCCGTGCAACAAGAAGACACCCACGCGAGCTGCAGGCGCAGCGCGGCGCCGGAACAAACTGACGTAGCACAGAGACACACACAGCCTCAGGAGACAGCGGAGAAGAAGGCTACGATGTATGCAGGCGACCCAACAAAGACAATGGACACACATGCACACACGCAACGAGACAGAGTTAAGTTCATACAGGCATGCATGCACATATATACGATGCGGAAACAAAAGAGACAGAAGAAGGCATACAGACAGTAGACAGAGACAGACAGAGACAGAGACAGACAGAGACAGAGACAGACAGAGACAGAGACAGACAGAGACAGAGACAGACAGAGACAGAGAGAGAGAGAAGGACGTGGGAGGCGAAAGTGTTTGGAAGAAGACAATGGCGGAGTTTCGAGGCTGAGGAGGAGGAGTGGAGGGCGGGTGTTTCAAGACTCTCTCTTTGGTGGCAGCATGTGCACTGTGCGGCAAGCGTCACTGTGGGGCGGTGTTTCGTCGAATATCTTCTGTTCTTTGTGTGCTTCTCTTTCCTGCGTCTCCACACCTTCGCTTCGAGCGCGTTGCGTCTCATCTTTCGCCTCTATTTTCGTCTCTGTCGCACATGCATCTTGCTTCGAAGCGTTGCTGCTGCTGGTCTCTGCCGCCCCACGCAAGGGAAGCTGCGGCACGCCCTGCTGCAGCGCCACAGACACCTGACGCCGGAGGCCAGCAGAAGACAAAAAGACACTCGTCGCTGCAGCAACGCGAGAGAAGGAGGGGCAAGGACGGGGACTGTCGACCGCTGGAGGTGACGTGCGAGACACAAAGTACATCTGCTGCTGCAAGTGCGAGGGCAGTCACCCCACAGGAAGCAGCAGCAGCAGCGGTCACGGGCAGAAGAAGAAGAAGTGTTGCTGCGAGGGAGTCTCTGCTGCAGCTCTAAGGAACACGTGGAGCAGCAGATCGTCAAGCAGCAGGTCCAGCTGCTGCAACAGCTGATGAGGTGTCCGTCGCTATCGGCTGCTTCGGCTGCAGCAGCAGCAGCAGAAGTGGCTGCACGCGCGGTAGCGGGGCAGCAGGCATGGATGTTCTGAGGGGCCTGGTGTCTGCAGCAGCAGCCAACGCAAAAAGAAAAAGGCGAAGGGAAAAGAACAGCAGCAGAAAATGAAGCATCCGGCGCATCAGCAGCAGCAGCAACAGCAGCAAACGCTGCAGCAGACGCACACCGGCGGTGGTGAAAGCCTGCTGCAGGGGGAGCGTATACACGGAGGCTGCGATGCACTGTTGCAGTGTGGGAGTAGCACACAGCAGCAGCAAACTCCTGCCTGCCAGTGGCTTGCAAATATATAGTCTTCTGGATTGAAGGAAAGATTTCAAAGAAAGCAGCAGCTTCTGTGAGAAAGGCCGCAGCATGCACAACGCGCCCGGGCGCGCGCATGCAATACCGGGAGCACCACCCTGGTGTCTCTGCTGCTCCTATTTGCAGGTGCTGCTGCTGAAGAGAGTAGAAAAAGAGAGAACAAATTAAGACTCAGGAGGGGTAGGAGAAGGACACGACGACGAAGAAGAAGAAGCAGGGGTCCCTCCGTTTGTCAAGAGGAGAGCAGCAGCAACCGGTGCTGCATGAGAACAGCAACGCCACCCAGCGGTAGCAGGTGCTGTAAGCAGTAACAGCAGAAAGCTCATTCTGATGCTCCACCCAGGCGAAAGGTCTCCTGGGTTGCTGTTTTTCGCACTACGGCGCAGCAGCTAAACACGCAATCAGCAACTTCTGAAGAAGAGCAGCGGCAGCAGTGCAAGCACGGCGGTAGCGCATGGCAGCAGCATAGCAGTAGCATAGCAGCAGCAGCAGTAGCAACAATACGAGCAGTGATGTAAGCAACGTCAGCAGCAACACACATGGAGCAGCAGCAACACTCCCAGCAGCAGCGGCAACAACCCCAGCAGCAGCAACAATAATCCCAGCAGCGCCTCCCCAGCAGCATCCGCGGTGGTACCAACAGCGGCAGCAACACGAGCATTCTTCGCGGTGGCTTAGATCGAAGAACCTAGTATGTTGAGCACTTTGCTGCTGCAGCAGCGATGTCGGTTTGCGTGAGCAGCGTCCTCCGTCTCCACTCTCCAATACATGCGCCGGCTGTAGCGAGAAATACACATATATACAGTTGTCTGCAAATATCTATGTTCCTCTCTCTCTATAGAAGTATAGAAGTATAGGCAACAGCAACTGCTGCTATAACAGTAACAACAAGTGCAGAGAAAGTCCTTTCGAAACACTTTCGATGGCGCAGCCAGTCGACAATATACGCCTGAGACAACTGGAAGCCTCTACGGCACGCAGCCGGTGTGGAGACTCTCGCCACACTGAACTCAGAAAGTCACGTCCACGCAGTGCAGAGACTCGTGCGTACGCATGGAAAGAGAGAGAGAAACACACACAACACTACAGGACAGGGCCAAGCATCACTCTCTCCCTCTCTATGTGGCTGCAACAACCCGTAAGCCCCAATGTGTAGCTCCTATGCAGATCGTCGCGTCTTGCCGACTCCAGGTTCTGCGCAACCACTGTATGTATATATAAATATATACATGTATATATTCTCTTTCTCTCTCTCTCTCTCTCTCTCCAGACATATGTATATATGTATGTATCCATCTTCATACACGATATGTCTTTGTGAGGCATATGCTGTTTCTGGTGTGAAAGAAAAGGGCAGTCTCAGGGTGAAGAGCACCCGACGAGGAGGCCGCGCAGGGACGCCAGTTCTTCTCTGTGTCTTTGGCCAGCGTCTCTCCATATCATAATTCTTCGTAGCATCTGGAATTGTACAGCGCTTGTACCTGCACGCCAGCCTCAGCAGTAGTTATGCTGCCGGCTGCAAAGGACGTCATTACCGCACCGTGCACGCGTCGCTGAGTGCTTCACCCCTCTATGTGTATGTGCAGAAGCTCCTGTACATGCTTGTCTGAGACGTCTGGCTGTGACAAGCTGGGTCCATCCACACCGTGCTCTTTACACATGCAGAAGGCCTGACGTTTGCTCTAAAGAGAGCTGCAGCGAAAGAAAGGAGGACGTGTGCATTCCACGAGGCATTTCTAATGCTACAGCAGAACAGGAGAGCAACAGCAGCAGCAACGGCAGCGGGAATGCTAAGCAACCTCCGCTCAAGCCTCCGAGGGCGTACGAGGATGACAACAAGTATAAACGCAGAAGTCATGTACACGTGCAATGTTCACGTAAAAGTCACGTAAGTGCAGATATCTCTGCACAGTCATTGTGTGTGTGTCCCGTTATCGTTGTCGATATATCTCGTAGAAAGTGGAGACTGAGCGATGCGCATGGGGTGTACGTACACCCGCATTGGTGGACACTGCTGCAGTGGGCACTTTCAGACGCGTGAAAAAATTTTCAGGCCTGTTGAACCTTGTGGTTCATCAGCTCTTTCGAGCGAACTGACAGAAATATACACGAAGAAACGTTCGACGACCAGTATACACGTGTGCACATGTGCGTGTGCACAACTGCAGAGACTTTACTGGTGAAACACATGTGTATAGACGTACGTATATCGATGTATACATATAGATGTGTAGATGTCTACCTATATATGTATATGCATATATGTACATGTATAGATGTACATGTGTAAATGAATATGTGTTGATGTATATGTAGAAATGCATATGTGTAGATGTATATGTAGAAATGTATATGTAGCTCTATACGTAGAGATGTCTACGTAGAGGTGTATATGTGTAGATTATATGTATACAGATGTATATGTATAGATGTATGTGTATAGGTGTACATCCAGCGTACACGTGCAGAAAAGTATCAACGCGTACGTCGATATATCTGGAGAGTCCGCGTGTAGAAACGTGTCTGCACGTGAATTCATGTCTTTCTCTTTACGTGTGGAAGATTCCGCAGGAAACTCCACGTTGCAGCTTCTCGCTGCACATCGTCTCATCGCCCCATAGCCGAAGATGAGGACTTCATCCTTTCTTTCTTTCTCACGCTTTCTCGCTCCATACATGTATGCGCGCATCCACTATATCTCCTGGAGCAGGAGAGTCTCTGTGCGGAAACGTATACGCGTAAAGAAGGTCCAGCTGCTGGCCTATGTTCCGGGCCGCTTTCATGTTCGCTCACGTGTGTAATGTCAAATATATGTGAATGTACAGAGAAGAGAGGAGACATTAGGCCTCGTGGAGACGGTGTTTCATGTGGTGCGTAGGAGGAGTAGCATCATCGGCGTGCAAAGACGTGCGTGATGGCTTTGACTCGCGCGCGCGCAGCAGGATCGCGTCTCCTGAGGATTTTCATTCTTGCGTCTTCGTGACGGAGGACTGCCAACGGCGTAGCTGCTCAGTTTGTCGGGTGTGCGTGCACCCCGGAGGCATACAACAAGAAAGACAGACAAAACCAGCAGAACTTTCTGCTGCAGCACGCACGTTGTGCTGCTGTACTTCTACACGACTGCTCCTGTACATGTCATCGCCACATAGCTCACAAATACAACGCTACGTGTCAGGCATCATTGAATGCTGCTGCTGCTGCTGCAGGGCCGAGGCGCTCGGAGAGCAAGGCGCATGGGATGGGGCCAGGAGGAGCCCATAATTTCAAAGTCAAAGAACGCGGCTGCAACAGCACCTGCTGCAACGTGTCTCTTTGTACTCCCACTTGCTGACCCCTATCGTCCACTATATCCATCTATATTTGACATGGCGTTAGTGGAGCTCAGATCAAACTCCCAGCACATGTACACAGAAGAGCATGCACATGGAGGCATGCTGTGGGTGGAATCCACCTTTATCTTAGGACATCCAGCACACATATGTATACGTGTTCAACATGCAGTCAGAGAGACCTCCCTCTTTATCTAGACCTTCTCCTACGTGCATCAACATACTACGCAGCAACGGATAACATGCAGTTGATGAAGCAACAGCAACCCCTTGCTTACTGAACCCTTCTCAAACACAAAGGTACGACACACCACGTCTATGGCTGGGTGAAGGGCACAAGAATTGCGCTTGTCTTGCTGCCTGTACGGGGGCACCAACAGCGTGATTTGCGCCACATCTATGCCCACTGGCGTAGACAAATAGCAGCTCGATAGCACCTCTGCCACGTGGCATCTATATTTTGCCTCGCGAGTGGCATCGCGAGACATGTTTCTGTTCTTTTTGGCTTTCCTTCCTTCCTGCCTTCACCTCTGTAGTGTGTTGAAGGTGTGTGTGTTACGTGACGTGGTCACCACCAGCTGCCTTCGAAGATGTGGGGTCTCGTGTGTGTGGGGCAGCCAGCAGCACCGAGAGAGACGTGCTGAAGCATGATGCACTCGCCCGGTGCGACAGGCTGTGCAGGCAGAAGATCGAACAGTTGGCTTCTCCGTCTCAGCCGCAGGCGTCACTGCTTGCTTCGTCAGCAACGCCAGCAGCAGCAATCAGTCGATGCGGGTCTATCTGTGCCATGACTGCTGTATACACACACAGAGATACGTAGATCGGACGAAGGTGAAAACAGAAACATCGCCTACATAGACGTCTATGCAGAGAGACAATGTGCAGCAGCAGCTATTTCTGAAGCAAGGGTGGTGCATGCAGAGCGTGTGTCCTTCAGAAGAAGGTCAGCGGCGTTCCAGCCGGAAACGAGCGGAGCGCCAGACAGCGCATTGTGTGGCTGTCTGCTGTTTGTCAGTACGCCTTTCCCTTCATTGAAGGCGTTTTCAGTTCTGGGGCTGCAGCGGCAGCAGGCGCTGTGCTTCGAACAGGGGCGTCTCTTCTGGTTGTGAGGCTGGCGCCGTCTTCTCCTCCTGTGGATGGCTGTGCCCTGTGCTTTCGCTGCCCGCTGCTTGCTCTGTGCTGCTGTTGCTGCTCCTCACGTCGTAGAAGATAGCCACAGCAGGCGAAAGGTTCGCACGCAAACAGCAGCAGGTGCACCACGTGGCACAGGCAAAAGCAACAAATACATCAGGCTCTCGATGGCAGCAGCATGCCTGCTTCTTGCTGCTGCTGTGCGCGCGACGCATGGGGTACATACACCTGAGGTATTCGTACGCGTTGCTGTGATATCGGGGTCATGCATCCGACACTCCTCCCGTGGGGCTTGTTAACGGATGCTCCTGCTGCTGTTGCTGCAGAAAGCCAACGTCTTCTCAGCTTCTTCGTCGCCGTCTCCTTCCTCCGTTGTTGCTGCTGTTGTTCAGCAGCAAGAAACAGGTGATGGTCCTGTTGCTGCTGCTGCTGCCAGCAGTTTGTGCGAGAAGACAGCAGCAGGCAGCGATGAATCTGCTACCCCTCTTGCTGCAGTCAGAAACAGCTCTTCTTGCTACTCCTCCACGGTCTCTGTCTGGTGCTGCAGCTTGCGATCCTGCTGCACACCTTCCTGCTGCTGCCTTGGAGCCTGCCAGCAAGCAGCTCACTGCTGAGAGGAACCCTCCAGTTGACACAGCGACGAAGAGAAGGCGGGAGACAGGGGTGCTCCACCGCATAGACACATCTGAGGCAGCTCGGCTGCGACAGTCAGCATATCTCATCCCTCCTGCTGCAACTGCTTTCTCCAAAAAGCTTCTTCTACCAGCACTGTTGCTGCTGCTTCTGTGCGCGCCTGTATTGCTGTTGCTGTGTGCATTGATGTCGCTGTTCTGAACTGCTGTAGAAGGTCTCCATGGCGTACGACCGGGGCCAAACGCTATGTTGCTTCCTCTTTGCTGCTGCTGCTACTGACAACCCTTCTCTGTGATGTGTGTCGCTGCTCTTCTTCGCTTGCTGCAGCGTGGTGGCTGAGAGCAGCAGCAGAGAGTGTACTCCGCTTCAGGTGCGTCCAGTTCTCCTCCTTCCCGGTCCATTGCATGCTGCTCGTTGCGAAACCTCTGCTGCTGCTGCTGGCCTCAGCGGCAGCTCCTGCTGCAGCATGTTTTCCCCAGCAGTTTCTTCTATAAAGGCAGAAGTTTTCTGCCTTCCACAATGAACCTGAATTGCACACGTCGAAGTGGAACCAGGCGTTGCTGCTGTTACTTCTTCTTCTCCTGCTGTTGCAGCCGCAACTTGTGCCAGCCAGCCTCAGCGTACTGCGGCGTTGCTGTCGATGTACCTGCTGCAGCAACTGCTGCTGCTGCTGCGCATCGCGATCTAGTTGCTGCTGCTCTACCGCCTCCAACGACTTTGCTGCTGCTGCTGAGAGTGGCAGCAAACCGCAGTCTACGTCTCCGTCGTTCCTGCAGGAAGAAGCATGATGAAGAAGAACAGACAAGATAGGACGCTCCAGCATCAGCAGCAGCACGCGTTGCAGCACGAGACAGCGCGAGGGTGCTACTCCTCGTCGTCTTCTCCGATGAAAGTGCAAACAAGGCGCTTCACGTCTTGCTGCATGCATGCAGCAGCAGCCGAACAGAGCTGCTCCGTCTCATCACTGGCGCTCGAGCAGCAGCAGCAGGCGTCGCTGCAGCCGAGGTACGCACTGCAGTTGTGCTCGTGCAAGCAGCAGCAGCAACGAGAAGGTGAGAGCTGCTGCTGCTGCAGCATGCAGCAGAGATCTCTCCAACTGTTAAGCTGCTGCTCGATCTGCTGCTAAAGCAGTTCGAGCAGCAAACGTCCCTGTCTTGCTCCGAAGAGAGGAGCAGCAAAAGGCGCTGCTGCTCGACGTGGAACAACAAAGCTGCGGGGAGACAGCAGGAGTCGGAGGCACCGGCAGCAGCAGGCAGTAGCGACAGGCCGTCCAGAGTCAGCACGGGCTCAAAGCAGCATCAGCAGAAGATGAAAAAAAGACTTCTCTTTGCAGACGGGGATCTGACTGTCTACTTGAGTTTGTTCTTTTCTTCCTGCTGACCTTCTGCGTCAGGTGCTCCCTGCACCGAATATCGCACAGCACGGTGTGGGGTGCAGCAGCAGCAACGGCAGCAACAGCAGCAGCATAAACAGTAGCAGCAGCAGCAGCAAGTTCCAGCACCAGCACACACTGCAGCACGCAGAAGGAAAAAGGCGTGGTGCTGAAGATGTCTTTAGCAGTGTGAAGAAGAGCTTGCTGCTGCTGCGCGGCAGCAAAGGAGTCTTCGACTGCCAGGCGAAAGCTCTGGAATATGCCCGGGATGCTGCTGCAACACAGCTGAGGATCAGCTGCTGCCACATGCGCATCAGAACTTCACCAGCAACAACTGCGGCACCAGCTGCATCACCGAGCTGCTGCTGCAGCAACAATCAATAAGCTTTACTATACCGCTGCAGCCGCATGAGCAGAACTGCCTCTGCCCGAAGCAGGCAATACCTCGCCCTGGAGCAGTAGCAGCAGGGAAGAACAGCAGCAGCAGGGAGAACAGCAGCAGTAGGAAGGACAGATGCAAGGGCCCGATGGACCTGCAGCGCGAAGAACATCGACTCGAGGATATGCAGGCGGTGCAGCAGCAGCAGCAGCGGCAGTACGGCTTGCCCCTCCAGAGGTGCCGAGGGCGTCAGTGGCAAGGGCATCCAGACGATGCAGTAGCACCAGTAGTCATTCGTGCTTGCAGCTGAAGACAATTGAAGAGGAGAAAGCAGAGGACAAACGCCCGAGGGCATCGCCACTGCTGCTGCTGCAGGGAAGAAACGACAAAGCGCGAGAGCCTCGTGGCAGTCCACACCTGAGTCAACAGTTTTAAAGAAGGCCGGCAGCAGATGCGGCGCGAACTCCAGGAGCAGAAGTCTGTGCGCAGCAGCAGCAGCAGCAAAACAAAAGACAGCACTTCTGTGAGAATAGAGAGCCGCCAACATGGCTTGCGACGCCTGCAGCACAACAACAGTAGCACCACCGAAGTAACACCAACAGCAGCAGCAGCAGCAAAGCAGACGGGACTCCTAGACATGGGCAGCAAGCAGCACAGAACATCAAATTTTGAAACGGCCTCAAAATCACTGCACCAGCTGCTCGACCACTGCAACAACAGCAGCCGAAATACAGCAGCAGCAGCGGCTTGACAGTAGCGGCAGCAGCCAGCAGCAGCTCAACAGCAGCAGCAGCAACAGAACAGCAGCAGCAGCAGCAGAACAACAGCAGCAGCAGAACAGCAGCAGCAGCAAATCAGCAACAGCAACAGCAGTATACCAGTCGCGCTGGTGCCAACCAACGCTGCTGGAGCCTCAGCATCAGCAAAAACGTGTGCATCATCAATCGCAACTTCTTTTATTGCGAGTGTACGTCCTCACAGAAGTCGACAAAACGTGCAGACCCTCATCACACCTCCAACTCATGCATGTAGCTCCACAGAGCAGCCAGCGGAGACAGCTACAGAACAGATGAATGGAACCAGAGAGGAGAACTCCAGGCAGTGACCCTCTTCATACTGACGTCGCATACACAGAACACATACGCAAACATATGCATGTATTTACCCCTCCAGATCTCCAGCTATGACTATGTGCGCAGCACGTACACTTCTGTGTGGATGTAGGTGATTCTACAACAGATGGACGGGGACAGGAGATAGACTTATGGATATGGATACATCCACTGGCGTACATGTGTACGTGGTAACAGAGAAGAGGGACTTTATAGAGTGAAGCAGCAGGGGCGTCCCTGCGAGAGGAACAGCATGCTAAACAGCAGCAGCAGGAGGAAGACGCAAAGAGCAGAAGAAGAAGACGCCACCGCCAGTAGAACGAGCGACAGCAGCAGAACAGCGAAAAGAAATGCGTTCCAGCATCTCTGTAGCGGACACATGCACACCACCCTACACCAACGACGCTCTCTCTCTCCATCAACGAGAGATATATATCTATATAGGGGCGACAGTGTGGTATAGGTACAGCTGAGATGCGCAACAGCAGCAGCAGCAGCAGAGAAGTGCAGGCGCAGGCTTGAAGAACAACAAGCAGCAGCCGTGTTGCATGGAGACCAGGTGCAGCAGCAGCAGCAGAGAAGAAGCAGCAGCATCAGTCCTCGTACGAGAAGAGCAGCAAAAGGAGAACTGCCGTCGGCGATATGGCGTAGACGGCGCGTCGCACGTGCAGCAGGAAACGATCGCCTTGCAGCGCCTCGATCACGACTGCCACAGGAAAAACAAATTCGATGTTCTCTCAGCCTCCGCGGCGCCCTCTTTCGAATGCTCGGCTGCCTCTTTCTCCTCCCATTACATGGTCTGCGCTCTCTGAACGTCCAAAAACTGCATTCTGCTGCTGCTGCTTATGCACGCTACTGCAGCAGTTCACGTTGGACTGCTGCTGTTGCATGTGGTGACGGATCTCCTCCCACACTTTCTGGCAGTTCCTTTTGCACGCTGGTGTGAGCAGTGAAGCGCAACAGCACGAGCAGCCCCAATCCAGACTGACGCTCAATGCCCAAGACCCCGTGGAAGTAGCAACTGCTGAAAGGCAGCCGACACCTGTTCTCCAGCAGCAGCAAACACATGCAGCACCTGCCATCCTTTGAAATCTGGGCTCCACTACATGCTGCCGCAGATGTTCTTACCCTGCCGTCTGCTACTCCAGCTGCTGCTCCCGTGAAGCAGTAGCTTATATATTTCGCTTCCTGGCGGCTGTCTCCATGAAGCAGTGCTGATGCTGTCTCCCCAGGACCGACGGCTGCTGCAGGATCTGCTGCTGCTGCTTCATCTCTCTCAGCAGGCTCCGCTATTGGGTGTACGTACAGCACCGCGTGCGTTACTTGCTGTCACGGATGCTGCTGCTGCTGCCGTTGCTGCTGACGCCGCTTCCGGCGTTGCAGCAACAGAGAAGGAGACTGCTGCTGCAGCAAGCCGAGCAGCAGTGCTCAGCAAATCGAAGACAGCTGCAGCGCCCGCAGCTGCAGCAGCAACAGCAGGGCCTCAGGAACTTCTTTGCTATTGCAAGTTCGGCGTAGGCGCGCAACAGCAGCCGACTTGTCTCGTTCGCTTCGGCGGTGGAGCTGCTCGCTGACACCAGCAACAGCAATACTGGAGGCTTCTGAGCACAGCAGGGACAGCAGGAACAATAGCGGCAAGGAACAGTAGCAGCAGGAACAGTACCAGCGGGAACTGCAGCAGCGTCAACAGTAGCAGCAGCAGGAACATTCACAGCAGTTTGACTGCGGTAACCAGGAATGCGCAGTGTCACTCCAGAGCAGCAGCAGGATCCATCAAACCTCCACTATCCCGAGCAACGCAGAAGCAGCATTCGGTGCAGCAACAAAGGGATTTGGAAGCGACCAGCGCAGGTGGAAAACCTTGAAGCGCTCCTTTGTCCGAAAACAGATTGAACAGCAACAGGGACCTCCTGCAGACAGGGGGCAGCAGAATCCATCAGCTCTGGTTTGAATAGCACACAGACGAAGAGAGGTCTCCCTGAGGAGCATAGAGTAGGAGAAGCGCTACGTCGAAAGATCGCTCCAGAACGAATAGCAGCAGAAAGGGATATGCTGCTGTACCGACTGCTGCTGTTGCTACTGAAATTGGCATCACAAACACCGCCAGCAAAACTGCTCTTTCGAATCGAGTATCGCTGCGTGCTGCTGGTTGGCGTTGCTGCTGTTCCTGCTGGTGCTGCTGCTGTCTCTGGTGCACTGCTGGGACTGGACGGTTCTGCTGCTGCCGTCGCTGCTTTCGCTGGTGCCGATGCAAGTGAACAACCTTCTCTCACATACGCACAGGCCAACGCAAGGAAAAAGCAGAGTCTGTTGCTTCTTCTGCGACTCTTCGAGACGGCCCCTGAGGCTGTTGTCATCGCTGCCACTGTTGCCTCTGCTGCTCATCAGCATGGGGCTAGCACTGTCCCCTCCAGGTGTTCAGCGCAGCTGCTGCGAACGCAGCAGCTGCTGTTCCTGCAGTTCGAGTTGCTGCTGTAAGTTGGTGACGCCTTTGCTGCTGCTGCTGCACGAGGTTAGACAGCAACTGGCTCTGCTGCAGCAACCTGCTGCAGCACGGCATGATGGGGCACCAGCAAAGCAGCAGCTCGAGGGGAAGGAGGCGAATGAAGATGTCCACCTGTGGCAGCAGCGTGATCGGCAACAGCAGCAGCAGTGGAATCACCGACCGTCAGGAGGAAGCAGAGTGACATCCTCATCAAAATAGACTTTTTCTTTCTCTGTCTCGCTTCTTGAAGGCTGCTGCTCCTGCTCCTGCTGTGTCGCTATGAACGGAGCGTACGGAAAGGCAGCTGCGGGCAGCTCTCCAGCGGCCTACACAGCAGTTGCTGCACCTGCAGTTTCAACAACTCAGGCGGTTTCAGCTGGTATGTCCTCCAGCTGCTGTTGCTGCTGATTGTACCACTGCGGGCATTGGCCTGACGCCTCATCCCATCGCTTGCTGCTTCTTTTCCTGCTGCTGCAGCTGCTCCTGCATCTCTGTCCCCTAACTTTGTTCCTGTTGCTGCTGCTGTTGCATGCGGTGTTGATGCTGCAGCAGCAGCAGCACGCCGATACGCCACTGCGCAGTAACACACGGCAACAGCAACGCCTCTGAAGCTGCCAAAGCAACAGATGCGTCCGCTGCCGCCTCAATACTGCTGCCCTCCTGCTGCTGCTGCTGCAACAGCCAGAAGGCTCTGCGAAGAAATCAACTGCAGCAGCAGATGTTGCAACAGTAGATGTTGCAGCAGCAGACCAGATGCACCAGCAGATGTTTCTCAGCAACAGATGAGCAGCAGCAGATGTTGCAGCGATTTAGCAGCTGTTGCAGCAGCAGCAGTTGCAGCTGCAGGAGCGCCAGCAGGAATAACTGCTGCAGTTGCACAACACCAAGGGCGTCAGCGGCATCTGGAGCATGATTTCCGATGTGCCTTTGCGGAGAAGCAGACGAGGCGTATGTCTCTGCGGAGACTGGAGTTCTGCTGCAGACGGATGTGCTGCTGCTCCTGAGGTTTCGGCGGACTACTGCAGCAAGAAGGGTCCGATAAAGAAGGAAGGCAGCAGAAACGTGAGGACCGGCTGCAGCACCAGCAGCAGAGAGCAGGGGATCGATGCAACAGCAGGAATCAGCAGCACAGTTCGGTGCAGGAGCAGCAGAGTGGCACTAGCGACAGCATGCGGAACATCATCAGCGGCACGAACAGCAGTACCAGCACCAGTGGCCCTGACTCCATCGGGAGAGTCAGAGGTGTTCCTGCCTTGAGGCTGCCTTGCAACAGCAATAACTAATGTAAAACAACAGTTCAAAAACTGCACCAGCTATTGTTCCTGCTGCTGGCGCTGCAGCTGCTGGCGCTGCTGCTGCTGGCGTTGCTCCTGCTGTTGCTGCTGACGCTGGTGCTGCTGCTGCTGCTAATGCTGCTGCTACAGGAGACAGGGGTCAGGAGGAGCCGCTGACAAGCAACAGCATCAAGATGGAGGCGCCTTGACAGCAGCAGCGTACGACCGAGCAGCAGGGAGGTGGCAGCTACTGCGAGGAACGCCAATAGCGCAGAAGAAGTGCATGCCGCGGACAAACGGGCAGCATCAACAGAGGTTGTAAAGGCGTGTGCTGCTGCTTCTGCTGCTGCGTTTTCTCCGTTGTCGCTGCTGGTGAAGAAACACGGACCACTGGAAAACTCTCCTGCTGCTGCTGTGACTGCTGCTGCTCTGATTGAGGCTACTGCTGTTGCTGCTTGGGAGAGAAGAACTTCCTCCTGCCGCTGCAGCGTGCAGCAGCAGTCGATCCTGAAACAGCTTCACCTGCCGCCCCGCCTCCTGGTGCCGCCGTACGTGCTGCTGCTGCGCATCTGCTGCTGCTGCCGCATCTGCTGCTGCTGCCACATCTGTTGGAGACCTGCCTGCCATCTGCTGCTGCTGCTGCCGCATTTGCTGCTGCTACTGCATGTGCTGCTGCTGCCGCGTCTGCTGTTGCAGCTTCACTGCTACGGAAGAAGCCTTGGCGAAGGCGCAGCCTGCAGCTGCTAGGCTGCTGCAACGGTCGGTTGCGAAGCAGCAGTCCAAAAAAAACAGCAGCAGGAGTAGCAGTGAGCAGCGATAACAGCAGCAGGTGCAGCAGGTGTTTCCCATGGAACCGAAGGATGCACGTTGCCCAGTCCAAGGGGTGATGCATCCTCCAGCTGCAGCAGGGGCAGGAGAGCAGCAGCAACAGCAGCAGATGCGTCAGATCTCTCAGGGCAGGCGTCGGGGCTGCAGCAGCAACAAATGCACCACAGTAGCAACGGTATCTGGTGTCTCTGCCACGGCCGCTGCTGCGCTCGCATTCGCAGCAGCAGCCCAGCAGACAACAGCAGTAGCAGCGGCCAGGAAGGCGAGGAGCAGGAGACAGCAGCAGCTGGAGCTCATATACTTCATCCAGCACAGTACGCCGACGAACCTGCATCATAAACAGGCCCCGATACCTCGTTGACATACATATGTTTACACAGAGAGGCACACATATCTATACAAAGAGGTGTATACAACCTTTATATATGTGCATCTCCGGCGGCAGCATGTACTCCCAGTATCACCTCTGCGCTTCTCCTTCTTCTTTCCCTTGCTCTTTCTGGCATATCATCAATATATATATATATATATATATATTTGGAATCTAGGCACACTTACAGCAGAGCATACATATTTGTCTATATACATGCACAGCCTCATCAGTACATATAAATATATATATGTCTAGGGCATAGAGTAGATACATAAGGAACATGTGTAGCCGGATGGAGCTGTATATATATGGCAGCTATGAAGAGGCCACGCTATCTCGTGGGCGAGGGCCTGCTATATACAGAGAGACTATGGATCTCCTACAGACGGGTTCAAGCAGCAGCAGCAGCGAAGAAGGACCCAGTGCAGCACAGAGGCACCCATCGTTGGCCTGCGGCTTTGAAGAGCAGCAGAGCAGCAGCTGACCAGCAGGTGTCATCGACAGCCACCAGCGGCGTCTTTCCAGGGCACCGTAGGGGCAGGCGGCGTGCAAGCCTCCTGATGGAGACGTGGAAGGAAGGTCTGCTCCTGCAGTTGCTTCTGAGGTGCGTTCAGGACGGCATCATGCTGCTGCTGGTGCTGCAGCTTCTGCTTTGCCTCCTGCTCCTGCTATTGTTGCCGCAGATGAGGCCTGTTCCTCGATGTTGCTGCTGCGCGTTGGATTTCAGTACAACCTCTCCTGCTCCCACAATAACAACAGCCTCTTCTCTTCTTCTCCTTTCTCTCTTCTTCCTTCTGCTGCTGCTCCATGCTGCTCGCCTTTGGCGGCCTGCAGCCCCATAGAGCTGCATCAATCTCAACTCTCTCCCGTGCTTCGAGCATCTCAGCCCTCGACAATGCAAGCTTCCTCCTGCTGCTGCTGGTGGAGCCTGCTGCTGCTGTGGAGCCTGCTGCTGGAGAAGACCTCCTGATCCTACTGCGTCTGTTGGAGGACTGCCAGCAATAGCTGCTGCTGTTACATGCTGCTGGTGTGCCATGCCACAGCGTCTCTGTGCGTTGCTTCTGATCATCCACTTCGATGCTGCTGCTAAAAACCAGCGGCTGCTGCTTCTGCTGCTCCCTGCTGCTGAGCCTCCTCCTCCTGTTGCCACGACTTCCCTGCTGCTGCACATCTTCTCATCGGGCACACCCTCTCCCCTGTCTCAAGCGGCTGCTGCTGCTGCTGTCAGTCTGAGGCCCGCTACTGCTGCAAGCACACAGACGCCTTCCTCTCGCTGGAAAGCACGCCCCCCGCGCTGCTGCCTTGCTGAATCTGCCGTTGCTGCTGCTCTGCTGCTGCTTCTGCTGTTGCCTCTGCTGCTGGCATTTCTCGTGCTGCAGCGGCTCTGCTTTTGCAGCCGTTTTGATTCGGCAAAACTGCCTGGGTCTGCGCTGCTGCTGCTACTGCAGCAGTCTCTTGAACACTTCTGCATGCGCTGGAAGAGCAGCAACCCCAGCAGGACACCTGGGAAGAAGGGAAAGGGTAGTGACAGCAGGACTTCCTGCGTACTGCAGCACGGACGGCTGCTGGAACAACTGCTGCTGCTTTTTCTGCTGGGAAGTGCGAAGCTTCACCCTCAGCAGGCTGCGGCGGTCCGAGAGCGGATGTGGATGATCCGCAGCACCTCTGGCCAGGCGACCAACAGCATATCGTCACTGCTCCACAGCAGCACACACCTGCTGGCGTTGCTGCTGCTCTTCGAGGAGGCATCATTGACAGCCAGAGGCTGCCGTTGCAGCCGTCAGGAGATCGCTCTGCAGCTGCCCGCAGGCAGCTTCTGCTGCTGTCGTTGCTGCTGCTGTTGCTGTTGACGCCGCTGCTGCTTCCACTGCTCCTGCTGCTGCCGACTGACTCTGGCTGGTCTTCTTCTGCTGAATGCTGCAGTCCAAAACCTTGACGCCTTCTGCCACTGCCCACGCCAGCAGATCTCGCCTCCAAGCAACAGCAGCAACAGGCCCTTCTGCATGCAGGGGCCATCCGTTCACCAGAGAAGAAGAGGCCGTGGCGATATTGCACGGGTCCCCGCTTCGCTTCTGGAGCACCACCGTCTTTGATACCGGAGACGACGGCTCTTCATCCAGCGCCTGCCACGCTGCTGTTGCTACTGCATCTTCATCGAAAGTCCAGTCCTTCATCATCAGCAGCAGCTGTTGCTGTTGCAGCAGCACCTGCCGCAAAGGAGCTGCTGCTGCAGGGAGGCATGAACCGGAGCTCCTGCGCTCTCGAACGCCAGGAAGCTGGGGTGGTGCTGCACACGTTGCTCATGCTGCTGGTGCTGCTGGTGATGGTGCTGCTGGTGATGGTGCTGCTGCTGATACTTTGCTGAGCTTGCTGCTGCTCCAAACAGAAGCGAAACAGCCTCTGCTGCTGCGTCCGTACAGCGGATGAATAGCAACGCTCAGGAGGGCGACTGCCACTGCGACCCACAACGGATAAACCTCTTCCACTGACCTTCGCTTTCTCTTCTGCTGCAGAAAGGCCAAGCCCGCAACTTGAGGAAGCCGATTGTGCTGCTGCGGATCTATGTTGCTGCTGCTCTTCCGAGACACCAGCAGCAGCGTCTCTGGAGGCACCTGCACCTCGTGCTGCTGTCTCTGTGTCTCAGTTGTTGCTGCTGCTCTTCCTCGCGAGGTTCCTCTTCCTCCTGCTGATGCAGCTGCTGCTGCTGTTGCACACACCTCCGTTGCTGCAGCGGCGCTATTGCTGCTCTTCCTTGGGGTGCTTTTTCGTGCCAGGACGCTGGGCAGCGGCATCAGCAGATCCGAAGTGCGGCAGCAAAAGAAGGAAAGAAGAAGGGCCGGGTCACGGAGGTTCTGCAACGCCAGCAGCAGCGCGGATTTCCTGCTGTTGCGCTTCCACCGTCGTCCTCCCCTCCTGCTGCAGCTCTGCTGGGGCTGCAGATGCTGCTTCTCTTCTTTCTGCTGTTGCTGTCGCTCTTGCTGCTGCGCTGCTCTGCCTGCTGCTCGCCTCCTCTCCCACACTACTCGCCCACAACCAGCAACAACGCACTGACCACACAAAGCAGCAAGAGCAGGAACAGCGGCTGACAGGGAGCGGCTGCAAATGCACGAAGCCCAGAAGAGCGCGGCTAGCACCGCCTGCTGCTGGTTATGCTCCTGGTGATGCGCCTCGAGGAGATGCTGATGCTGAACAGCAGGAGGCGGAGAACAGCAGCAAGCAGGGCTTGCCGAACAATCACGCGGCCATCAGCAGCACACGACGCCACATGCATTCCTGCGGCATCGACAGCGATGCAACGAACCTCAAAGGCATGGCCGACCAGCAGCAGCAGTGAGCACGCAGCAGAGCTGCTGTGGGTCTCTTCATCGTCTTCTTCCTGCTGCAGACGCCGCACCTCTGGTTCCACACATGATGCAGCTGCTGCTGTTGTCGTGCTGCCGCAGTGACACAACCCTCTCGCAGTTGCTGCAGAGCCTCCACAGCGCACAGGGCTGCCCCTGGGAAAACTGCGGCTGTCGTCTTTGCTGCACTGCTGTGCCAACGCCGCTGGTTCTCTTGCTCCAGCGGCTGTCGGCTTTGCTGCTCGTGAAGCTCCTGGAGATGCTGCTTCTGCAGCTGCTCTTCTGACGGCAGGCGAAACGCCTGTAACGTCCCCTGAAGAGCAGCCAAGAAGACAGCAGCTGAATGGTGTCACTGCGCATGCCGATATGCGTGCTGCTGCATCTACTTTTGCTGTTTCTCCTTCGTATGAGCTAGCTGCACCTTTTGCTGCGGTATCCGAGCGCTTCCGCTGCTGCTGCTGCGTTTCCGTTGCTGCTGTAGGCCCTGCTGCTGCCGCGTTTCCTGTTGCTGCTGCGGTCCCTGCTGCTGCTGCTGATCTTCCTGCTGTTGTTGCTGCTCACTCGTCTCCTCCTCCTGGAACTGCGCTTTGGTCTGCTGCTTCTGCCTTTCTGCTCTTCTTCTTCTGCATCCTGCTGCTCCAGGTTTTGCTGTTGCTGCTGCTTTGGTGCAGGCGATTGTTCCACACCTCTGCATGCCTGTCGCAGCAGCTCTGAGAGGCGCATTACCAGCTGAACGCACAGCACATGTTTATTAGCAGCAGCAGTGGAGAGACCTCCTCACGCTTCTGCTGCTGGAGGGCAGGCTTCTCCTCTGCCTTCATCATCTTCTTCTATTGCTGATGCTGTTTGTTCTTCCCA
>JAEOAE010000162.1:0-35511 GCA_036365155.1 Meriones psammophilus
TTCTTTGGAAGCAGTTTTTTAAGAGCTCTGGAGTCATTTTGTTGGAATCGCTTTTTAAGTGTTCTGGTATCCTTTTCGTTGGAAGTAAGTTTTTAAGTGCTCTGGAATCATTTCTTTGGAATTGGCTTTTTTAAGTCCTCTGTAGTCGTTTGGTTGGAAGCGGGTTTGTAAGTACCCTGGATTCATTTCGATTGAAAGCGTTTTTTATGTGCTCTGAGGTCATTTTTTTGTCAGCGTGTTTTTAAGTATTCTGGTGTCCTTTCATTGGAAGCAGGTTTTTAAGTGCTCTGGAGTCATTTCCTTGGAAGCAGATTTGTAAGTGCTCTGGTGTCATTTCGTTGGAAGCAAGGTTTTAAGTGCTCTGGAGTCATTTCTTTGGAAGCGGGTTTTTAAATGATCTGGTGTCCTTTCGTTGGAATTGGGTTTTTAAGTGCTTTGGGATCCTTTCGTTGGAAGCAGGTTTTTAAGTGCTCTGTAGTCATTTCGTTGGAAGCTGGTTTTTTTGTGTTCTGGTGTTCTTTCGTAGTAAGCGAGTTTTTAAGTGCTCTGGAGTCATTTCCTTGGAAGTGGGTTTTTAAGTGCTCTCGAGTCATTTCCTTGGAAGTGGGTTTTTAAGTGCTCTGGAGTCGTTTGGTTGGAAGCAGGTTTGTAAGTATCCTGGATTCATTTCTTTAGAAACAGTTTTTTAAGTGTTCTGGTGTGCTTTCATTGGAAGCGGGTTTTTAAGTGCTCTTGAGTCATTTCTTTGGAAGCGGGTTTTTAAGTGCTCTGGAGTCATTTCATTGGAAGCGGGTTTTTAGTGCTCTGGAGTCATTTAGTTGGAAGCGGGTTTTTACGTACTCTGGAGTCATTTCGTTGGAAGGGGGTTTTTATGTGCACTGAGGACATTTTGTTGGAACTGAGCTTTTACGTGCTCTGGGCTCGTTTATTTGGAAGCTGTTTTTTAAGTGATCTGGGCTCATTTCGTTGGAAGCAGGTTTTTAAGTGCTTTGTAGTCATTTCATTGGAAACGGGTTTTTGAGTGCTCTGGAGTCATTTCTTTGGAAACGGGTTTTTATGTGCTCTGAAGTCATTTCGTTGGAAGAGGTTTTATAAGTGCTCTGGAGTCATTTCTTTGGAAGCAGGTTTTCAAGTGCTCTGGAGTCATTTCATTGGAAGCAGGTTTTTAAGTGCTTTGGAGTCATTTTGTTGGAAGTGGGTTTTTAAGTACTCTGGAGTCATTTCATTGGAAGCATGTTATTGAGTGCTCTGGAGTCATTTTGTTGAAAGCGGGTTTTTAAGTGCTCTGGAGTCATTTCATTGGAAGCGGTTTTTGAGTGCTCTGGAGTCATTTCGTTGAAAGCGGGTTTTTAAGTGCTCTGGGATCATTTCGTGGAAGCGGGTTTTTAAGTGCTGTGGAGTCCTTTCTTTGGAAGCACTTTTTTAAGTGCTCTGGAATCATTTCGTTGGAAGGGGGTTTTTATGTGCTCTGAGGACATTTTGTTGGAACAGAGCTTTTACGTACTCTGGGCTCATTTCGGTGGAAGCGGGTTTTTAAGTGCTCTGAAGTCATTTCGTTGGAAGCAGGTTTTTAAGTGCTCTGGAGTCCTTTCATTGAAAGCGGGTTTTTACGTGTTCTGCAGTCATTTTGTTGGAAGCGGGATTTTAAGTGCTCTGGCATCATTTCGTTGGAAGCAGGTTTTTAAGTGCTGTGGAGTCCTTTCGTTGGAAGCGGGTTTTTAAATGCTCTGGAGTCATTTCTTTGGAAGGGGGTGTTTATGTGCCCTGAGGACATTTTATTGGAACTGGGCTTTTAAGTACTCTGGAGTCATTTCTTTAGAAGCAGGTTTTAGAGTGCTCTGGAGTCTTTTCCTTGGAAGCGGGTTTTTAAGTGTTCTGGAGTCATTTCGTTGGAAGCAGGTTTTTAAGTGCTCTGGAGTCATTTTGTTGGAAGCGGGTTTTTAAGTGCTCTGGAGTCATTTCGTTGGAGGCGGGATTTTATGTGCACTGAGGATATTTCTTTGGAACTGGGTTTTTACGTGCTCTGGAGTCATTTCTTTGGAAGCGGGTTTTTATGTGCTCTGAGGTCACATCGTTGGAAGCCGGTTTTTAAGTGCTCTGGAATCATTTTGTTGGAAGCGGGTTTTTAAGTACTGTGGAGTCCTTTCGTTGGAAGCGGATTTTTAAGTTCTCTGGAGTCATTTCGTTGGAAGCGGGTTTTAGAGTGCTCTGGAGTCATTTCGTTGGAAGGGATTTTTAAGTGCTCTGAAGTCATTTCTTTGGAAACGGGTTTTTAAGTGCTCTGGCGTCATTTCTTTGGAAGCAGATTTTTAAGTGATCTGGATTCATTTCCTTGGAAACGGGTTTTTGAGTGCTCTGGAGTCATTTCGTTGGAAGGGGGTTTTTAATTGCTCTGAAGTCACTTCGTTGGAAGGGGGTTTTTAAGTGCTCTGGAGTCATTTCTTTGGAAGCGGGTTTTTAACTGCTCTGGAGTCATTTCATTGGAAGCGGGTTGGTAAGTGCTCTGGAGTCATTTCGTTGAAAGCAGGTTTTAAAGTGCTCTGGAGTCATTTCATTGGAAGCTGGTTTTTGAGTGCTCTGGAGTCATTTCGTTTGAAGCGGATTTTTAAGTGCTCTGGAGTCATTTCTTTGGAAGCGGGTTTTTAAGAGCTCTGGAGTCATTTTGTTGGAAGCGTGTTTTTAAGTGCTCTGGAGTCATAACGTTGGAAGCGGGTTTTTGAGTGCTCTGGAGTCCTTTCGTTGAAAGCGGGTTTTTATGTGCTCTTAGGTCATTTCATTGGAAGCGGGTTTTTAAGTGCTCTGGAGTCATTTCGTTGGAAGCGCGTTTTTAAGTGCTCTGGAGTCATTTCGTTGGAGGCGGGATTTTATGTGCACTGAGGATATTTCGTTGAAACTGGGTTTTTAAGAACTCTGGAATCATTTCGTTTGAAGCGGGTTTTTAAGTGCTCTGGAGTCATTTCGTTGGAAGGGGGTTTTTATGTGCACTGAGATATTTTGTTAGAACTGAGCTTTTAAGTGCTCTGGGCTCGTTTCATAGGAAGCGGGTTTTTAAGAACTCTGGAGTCATTTCGTTTGAGGCGGGTTTTAAGTGCTCTGAAGTCATTTCATTGAAGCGGGTTTTTAAATGCTCTGGAGTCATTTCTTTGGAAGCGGTTTTTAAGTTCTGTGAGTCTTTTCTTTGGAAGCACAATTTTAAGTGCTCTGGAATCATTTCGTTAGTCGGTTTTTAAGTGCTCTGGATTCATTTCGTTGGAAGCGGTTTTTAAGTGCTCTGGGATCATTTCGTTGGGCGGGTTTTTAAGTGCTGTGAGTCCTTTCGTTGGAAGCACCTTTTTAAGTGCTCTATAGTCATTTTGTTGGAAGGGGTTTTATGTGCACTGAGGACATTTTGTTTGAACTGAGCTTTTACATGCTCTGGGCTCATTACATTAGGCGGGTTTAAGTGCTCTGGGCTCATTTCAGTAAGCGGGTTTTTAAGTGCTCTGAAGTCATTTCGTTGGAAGCGGGTTTTAAGTGTTCTGGAGTCATTTCGTTGAAAGCGGGTTTTTAAGTGCTCTGAGTCATTTCATTGAAAGCGGGTTTTTAAGTGCTGTGGAGTCCTTTCTTTAGAAGCACGTTTTTAAGTTCTCTGGAATCATTTCGTTGAAGCGGGTTTTTAAATAATCTGGGATCATTTAGATTTAGGCGGGTTTTTAAGTGCTCTGGATTCATTTCGTTGAAAGCGGGTTTTTAAGTGCTCTGGAGTCATTTCATTGGAGCGGTTTTTAAGTGCTCTGAGTCATTTCGTTGTAATCGGGTTATTAAGGTCTATGGGATCATTTCGTTTGGAAGCGGGTTTTAAGTGCTGTGGAGTCCTTTCTTTGGAAGCACGTTTTAAGTGCTCTGGAATCATTTCGTTGGGCGGGTTTTTAAGTGCTCTGAGTCATTTCATTGGAAGCGGGTTTTTAAGTGCTCTGGAGTCATTTCGTTTGAGCGTTTTTATAAGTGCTCTGAGTCATTTCGTTGAGGCGGATTTTATGTGCACTGAGGATATTTCGTTGGAACTGGGTTTTAAGTGCTCTGGAGTCATTTTTCGTTGGAAGTGGGTTTTGAGTGCTCTGGAGTCATTTCAATTGGAAGGCGGTTTTTATGTGCTCTGAGGTCATTTCGTTGGAGCCGGGATTTTTAAGTGCTCTGGGGTCATTTCGTTGGAGGCGGGTTTTAAATGCTGTGGAGTCCTTTCTTTGGAAGCACGTTTTCATTTGCTCTGGAATCATTTCCTTTGGAAGGGGTTTTTATGTGCACTGAAGACATTTTGTTAGAACTGAGCTTTTAAGTACTCTGGAGTCATTTCATTGGAAGCAGGTTTTTAAGTGCTGTGGAGTCCTTTTTTGGAAGCTATTTTTTGAGTGCTATGGAGTCATTTCATAGGAAGCGGGTTTTTAAGAACTCTGGAATCATTTAGTTTGAGCGGGTTTTAAGTGCTCTGGAGTCATTTCTTTGGAAGCGGGTTTTTAAGTGCTCAGGAGTCATTTCGTTGGAAGCTGGTTTTTAAGTGCTCTGGATTCATTTCGTTGAAAGCGGGTTTTTGAGTGCTCTGGAATCATTTCGTTTGAAGGGGTTTTATGTGCACTGAGGACATTTTGTTGAACTGGGCTTTTAAGTACTCTGAGTCATTTAGATTGTTGGCGGGTTTTAGAGTGCTCTGGAATCATTTCGTTCGAAGCGGGTTTTTATGTGCTCTGAGGTCATTTCGTTGGAAGCAGGTTTTTTAGTGCTCTGGACTCATTTCGTTGCAAGCGGGTTTTAGAGTTCTCTGGAGTCATTTCGATGGAAGCAGGTTTTTAAATGCTCTGGGATCATTTCTTTGGAAGCGGGTTTTTAAGTGCTGTGGAGTCCTTTCGTTGGGCGGGTTTTTAAGTGCTCTGAGTCATTTCTTTGGAAGGGGTGATTATGTGCACTGAGGACTTTTTGTTGTAACTGGGCTTTTAAGTACTCTGGAGTCATTTCTTTGGAAGCGGGTTTTAGAGTGCTCTGTAGTCATTTCTTTGGAAGCGGGTTTTTAAGTGTTCTGTAGTCATTTCCTTGGAAGCGGGTTGTTAATTACTCTGGAGTCATTTTGTTGGAAGCTTGTTTTAGAGTGCTCTGGAATCATTTTGTTGGAACCGGGTTTTTATGTGCACTGAGGACCTTTCATTTGAATTGGGTTTTTAAGTGCTCTGGAGTCATTTCGATGGAAGCGTGTTTTTAAGTGTTCTGAGTCATTACGTTGGAAGCGGGTTTTACGTGCTCTGGAGTCATTTCATTGGAAGAGGGTTTTTAAGTGCTCTGGAGTCATTTCATTGGAAGCAGGTATTTGAGTGCTCTGGAGTCATTTCGTTGGAAGCGGGTTTTTATGTGCTCTGAGGACATTTCTTTGGAAGCAGTTTTTTAAGTGCTCTGGGCTCATTTCGTTGGAAGCAGGTTTTTAAGTGCTTTGTAATCATTTCATTGGGCGGGTTTTTGAGTGCTCTGGAGTCATTTCGTTGGAAGCAGGTTTTTAAGTGCTCTGAAGTCATTTTGTTGGAAGCGGTTTTATAAGTTCTCTGGAGTCATTTCTTTGGAAGCGGGTTTTTAAGTGCTCTGGAATCATTTGGATGGAAGCGGGTTTATAAGTGCTCGGGAGTCATTTTGTTGAAAGCGGGTTTTTAAGTGCTCTGGAGTCATTTCGTTGGAACCGGGATTTTAAGTGCTCTGGGATCATTTCGTTGGAAGCGGGTTTTTAAGTGCTGTGGAGTCATTTCTTTGGAAGCACGTTTTTAAGTGCTCTGGAATCATTTTGTTAGGCGGGTTTTTAAATGCTCTGAGTCATTTCGTTAGGCGGGTTTTAAGTTCTCTGGAGTCATTTCGTTGGAAGCCGGTTTTTAAGTGCTCTGGATTCATTTCGTTGGAAGCGGGTTTTTAAGTGCTCTGGGATCATTTCGTTGGAAGCTGGTTTTTAAGTGCTGTGGAGTCCTTTCGTTGGAAGCACCTTTTTAAGTGCTCTATAGTCATTTTGTTGGAAGGGGGTTTTTATGTGCACTGAGGACATTTTGTTGGAACTGAGCTTTTTCATGCTCTGGGCTCATTTCATTGGAAGCGGGTTTTTAAGTGCTCTGGGCTCATTTCGTGGAAGCGGGTTTTTAAGTGCTCTGAAGTCATTTCGTTGGAAGCGGGTTTTTAAGTGTTCTGGAGTCATTTCGTTGAAAGCGGGTTTTTAAGTGCTCTGGAGTCATTTCATTGAAAGCGGGTTTTTAAGTGCTGTGGAGTCCTTTCTTTAGAAGCACGTTTTTAAGTTCTCTGGAATCATTTCGTTAAGCGGGTTTTAAATAATCTGGGATCATTTCGTTGGAAGCGGTTTTTAAGTGCTCGGATTCATTTCGTTGAAAGCGGGTTTTTAAGTGCTCTGGAGTCATTTCATTAGAAGCGGTTTTAAGTGCTCTGGAGTCATTTCGTTGGAATCGGGTTATTAGGGCTATGGGATCATTTCGTTGGAAGCGGGTTTTAAGTGCTGTGGAGTCCTTTCTTTGGAAGCACGTTTTTAAGTGCTCTGGAATCATTTCGTTGGAGCGGTTTTTAAGTGCTCTGGAGTCATTTCATTGAAGCGGTTTTTAAGTGCTCTGGAGTCATTTAGTTTAGGCAGCGTTTATAAGTGCTCTGGAGTCATTTCGTTGGAGGCGGGATTTTATGTGCACTGAGGATATTTCGTTGGAACTGGGTTTTTAAGTGCTCTGGAGTCATTTCGTTGGAAGTGGGTTTTTGCGTGCTCTGGAGTCATTTCAATTGGAAGCGGGTTTTTATGTGCTCTGAGGTCATTTCGTTGGAGCCGGGATTTTAAGTGCTCTGGGGTCATTTCGTTAGAGCGGGTTTTTAAGTGCTGTGGAGTCCTTTCTTTGGAAGCACGTTTTCATTTGCTCTGGAATCATTTCCTTTGGAAGGGGGTTTTTATGTGCACTGAAGACATTTTGTTAGAACTGAGCTTTTAAGTACTCTGGAGTCATTTCGTTGGAAGCGGGTTTTTAAGTGCTGTGGAGTCCTTTTTTGGAAGCTATTTTTTGAGTGCTATGGAGTCATTTCATAGGAAGCGGGTTTTTAAGAACTCTGGAATCATTTCGTTTGAAGCGGGTTTTTAAGTGCTCTGGAGTCATTTCTTTGGAAGCGGGTTTTTAAGTGCTCAGGAGTCATTTCGTTGGAAGCTGGTTTTTAAGTGCTCTGGATTCATTTCGTTGAAAGCGGGTTTTTGAGTGCTCTGGAATCATTTCGTTTGAAGGGGGTTTTTATGTGCACTGAGGACATTTTGTTGAACTGGGCTTTTAAGTACTCTGGAGTCATTTCGTTGGCAGCGGGTTTTAGAGTGCTCTGGAGTCATTTCGTGAAAAGTGGGTTTTTAAGTGCTCTGGAGTCATTTCGTTGGCAGCGGGTTTTAGAGTGCTCTGGAATCATTTCGTTCGAAGCGGGTTTTTATGTGCTCTGAGGTCATTTCGTTGGAAGCAGGTTTTTTAGTGCTCTGGAATCATTTCGTTGCAAGCGGGTTTTAGAGTTCTCTGGAGTCATTTCGATGGAAGCAGGTTTTTAAATGCTCTGGGATCATTTCTTTGGAAGCGGGTTTTTAAGTGCTGTGGAGTCCTTTCGTTGGAAGCGGGTTTTTAATGCTCTGGAGTAATTTCTTTGGAAGGGGGTGATTATGTGCACTGAGGACTTTTTGTTGTAACTGGGCTTTTAAGTACTCTGAGTCATTTCTTTGAAGGCGGGTTTTAGAGTGCTCTGTAGTCATTTCTTTGGAAGCGGGTTTTTAAGTGTTCTGTAGTCATTTCCTTGGAAGCGGGTTTTTAATTACTCTGGAGTCATTTTGTTTGTAGCTTGTTTTAGAGTGCTCTGGAATCATTTTGTTGGAACCGGGTTTTTATGTGCACTGAGGACCTTTCATTTGAACTGGGTTTTTAAGTGCTCTGGAGTCATTTCGATGGAAGCGTGTTTTTAAGTGTTCTGGAGTCATTACGTTGGAAGCGGGTTTTTACGTGCTCTGGAGTCATTTCATTGGAAGAGGGTTTTTAAGTGCTCTGGAGTCATTTCATTGGAAGCAGGTATTTGAGTGCTCTGGAGTCATTTCGTTGGAAGCGGGTTTTTATGTGCTCTGAGGACATTTCTTTGGAAGCAGTTTTTTAAGTGCTCTGGGCTCATTTCGTTGGAAGCAGGTTTTTAAGTGCTTTGTAATCATTTCATTGGAAGCGGGTTTTTGAGTGCTCTGGAGTCATTTCGTTGGAAGCAGGTTTTTAAGTGCTCTGAAGTCATTTTGTTGGAAGCGGTTTTATAAGTTCTCTGGAGTCATTTCTTTGGAAGCGGGTTTTTAAGTGCTCTGGAATCATTTGGATGGAAGCGGGTTTATAAGTGCTCGGGAGTCATTTTGTTGAAAGCGGGTTTTTAAGTGCTCTGGAGTCATTTCGTTGGAACCGGGATTTTAAGTGCTCTGGGATCATTTCGTTGGAAGCGGGTTTTTAAGTGCTGTGGAGTCATTTCTTTGGAAGCACGTTTTTAAGTGCTCTGGAATCATTTTGTTGGAAGCGGGTTTTTAAATGCTCTGGAGTCATTTCGTTGGAAGCGGGTTTTTAAGTGCTCTGGAGTCATTTCGTTGGAAGCCGGTTTTTAAGTGCTCTGGATTCATTTCGTTGGAAGCGGGTTTTTAAGTGCTCTGGGATCATTTCGTTGGAAGCTGGTTTTTAAGTGCTGTGGAGTCCTTTCGTTGGAAGCACCTTTTTAAGTGCTCTATAGTCATTTTGTTGGAAGGGGGTTTTATGTGCACTGAGGACATTTTGTTGAACTGAGCTTTTCATGCTCTGGGCTCATTTCATTGAAGCGGGTTTTTAAGAGCTCTGGGCTCATTCGTGTGAAGCGGTTTTTAAGTGCTCTGAAGTCATTTCGTTGGAAGCGGGTTTTTAAGTGTTCTGGAGTCATTTCGTTGAAAGCGGGTTTTTAAGTGCTCTGGAGTCATTTCATTGAAAGCGGGTTTTAAGTGCTGTGGAGTCCTTTCTTTAGAAGCACGTTTTTTAAGTTCTCTGGAATCATTTCGTTAGAAGCGGTTTTTAAATAATCTGGGATCATTTAGATTTGGAAGCGGGTTTTTAAGTGCTCTGGATTCATTTCGTTGAAAGCGGTTTTTAAGTGCTCTGAGTCATTTCATTGAAGCGGTTTTTTAAGTGCTCTGGAGTCATTTTCGTTGGAATCGGGTTATTAAGGGCTATGGGATCATTTCGTTGGAAGCGGGTTTTTAAGTGCTGTGGAGTCCTTTCTTTGGAAGCACGTTTTAAGTGCTCTGGAATCATTTCGTTGGGCGGGTTTTTAAGTGCTCTGAGTCATTTCATTGGAGCGGGTTTTTAAGTGCTCTGGAGTCATTTCGTTGGAGCGTTTATAAGTGCTCTGGAGTCATTTCGTTGGAGGCGGATTTTAAGTGCACTGAGGATATTTCGTTGGAACTGGGTTTTTAAGTGCTCTGGAGTCATTTCGTTGGAAGTGGGTTTTTTGCGTGCTCTGGAGTCATTTCAATTGGAAGCGGGTTTTTATGTGCTCTGAGGTCATTTCGTTGGGCCGGATTTTAAGTGCTCTGGGGTCATTTAGATTTAAGCGGGTTTTTAAGTGCTGTGGAGTCCTTTCTTTGGAAGCACGTTTTCATTTGCTCTGGAATCATTTCCTTTGAAGGGGTTTTTATGTGCACTGAAGACATTTTGTTAGAACTGAGCTTTTAAGTACTCTGGAGTCATTTCGTTGGAAGCGGGTTTTTAAGTGCTGTGGAGTCCTTTTTTGGAAGCTATTTTTTGAGTGCTATGGAGTCATTTCATAGGAAGCGGGTTTTTAAGAACTCTGGAATCATTTCGTTTGAAGCGGGTTTTTAAGTGCTCTGGAGTCATTTCTTTGGAAGCGGGTTTTTAAGTGCTCAGGAGTCATTTCGTTGGAAGCGGGTTTTTAAGTGCTCTGGATTCATTTCGTTGAAAGCGGGTTTATAAGTGCTCTGGAGTCATTTCATTGGAAGCGGTTTTTTTGTGCTCTGGAATCATTTCGTTGGAAGGGGGTTTTTATGTGCACTGAGGACATTTTGTTGAACTGGGCTTTTAAGTACTCTGGAGTCATTTCGTTGTAAGCGGGTTTTAGAGTGCTCTGGAGTCATTTCGTGAAAAGTGGGTTTTTAAGTGCTCTGAGTCATTTCGTTGCAGCGGGTTTTAGAGTGCTCTGGAATCATTTCGTTAGGCGGGTTTTTATGTGCTCTGAGGTCATTTCGTTGGAAGCAGGTTTTTAAGTGCTCTGGGATCATTTCTTTGAAGCGGGTTTTTAAGTGCTGTGGAGTCCTTTCGTTGGAAGCGGGTTTTTAAGTGCTCTGGAGTCATTTCTTTGGAAGGGGGTGATTATGTGCACTGAGGACTTTTTGTTGTAACTGGGCTTTTAAGTACTCTGGAGTCATTTCTTTGGAAGCGGGTTTTTAAGTGTTCTGTAGTCATTTCCTTGGAAGCGGGTTTTTAATTACTCTGGAGTCATTTTGTTGGAAGCTTGTTTTAGAGTGCTCTGGAATCATTTTGTTGGAACCGGGTTTTTATGTGCACTGATGACCTTTCATTTGAACTGGGTTTTTAAGTGCTCTGGAGTCATTTCGATGGAAGCGTGTTTTTAAGTGTTCTGGAGTCATTACGTTGGAAGCGGGTTTTTACGTGCTCTGGAGTCATTTCATTGGAAGAGGGTTTCTAAGTGCTCTGGAGTCATTTCATTGGAAGCATGTATTTGAGTGCTCTGGAGTCATTTCGTTGGAAGCGGGTTTTTATGTGCACTGAGGACATTTCTTTGGAAGCAGTTTTTAAGTGCTCTGGGCTCATTTCGTTGGAAGCAGGTTTTAAGTGCTTTGTAATCATTTCATTGAAGCGGGTTTTTGAGTGCTCTGAGTCATTTCGTTGGAGCGGTTTTTTAAGTGCTCTGAAGTCATTTTGTTGGAAGCGGTTTTATACGTGCTCTGGAGTCATTTCTTTGAAGCGGGTTTTAAGTGCTCTGAGTCATTTCGATGGAAGCGGGTTTATAAGTGCTCGAGTCATTTTGTTGAAAGCGGGTTTTTAAGTGCTCTGAGTCATTTCATTGAATCGGTTCTTGAGTGCTCTGGAGTCATTTCGTTGGAACCGGGATTTTAAGTGCTCTGGGATCATTTAGTTTTTAGGCGGGTTTTTAAGTGCTCTGGAGTCATTTCGATTTAGGCGGTTTTTAAGTAATCTGGAGTCATTTCGTTGGAAGCAGGATTTTAACTGCTCTGGGATCATTTCGTTGGAAGCTGGTTTTTAAGTGCTGTGGAGTCCTTTCGTTGGAAGCACGTTTTAAGTGCTCTGGAGTCATTTTGTTGGAAGGGTGTTTTTATGTGCACTGAGGACATTTTGTTGGAACTGAGCTTTTACATGCTCTGGGCTCATTTCGTTAGGCGGGTTTTGAAGTGCTCTGAATTCATTTTTCGTTCAGCGGGTTTTAAGTGCTCTGAGTCATTTTCGTTGGAGCGGGTTTTAAAGTGCTCTGGAGTCATTTCATTGAAAGCGGGTTTTTAAGTGCTCTGGAGTCATTTCATTGGAAGCGGTTTTTGAGTGCTTTGGAGTCATTTCGTTGGAAGCGGGTTTTTAAGTGCTCTGTGATCATTTCTTTGGAAGCTGGTTTTTAAGTGCTGTGGAGTCCTTTCTTTGGAAGCACGTTTTTAAGTGCTCTGGAATCATTTCGTTGAAAGGGGGTTTTTATGTGCACTGAGGACATTTTGTTGAACTGGGCTTTTAAGTACTCTGGAGTCATTTCGTTGGAAGCGGGTTTCAGAGTGCTCTGGAGTCATTTCGTTGCAAGTGGGTTTTTAAGTGCTCTGGAGTCATTTCGTTGGACGCGGGTTTTAGAGTGCTCTGGAATCATTTCGTTGGAAGCGGGTTTTTATGTGCTCTGAGGTCTATTTGGTTGGAGCAGGTTTTTAAGTGCCCTGGGTTCATTTCTTTGGAAGCGGGTTTTTAAGTGCTGTGGAGTCCTTTCTTTAGAAGCACGTTTTTAAGTACTCTGGAATCATTTCGTTGGAAGTGGGTTTTTTAAGTGCTCTGGAGTCATTTCATGGAAGCAGGTTTTTGAGTGCTCTGGAGTCATTTTGTGGGAAGCGGGATTTTATCTGCTCTGAGGTTATTTCGTTGGAAGCGGGTTTTTAAGTGCTCTGAGATCATTTCGTTGGAAGGGGGTTTTTATGTGCACTGTGGACATTTTGTTGAACTGGTCTTTTAAGTACTCTGGAGTCATTTTGTTGGAAGCGGGTTTTAGAGTGCTCTGGAGTCATTTCGTTGAAGCGGTTTTGAGTGCTCTGAGTCATTCGTTAATCGGGTTATTAAGGGCCCTGGGATCATTTCGTTGGAAGCGGGTTTTTAAGTGCTGTGGAGTCCTTTCTTTGGAAGCACGTTTTTAAGTGCTCTGGAATCATTTCGTTGGAAGCGGGTTTTTAAGTGCTCTGGAGTCATTTCATTGGAAGCGGGTTTTTAAGTGCTCTAGAGTCATTTCGTTGGAAGCGCGTTTATAAGTGCTCTGGAGTCATTTCGTTGGAGGCGGGATTTTATGTGCACTGAGGATATTTCGTTGAAACTGGGTTTTTAAGTACTCTGGAGTCATTTCGTTGGAGCGGTTTTTAAGTGCTGTGGAGTCTTTTTTTGGAAGCTGTTTTTGAGTGCTATGGAGTCATTTTATAGGATGCGGGTTTTTAAGAACTCTGGAATCATTTCGTTTGAAGCGGGTTTTTAAGTGCTCTGGAGTCATTTCGTTGGAAGGGGGTTTTTATGTGCACTGAGATATTTTGTTAGAACTGAGCTTTTAAGTGCTCTGGGCTCGTTTCGTAGGAAGCGGGTTTTAAGAACTCTGAGTCATTTCGTTGAGGCGGGTTTTTAAGTGCTCTGAAGTCATTTCATTGAGGCGGGTTTTAAATGCTCTGGAGTCATTTCTTTGGAAGCGGGTTTTTAAGTTCTGTGGAGTCTTTTCTTTGGAAGCACGTTTTTAAGTGCTCTGGAATCATTTCGTTGAAGTCGGTTTTAAGTGCTCTGGATTCATTTCGTTGGAAGCGGGTTTTTAAGTGCTCTGGGATCATTTCGCGTTGGAGCGGGTTTTAAGTGCTGTGGAGTCCTTTCGTTGGAAGCACCTTTTTAAGTGCTCTATAGTCATTTTGTTGGAAGGGGGTTTTTATGTGCACTGAGGACATTTTGTTTGAACTGAGCTTTTACATGCTCTGGGCTCATTACATTGGAAGCGGGTTTTTAATTGCTCTGGGCTCATTTCGTTGGAAGCGGGTTTTTAAGTGTTCTGGAGTCATTTCATTGAAAGCGGGTTTTTAAATAATCTGGGATCATTTCGTTGGAAGCGGGTTTTTAAGTGCTGTGGAGTCCTTTCTTTAGAAGCACGTTTTTAAGTTCTCTGGAATCATTTCGTTGGAAGCGGGTTTTTAAATAATCTGGGATCATTTCGTTGGAAGCGGGTTTTTAAGTGCTCTGGATTCATTTCGTTGAAAGCGGGTTTTTAAGTGCTCTGGAGTCATTTCATTGGAAGCGGTTTTTAAGTGCTCTGGAGTCATTTCGTTGGAATCGGGTTATTAAGGTCTATGGGATCATTTCGTTGGAAGCGGGTTTTTAAGTGCTGTGGAGTCCTTTCTTTGGAAGCACGTTTTTAAGTGCTCTGGAATCATTTCGTTGGAAGCGGGTTTTTAAGTGCTCTGGAGTCATTTCATTGGAAGCGGGTTTTTAAGTGCTCTGGAGTCATTTCGTTGGAAGCGCGTTTATAAGTGCTCTGGAGTCATTTCGTTGGAGGCGGGATTTTATGTGCACTGAGGATATTTCGTTGGAACTGGGTTTTTAAGTGCTCTGGAGTCATTTCGTTGGAAGTGGGTTTTTGAGTGCTCTGGAGTCATTTCAATTGGAAGCGGGTTTTTATGTGCTCTGAGGTCATTTCGTTGGAGCCGGGATTTTAAGTGCTCTGGGGTCATTTCGTTGGAAGCGGGTTTTTAAGTGCTGTGGAGTCCTTTCTTTGGAAGCACGTTTTCATTTGCTCTGGAATCATTTCCTTTGGAAGGGGGTTTTTATGTGCACTGAAGACATTTTGTTAGAACTGAGCTTTTAAGTACTCTGGAGTCATTTCGTTGGAAGCAGGTTTTTAAGTGCTGTGGAGTCCTTTTTTGGAAGCTATTTTTTGAGGGCTATGGAGTCATTTCATAGGAAGCGGGTTTTTAAGAACTCTGGAATCATTTCGTTTGAAGCGGGTTTTTAAGTGCTCTGGAGTCATTTCTTTGGAAGCGGGTTTTTAAGTGCTCAGGAGTCATTTCGTTGGAAGCTGGTTTTTAAGTGCTCTGGATTCATTTCGTTGAAAGCGGGTTTTGAGTGCTCTGGAATCATTTCGTTGGAGGGGGTTTTATGTGCACTGAGGACATTTTGTTGAACTGGGCTTTTAAGTACTCTGAGTCATTTCGTTTAAGCGGGTTTTAGAGTGCTCTGGAGTCATTTCGTGAAAAGTGGGTTTTTAAGTGCTCTGAGTCATTTCGTTGGCAGCGGTTTTAGAGTGCTCTGGAATCATTTCGTTAAGCGGGTTTTTATGTGCTCTGAGGTCATTTCGTTGGAAGCAGGTTTTTAAGTGCTCTGGGATCATTTCTTTGAAGCGGGTTTTTAAGTGCTGTGGAGTCCTTTCGTTGGAGGCGGGTTTTTAAGTGCTCTGGAGTCATTTCTTTGGAAGGGGGTGATTATGTGCACTGAGGACTTTTGTTGTAACTGGGCTTTTAAGTACTCTGAGTCATTTCTTTAAGCGGGTTTTAGAGTGCTCTGTAGTCATTTCTTTGGAGGCGGGTTTTTAAGTGTTCTGTAGTCATTTCCTTGAAGCGGGTTTTTAATTACTCTGGAGTCATTTTGTTGGTAGCTTGTTTTAGAGTGCTCTGGAATCATTTTGTTGGAACCGGGTTTTTATGTGCACTGAGGACCTTTCATTTGAACTGGTTTTTAAGTGCTCTGAGTCATTTCGATGGAAGCGTGTTTTTAAGTGTTCTGGAGTCATTACGTTGGAAGCGGGTTTTTACGTGCTCTGGAGTCATTTCATTGGAAGAGGGTTTTTAAGTGCTCTGGAGTCATTTCGTTGGAAGCGGGTTTTTATGTGCACTGAGGACATTTCTTTGGAAGCAGTTTTTTAAGTGCTCTGGGCTCATTTCGTTGGAAGCAGGTTTTTAAGTGCTTTGTAATCATTTCATTGGAAGCGGGTTTTTGATTGCTCTGGAGTCATTTCGTTGGAAGCGGGTTTTTAAGTGCTCTGAAGTCATTTTGTTGGAAGCGGTTTTATAAGTTCTCTGGAGTCATTTCTTTGGAAGCGGGTTTTTAAGTGCTCTGGAATCATTTCGATGGAAGCGGGATTATAAGTGCTCGGGAGTCATTTTGTTGAAAGCGGGTTTTTAAGTGCTCTGGAGTCATTTCGTTGGAACCGGGATTTTAAGTGCTCTGGGATCATTTCGTTGGAAGCGGGTTTTTAAGTGCTGTGGAGTCATTTCTTTGGAAGCACGTTTTTAAGTGCTCTGGAATCATTTTGTTGGAAGCGGGTTTTTAAATGCTCTGGAGTCATTTCGTTGGAAGCGGGTTTTTAAGTGCTCTGGAGTCATTTCGTTGGAAGCGGGTTTTTATGTGCACTGAGGACATTTCTTTGGAAGCAGTTTTTTAAGTGCTCTGGGCTCATTTCGTTGGAAGCAGGTTTTTAAGTGCTTTGTAATCATTTCATTGAGGCGGTTTTTGAGTGCTCTGGAGTCATTTCGTTGGAAGCGGGTTTTTAAGTGCTCTGAAGTCATTTTGTTGGAAGCGGTTTTATAAGTTCTCTGGAGTCATTTCTTTGGAAGCGGGTTTTTAAGTGCTCTGTAATCATTTCGATGGAAGCGGGATTATAAGTGCTCGGGAGTCATTTTGTTGAAAGCGGGTTTTTAAGTGCTCTGGAGTCATTTCGTTGGAACCGGGATTTTAAGTGCTCTGGGATCATTTCGTTGGAAGCGGGTTTTTAAGTGCTGTGGAGTCATTTCTTTGGAAGCACGTTTTTAAGTGCTCTGGAATCATTTTGTTGGAAGCGGGTTTTTAAATGCTCTGGAGTCATTTCGTTGGAAGCGGGTTTTTGAGTGCTCTGGAGTCATTTCGTTGGAAGCGGGTTTTAGAGTTCTCTGGAGTCATTTCAATGGAAGCAGGATTTTAACTGCTCTGGGATCATTTCGTTGGAGCTGGTTTTTAAGTGCTGTGGAGTCCTTTTGTTGGAAGCACGTTTTCAGTGCTCTGGAGTCATTTTGTTGGAAGGGGGTTTTTATGTGCACTGAGGACATTTTGTTGGAAATGAGCTTTTACGTGCTCTGGGCTCATTTCGTTGGAAGCGGGGTTTTAAGTGCTCTGGGCTCATTTAGGTAGAAGCGGGTTTTTAAGTGCTCTGAAGTCATTTCGTTGGAAGCGGGTTTTTAAGTGCTCTGGAGTCATTTCGTTGGAAGCGGGTTTTTAAGTGTTCTGGAGTCATTTGGTTGAAAGCGGGTTTTTAAGTGCTCTGGAGTCATTTCATTGGAAGCGGTTTTTGAGTGCTCTGGAGTCATTTCGTTGGAAGCGGGTTTTTAAGTGCTCTGTGATCATTTCGTTGGAAGCGGGTTTTTAAGTGCTGTGGAGTCCTTTCTTTCGAAACACGTTTTTAAGTGCTCTGGAATTATTTCGTTTGAAGGGGGTTTTTATGTGCACTGAGGACATTTTGTTGAACTGGGCTTTTAAGTACTCTGGAGTCATTTCGTTGGAAGCGGGTTTCAGAGTGCTCTGGAGTCATTTCGTTGAAAGTGGGTTTTTAAGTGCTCTGGAGTCATTTCGTTGGACGCGGGTTTTAGAGTGCCCTGGGATCATTTCTTTGGAAGCGGGTTTTTAAGTGCTGTGGAGTCCTTTCTTTAGAAGCATGTTTTTAAGTACTCTGTAATCATTTCTTTGGAAGTGGGTTTTTTAAGTGCTCTGGAGTCATTTCATGGAAGCAGGTTTTTGAGTGCTCTGGAGTCATTTTGTGGGAAGCGGGATTTTATCTGCTCTGGGATCATTTCGTTGGAAGCGGGTTTTTAAGTGCTGTGGAGTCCTTTCTTTGGAAGCACTTTTTTAAGTGCTCTGGAGTCATTTCATTGGAAGGGGGTTTTTATGTGCACTGTGGACATTTTGTTGAACTTGTCTTTTAAGTACTCTGGAGTCATTTCGTTGGAAGCGGGTTTTAGAGTGCTCTGGAGTCATTTCGTTGGAAGCGGGTTTTAGAGTGCTCTGGAATCATTTTGTTGGAACCGGGTTTTTATGTGCACTGAGGACCTTTCATTTGAACTGGGTTTTTAAGTGCTCTGGAGTCATTTCGATGGAAGCGTGTTTTTAAGTGTTCTAGAGTCATTACGTTAAGCGGGTTTTTAAGTGCTCTGAGTCATTTCATTGGAAGAGGGTTTTAAGTGCTCTGAGTCATTTCATTGGAAGCAGGTATTTGAGTGCTCTGGAGTCATTTCGTTGGAAGCGGGTTTTTAAGTGCTCTGGAGTCATTTCGATGGAAGCGGGTTTATAAGTGCTCGGGAGTCATTTTGTTGAAAGCAGGTTTTTAAGTGCTCTGGAGTCATTTCATTGGAATCGGTTCTTGAGTGCTCTGGAGTCATTTCGTTGGAAGCAGGTTTTTAAGTGCCCTGGGATCATTTCTTTGGAAGCGGGTTTTTAAGTGCTGTGGAGTCCTTTCTTTAGAAGCACGTTTTTAAGTGCTCTGGAATCATTTCGTTGAGAGTGGGTTTTTTAAGTGCTCTGGAGTCATTTCATGGAAGCAGGTTTTTGAGTGCTCTGGAGTCATTTTGTGCGAAGCGGGATTTTATCTGCTCTGTGGTTATTTCGTTGGAAGCGGGTTTTTAAGTGCTCTGGGATCATTTCGTTGGAAGCGGGTTTTTAAGTGCTTTGGAGTCCTTTCTTTGGAAGCACGTTTTTAAGAGCTCTGGAGTCATTTCGTTGGAAGGGGGTTTTTATGTGCACTGTGGACATTTTGTTGAACTGGTCTTTTAAGTACTCTGGAGTCATTTCGTTGGAAGCGGGTTTTAGAGTGCTCTGGAGTCATTTCGTTGGAAGCGGGTTTTAGAGTGCTCTGGAATCATTTCTTTCGATGCGGGTTTTTATGTGCTCTGAGGTCATTTCGTTGGAAGCGGGTTTTTAAGTGCTCTGGAGTGATTTCGTTGAAAGCGGGTTTTTAAGTGCTCTGGACTCATTTCGTTGGAAGCGGGTTTTAGAGTTCTCTGGAGTCATTTCGATGGAAGCAGGTTTTTAACTGCTCTGGGATAATTTCGTTGGAAGCTGGTTTTTAAGTGCTGTGGAGTCCTTTCTTTTGAAGCACGTTTTTAAGTGCTCTGGAGTCATTTCGTTGGAAGGGGATTTTTATGTGCACTGAGGACATTTTGTTGGAACTGAGCTTTTACGTGCTCTGGGCTGATTTAGTTGGAATCGGGTTTTTAAGTACTCTGGGCTCATTTCGTGGAAGCAGGTTTTTAAGTGCTCTGGAGTCATTTCATTGGAAGCGGTTTTTGAGTGCTCTGGAGTCATTTCGTTGGAAGCGGTTTTTTAAGTGCTGTGTGCTCATTTCGTTGGAAGCGGGTTTTTAAGTGCTCTGGAGTCATTATATTGGAAGCGGGTATTTGAGTGCTCTGGAGTCATTTCGTTGGAAGCGGGTTTTTAAGTGCTCTGGAGTTATTTCATTGAAAGCGGGTTTTTAAGTGCTCTGGATTCATTTCATTGGAAGCGGTTTTTGAGTGCTCTGGAGTCATTTCGTTGGAAGCACGTTTTTAAGTGCTCTGGAGCCATTTCGTTGGAAGGGAGTTTTTATGTGCACTGAGGACATTTTGCTGGAACTGAGCTTTTACGTGTTCTGGGCTGATTTCGTTGGAAGCGGGTTTTTAAGTGCTCTGGATTCATTTCGTTGAAAGCGGGTTTTTAAGTGCTCTGGAGTCATTTCATTGGAAGCGGTTTTTGAGTGCTCTGGAGTCATTTCGTTGGAATCGGGTTATTAAGGGCTATGGGATCATTTCGTTGGAAGCGGGTTTTTAAGTGCTGTGGAGTCCTTTCTTTGGAAGCACGTTTTTAAGTGCTCTGGAGTCATTTCGTTGGAGGCGGGATTTTATGTGCACTGTGGACATTTTGTTGAACTGGTCTTTTAAGTACTCTGGAGTCATTTCGTTGGAAGCGGGTTTTAGAGTGCTCTGGAGTCATTTCGTTGGAAGCGGGTTTTAGAGTGCTCTGGAATCATTTCTTTCGATGCGGGTTTTTATGTGCTCTGAGGTCATTTCGTTGGAAGCGGGTTTTTAAGTGCTCTGGAGTCATTTCGTTGAAAGCGGGTTTTTAAGTGCTCTGGACTCATTTCGTTGGAAGCGGGTTTTAGAGTTCTCTGGAGTCATTTCGATGGAAGCAGGTTTTTAACTGCTCTGGGATCATTTCGTTGGAAGCTGGTTTTTAAGTCCTGTGGAGTCCTTTCGTTGGAAGCACGTTTTTAAGTGCTCTGGAGTCATTTCGTTGGAAGGGGGTTTTTATGTGCACTGAGGACATTTTGTAGGAAATGAGCTTTTACGTGCTCAGGGCTGATTTCGTTGGAATCGGGTTTTTAAGTGCTCTGGGCTCATTTCGTCGAAGCGGGTTTTTAAGTGCTCAGGAGTCATTTCGTTGGAAGCGGGTTTTTAAGTGCTCTGGAGTCATTTCATTGAAAGCGGGTTTTTAAGTGCTCTGGAGTCATTTCATTGGTAGCGGGTTTTTAAGTGCTCTGGGATCATTTCGTTGGAAGCGGGTTTTTAAGTGCTCTGGAGTCATTTCATTGGTAGCGGGTTTTTAAGTGCTCTGGGATCATTTCGTTGGAAGCGGGTTTTTAAGTGCTCTGGAGTCATTTCATTGAAAGCAGGTTTTTAAGTGCTCTGGAGTCATTTCATTGGAAGCGGTTTTTGAGTGCTCTGGAGTCATTTCATTGGAAGCGGGTTTTTAAGTGTCTGGAGTCATTTCGTTGGAAGCAGGTTCATAAGTGCTCTGGAGTCATTCGTTGGAGGCGAAATTTTATGTGCACTGAGGACATTTCGTTGGAACTGGGTTTTTAAGTGCTCTGGAGTCATTTCTTTGGAAGCGGTTTTTTGAGTGCTCTGGAGTCATTTCGTTGGAAGCGGGTTTTTAAGTGCTCTGTAGTCATTTCATTGGAAGCGGGTTTTTAAGTGTCTAGAGTCATTTCGTTGGAAGCGCATTCATAAGTGCTCTGGAGTCATTTCGTTGGAGGCGTGATTTTATGTGCACTGAAGATATTTCGTTGGAACTGGGTTTTTAAGTGCTCTGGAGTCATTTCTTTGTAAGCGGGTTTTTGAGTGCTCTGGAGTCATTTCGTTGGAAGCGGGTTTTTAAGTGCTGTGTGCTCATTTCGTTGGAAGCGGGTTTTTAAGTGCTCTGGAGTCATTATATTGGAAGCGGGTATTTGAGTGCTCTGGAGTCATTTCGTTGGAAGCGGGTTTTAGAGTTCTCTGGAGTCATTTCGATGGAAGCAGGTTTTTAACTGCTCTGGGATCATTTCGTTGGAAGCTGGTTTTTAAGTGCTGTGGAGTCCTTTCTTTTGAAGCACGTTTTTAAGTGCTCTGGAGTCATTTCGTTGGAAGGGGGTTTTTATGTGCACTGAGGACATTTTGTTGGAACTGAGCTTTTACGTGCTCTGGGCTGATTTCGTTGGAAGCGGGTTTTTAAGTGCTCTGGGCTCATTTCGTGGAAGCGGGTTTTTAAGTGCTCTGGAGTCATTTCATTGGAAGCGGTTTTTGAGTGCTCTGGAGTCATTTCGTTGGAAGCGGTTTTTTAAGTGCTCTGGAGTCATTATATTGGAAGCGGGTATTTGAGTGCTCTGGAGTCATTTCGTTGGAAGCGGGTTTTTAAGTGCTCTGGAGTTATTTCATTGAAAGCGGGTTTTTAAGTGCTCTGGATTCATTTCATTGGAAGCGGTTTTTGAGTGCTCTGGAGTCATTTCGTTGGAAGCACGTTTTTAAGTGCTCTGGAGCCATTTCGTTGGAAGGGAGTTTTTATGTGCACTGAGGACATTTTGCTGGAACTGAGCTTTTACGTGCTCTGGGCTCATTACGTTGGAAGCAGGTTTTTAAGTGCTCTGGATTCATTTCGTTGAAAGCGGGTTTTTAAGTGCTCTGGAGTCATTTCATTGGAAGCGGTTTTTGAGTGCTCTGGAGTCATTTCGTTGGAATCGGGTTATTAAGGGCTATGGGATCATTTCGTTGGAAGCGGGTTTTTAAGTGCTGTGGAGTCCTTTCTTTGGAAGCACGTTTTTAAGTGCTCTGGAGTCATTTCGTTGGAGGCGGGATTTTATGTGCACTGTGGACATTTTTTTGAACTTGTCTTTAAGTACTCTGGAGTCATTTCGTTGGAAGCGGGTTTTAGAGTGCTCTGGAGTCATTTCGTTAGGCGGTTTTTAGTGCTCTGGAGTCATTTCATTGGAAGCGGGTATTTGAGTGCTCGGAGTCATTTCGTTGAAGCGGGTTTTATAGTGCTCTGGACTCATTTTGTTGGAAGCGGGTTTTAGAGTTCTCTGAGTCATTTCGATGGAAGCAGGTTTTAACTGCTCTGGGATCATTTTGTTGGAAGCTGGTTTTTAAGTGCTGTGGAGTCCTTTCGTTGGAAGCACGTTTTTAAGTGCTCTGGAGTCATTTCGTTGGAAGGGGTTTTTATGTGCACTGAGGATATTTTGTTGGAACTGAGGTTTTACGTTCTCTGGGCTGATTTCATTGGAATCGGGTTTTTAAGTGCTCTGGGCTGATTTAGTTGTAAGCGGGTTTTTAAGTGCTCTGAAGTCATTCGGTGGATGAGGGTTTTAAGAGCTCTGGAGTCATTTCGATTTGGAAGCACGTTTTTAAGTGCTCTGGAATCATTCGTTAGGCGGGTTTTTAAGTGCTCTGGAGTCATTTCATGGAAGCAGGTTTTTGAGTGCTCTGGAGTCATTTCGTTGGAAGGGGTTTTTATGTGCACTATGGACATTTTGTTGAACTGGTCTTTTAAGTACTCTGGAGTCATTTATTTGGAGCGGGTTTTAGAGTGCTCTGGAGTCATTTCGTTGGAAGCGGGTTTTAGAGTACTCTGGAATCATTTCTTTGGATGCGGTTTTTATGTGATCTGAGGTCATTTCGTTGGAATCGGGTTTTAAGTGCTCTGGAGTCATTTCGTTGAAAGCGGGTTTTTAAGTGCTCTGGAGTCATTTCGTTGGAAGCGGGTTTTTTAGTGCTCTGGACTCATTTCGTTGCAAGCGGGTTTTAGAGTTCTCTGGAGTCATTTCGATGGAAGCTGGTTTTTAAATGCTCTGGGATCATTTCTTTGGAAGCTGGTTTTTAAGTGCTGTGGAGTCCTTTCGTTGGAAGCACGTTTTTAAGTGCTCTGGAGTCATTTCGTTGGAAGGGGGTTTTTATGTGCACTGAGGACATTTTGTTGGAACTGAGTTTTTACGTGCTCAAGGCTGATTTCGTTGGAATCGGGTTTTTAAGTGCTCTGGGCTCATTTCGTGGAAGTGGGTTTTTAAGTGCTCTGAAGTCATTTCGTTGGATGCGGGTTTTTAAGTGCTCTGGAGTCATTTTGTTGGAAGCGGGTTTTTAAGTGCTCTGGAGTCATTTCATTGAAAGCGGGTTTTTAAGTGCTCTGGAGTCATTTCATTGGAAGCGGTTTTTGAGTGCTCTGGAGTAATTTCGTTGGAAGCGGGTTTTAAGTGCTCTGGGATCATTTCGATTTAGGCGGGTTTTAAGTGCTGTGGAGTCCTTTCTTTGGAAGCACGTTTTTAAGTGCTCTGGAATCATTTCGTTGGAAGGGGTTTTTATGTGCACTGAGGACATTTTGTTGAACTGGGCTTTTAAGTACTCTGTTGTCATTTCGTTGGAAGCGGGTTTTTAAGTGCTCTGGAGTCATTTCATTGGAAGCGGGTTTTAGAGTACTCTGGAATCATTTCTTTGGATGCGTGTTTTTATGTGCTCTGAGGTCATTTCATTGGAAGCGGGTTTTTAAGTGCTCTGGAGTCATTTCGTTGAAAGCGGGTTTTTAAGTGCTCTGGAGTCATTTCATTGGAAGCGGGTATTTGAGTGCTCTGGAGTCATTTCGTTGGAAGCGGGTTTTTTAGTGCTCTGGACTCATTTCGTTGGAAGCGGGTTTTAGAGTTCTCTGGAGTCATTTCGATGGAAGCAGGTTTTTAAATGCCTGGGGTCATTTCGTTGGAAGCTGGTTTTTAAGTGCTGTGGAGTCCTTTAGTTGGAAGCACGTTTTTAAGTGCTCTGGAATCATTTCGTTGGAAGGGGTTTTTTATGTGCACTGAGGACATTTTTTTGAACTGGGCATTTAAGTACTCTGGAGTCATTTCGTTGGAAGCGGGTTTTAGAGTGCTCTGGAGTCATTTCGTTGGAAGCACGTTTTTAAGTGCTGTGGAGTCCTTTCTTTGTATGCAAGTTTTTAAGTGCTCTGGAGTCATATCGTTGGAAGGGGGTTTTTATGTGCACTGTGGACATTTTGTTGAACTGGTCTTTTAAGTACTCTGGAGTCATTTCGTTAGAAGCGGGTTTTAGAGTGCTCTGGAATCATTTCTTTGGAAGCGGGTTTTTATGTGCTCTGAGGTCATTTCGTTGGAAGCGGGTTTTTAAGTGCTCTGGAATCATTTCGTTGAAAGCGGGTTTTTAAGTGCTCTGGAGTCATTTCTTTGGAAGCGGCTATTTGAGTGCTCTGGAGTCATTTCGTTGGAAGCGGGTTTTTAAGAGCTGTGGACTCATTTCGTTGGAAGCGGGTTTTAGAGTTCTCTGGAGTCATTTCGATGGAAGCAGGTTTTTAACTGCTCTGGGATCATTTCGTTGGAAGCTGCTTTTTAAGTGCTCTGGAGTCATTTCGTTGGAAGGGGATTTTTATGTGCACTGAGGACATTTTGTTGGAACTGAGCTTTTACGTGCTCAGGGCTGATTTCGTTGGAATCGGGTTTTTAAGTGCTCTGGGCTCATTTCGTGGAAGCGGGTTTTTAAGTGCTCTGAAGTCATTTCGTTGGATGCGGGTTTTTAAGTGCTCTGGAGTCATTTCGTTGGAAGCGGGTTTTTAAGTGCTCTGGAGTCATTTCATTGAAAGCGGGTTTTTAAGTGCTCTGGAGTCATTTCATTGGAAGCAGTTTTTGAGTGCTCTGGAGTAATTTCGTTGGAAGCGGGTTTTTAAGTGCTCTGGGATCATTTCGTTGGAAGTGGGTTTTTAAGTGCTCTGGAGTCCTTTCTTTGGAAGCACGTTTTTAAGTGCTCTGGAATCATTTCGTTGGAAGGGGGTTTTTATGTGCACTGAGGACATTTTGTTAAACTGGGCTTTTAAGTACTCTGGAGTCATTTCGTTGGAAGCGGGTTTTTAAGTGCTCTGGAGTCATTTCATTGGAAGCGGCTTTTTAAGTGTCTGGAGTCATTTCGTTGGAAGCGCGTTCATGAGTGCTGTGGAGACATTTCGTTGGAGGCGGGATTTTATGTGCACTGAGGATATTTCGTTGGAACTGGGTTTTTAAGTGCTCTGGAGTCATTTCTTTGTAAGCGGGTTTTTGAGTGCTCTGGAGTCATTTCGTTGGAAGCGGGTTTTTAAGTGCTCTGTGCTCATTTCGTTGGAAGCGGGTTTTTAAGTGCTCTGTAGTCATTTCATGGAAGCAGGTTTTTGAGTGCTGTGGAGTCATTTTGTAGGAAGCGGATTTTATCTGCTCTGAGGTTATTTCGTTAGGCGGGTTTTTAAGTGCTCTGGGATCATTTCGTTGGAAGCGGGTTTTTAAGTGCTGTGGAGTCCTTTCTTTGGAAGCATGTTTTTAAGTGCTCTGGAGTCATTTCGTTGGAAGGGGGTTTTTATGTGCACTGTGGACATTTTGTTGAACTGGTCTTTTAAGTACTCTGGAGTCATTTCGTTGGAAGCGGGTTTTAGAGTGCTCTGGAGTCATTTCGTTGGAAGCGGGTTTTAGAGTGCTCTGGAATCATTTCTTTAGATGCGGGTTTTTATGTGCTCTGAGGTCATTTCGTTGGAAGCGTGTTTTAGAGTGCTCTGGAGTCATTTCTTTGGAAGCGGGTTTTTAAGTGCTCAGGAGTCATTTCGTTGGAAGCGGGTTTTTAAGTGCTCTGGATTCATTTCGTTGAAAGCGGGTTTTTAAGTGCTCTGGAGTCATTTCATTGGAAGCGGTTTTTGAGTGCTCTGGAGTCATTTAGTTGGAATCGGGTTATTAAGGGCGATGGGATCATTTCGTTGGAAGCGGGTTTTTAAGTGCTGTGGAGTCCTTTCTTTGGAAGCACGTTTTGAAGTGCTCTGGAATCATTTCGTTGGAAGCGGGTTTTTAAGTGCTCTGTAGTCATTTCTTTGGAAGCGGGTTTTTAAGTGTCTAGAATCATTTCGTTGGAAGTGCGTTCATAAGTGCTCTGGAGTCATTTCTTTGGAGGCGTGATTTTATGTGCACTGAGGATATTTCGTTGGAACTGGGTTTTTAAGTGCTCTGGAGTCATTTCTTTGGAAGCGGGTTTTTGAGTGCTCTGGAGTCATTTCTTTGGAATTGGGTTTTTAAGTGCTGTGTGCTCATTTCGTTGGAAGCGGGTTTTTAAGTGCTCTGTAGTCATTTCATGGAAGCTGGTTTTTGAGTGCTCTGGAGTCATTTTGTGGGAAGCGGGATTTTATCTGCTCTGAGGTTATTTCGTTGGAAGCGGGTTTTTAAGTGCTCTGGGATCATTTCGTTGGAAGCGGGTTTTTAAGTGCTCTGGAGTCCTTTCTTTGGAAGCACGTTTTTAAGTGCTCTGGAATCATTTCGTTGGAAGGGGGTTTTTATGTGCACTGAGGACATTTTGTTGAACTGGGCTTTTAAGTACTCTGGAGTCATTTCGTTGGAAGCGGGTTTTTAAGTGCTCTGGAGTCATTTCATAGGAAGCAGGTTTTTAAGTGTCTGGAGTCATTTCGTTGGAAGCGCGTTCATAAGTGCTCTGGAGTCATTTCGTTGGAGGCGGGATTTTATGTGCACTGAGGATATTTCGTTGGAACTGGGTTTTTAAGTGCTCTGGAGTCATTTCTTTGTAAGCGGGTTTTTGAGTGCTCTGTAGTCATTTCATGGAAGCAGGTTTTTGAGTGCTGTGGAGTCATTTTGTGGGAAGCGGGATTTTATCTGCTCTGAGGTTATTTCGTTGGAAGCGGGTTTTTAAGTGCTCTGGGATCATTTCGTTGGAAGCGGGTTTTTAAGTGCTGTGGAGTCCTTTCTTTGGAAGCATGTTTTTAAGTGCTCTGGAGTCATTTCGTTGGAAGGGGGTTTTTATGTGCACTGTGGACCTTTTGTTGAACTGGTCTTTTAAGTACTCTGGAGTCATTTCGTTGGAAGCAGGTTTTAGAGTGCTCTGGAGTCATTTCGTTGGAAGCGGGTTTTAGAGTGCTCTGGAATCATTTCTTTAGATGCGGGTTTTTATGTGCTCTGAGGTCATTTCGTTGGAAGCGTGTTTTAGAGTGCTCTGGAGTCATTTCTTTGGAAGCGGGTTTTTAAGTGCTCAGTAGTCATTTCGTTGGAAGCGGATTTTTAAGTGCTCTGGATTCATTTCGTTGGAAGCGGGTTTTTAAGTGCTCTGTGCTCATTTCGTTGGAAGCGGGTTTTTAAGTGCTCTGTAGTCATTTCGTTGGAAGCGCGTTCATGAGTGCTGTGGAGACATTTCTTTGGAGGCGTGATTTTATGTGCACTGAGGATATTTCGTTGCAACTGGGTTTTTAAGTGCTCTGGAGTCATTTCTTTGGAAGCGGGTTTTTGAGTGCTCTGGAGTCATTTCTTTGGAATTGGGTTTTTAAGTGCTGTGTGCTCATTTCGTTGGAAGCGGGTTTTTAAGTGCTCTGTAGTCATTTCATGGAAGCTGGTTTTTGAGTGCTCTGGAGTCATTTTGTGGGAAGCGGGATTTTATCTGCTCTGAGGTTATTTCGTTGGAAGCGGGTTTTTAAGTGCTCTGGGATCATTTCGTTGGAAGCGGGTTTTTAAGTGCTCTGGAGTCCTTTCTTTGGAAGCACGTTTTTAAGTGCTCTGGAATCATTTCGTTGGAAGGGGTTTTTATGTGCACTGAGGACATTTTGTTGAACTGGGCTTTTAAGTACTCTGGAGTCATTTCGTTGGAAGCGGGTTTTTAAGTGCTCTGGAGTCATTTCATTGGAAGCAGGTTTTTAAGTGTCTGGAGTCATTTCGTTGGAAGCGCGTTCATAAGTGCTCTGGAGTCATTTCGTTGGAGGCGGGATTTTATGTGCACTGAGGATATTTCGTTGGAACTGGGTTTTTAAGTGCTCTGGAGTCATTTCTTTGTAAGCGGGTTTTTGAGTGCTCTGGAGTCATTTCGTTGGAAGCGGGTTTTTAAGTGCTCTGTGCTCATTTCGTTGGAAGCGGGTTTTTAAGTGCTCTGTAGTCATTTCATGGAAGCAGGTTTTTGAGTGCTGTGGAGTCATTTTGTGGGAAGCGGGATTTTATCTGCTCTGAGGTTATTTCGTTGGAAGCGGATTTTTAAGTGCTCTGGGATCATTTCGTTGGAAGCGGGTTTTTAAGTGCTGTGGAGTCCTTTCTTTGGAAGCATGTTTTTAAGTGCTGTGGAGTCATTTCGTTGGAAGGGGGTTTTTATGTGCACTGTGGACATTTTGTTGAACTGGTCTATTAAGTACTCTGGAGTCATTTCGTTGGAAGCGGGTTTTAGAGTGCTCTGGAGTCATTTCGTTGGAAGCGGGTTTTAGAGTGCTCTGGAATCATTTCTTTACATGCGGGTTTTTATGTGCTCTGAGGTCATTTCGTTGGAAGCGTGTTTTAGATTGCTCTGGAGTCATTTCTTTGGAAGCGGGTTTTAAGTGCTCAGGAGTCATTTAGATTTAGGCGGGTTTTTTAAGTGCTCTGGATTCATTTCTTTGAAAGCAGGTTTTTAAGTGCTCTGGAGTCATTTCATTGGAAGCGGTTTTTGAGTGCTCTGGAGTCATTTCGTTGGAATCGGGTTATTAAGGGCTATGGGATCATTTCGTTGGAAGCGGGTTTTTAAGTGCTGTGGAGTCCTTTCTTTGGAAGCACGTTTTTAAGTGCTCTGGAATCATTTCGTTAGGCGGGTTTTTAAGTGCTCTGTAGTCATTTCATTGAAGCGGGTTTTAAGTGTCTAGAGTCATTTCGTTTAAGCGTGTTCATAAGTGCTCTGGAGTCATTTCTTTGGAGGCGTGATTTTATGTGCACTGAGGATATTTCGTTGGAACTGGGTTTTTAAGTGCTGTGGAGTCCTTTCTTTAGAAGCACGTTTTTAAGTGCTCTGGAATCATTTCGTTGGAAGTGGGTTTTTTAAGTGCTCTGGAGTCATTTCATGGAAGCAGGTTTTTGAGTGCTCTGGAGTCATTTTGTGCGAAGCGGGATTTTATCTGCTCTGAGGTTATTTCTTTGGAAGCGGGTTTTTAAGTGCTCTGGGATCATTTCGTTGGAAGCGGGTTTTTAAGTGCTTTGGAGTCCTTTCTTTGGAAGCACGTTTTTAAGTGCTCTGGAGTCATTTCGTTGGAAGGGGGTTTTTATGTGCACTGTGGACATTTTGTTGAACTGGTCTTTTAAGTACTCTGGAGTCATTTCGTTGGAAGCGGGTTTTAGAGTGCTCTGGAATCATTTCTTTGGATGCGGGTTTTTATGTGCTCTGAGGTCATTTCGTTGGAATCGGGTTTTTAAGTGCTCTGGAGTCATTTCGTCGAAAGCTGGTTTTTAAGTGCTCTGGAGTCATTTCATTGGAAGCGGGTATTTGAGTGCTCTGGAGTCATTTCGTTGGAAGCTGGTTTTTTAGTGCTCTGGACTCATTTCGTTGCAAGCCGTTTTTAGAGTTCTCTGGAATTATTTCGATGGAAGCGGGTTTTTAAGTGCTCTGGAGTCATTTCTTTGGAATGGGGTTTTTATGTGCACTGAGGACATTTTGTTGGAACTGAGCTTTTACGTGCTCTGGGCTGATTTCGTTGGAATCGAGTTTTTAAGTGCTCTGGGCTCATTTCGTGGAAGCGGGTTTTTAAGTGCTCTGAAGTTATTTCGTTGGATGCGGGTTTTTAAGTGCTCTGAAGTCATTTCGTTGGAAGCGGGTTTTATGTGCTCTGGGCTCATTTCGTTGGAAGCGGGTTTTTAAGTGCTCTGAAGTCATTTCTTTGGAAGCAGGTTTTTAAGTGCTCTGGATTCATTTCGTTGAAAGCGGGTTTTTAAGTGCTCTGGATTCATTTCGTTGAAAGCGGGTTTTTAAATGCTCTGGAGTCATTTCATTGGAAGTGGTTTTTGAGTGCTCTGGAGTCATTTTGTTGGAATCGGGTTATTAAGGGCTATGGGATCATTTCGATTGGAAGCGGGTTTTAAGTGCTGTGGAGTCCTTTCTTTGGAAGCACGTTTTTAAGTGCTCTGAGTCATTTCGTTAGGCGGGATTTTATGTGCACTGTGGACATTTTATTGAACTTGTCTTTTAAGTACTCTCTGGAGTCATTTCGTTGGAAGCGGGTTTTAGAGTGCTCTGGAGTCATTTCGTTGGAAGCGGGTTTTAGAGTGCTCTGGAGTCATTTCGTTGGAAGCGGGTTTTTAAGTGCTCTGGAGTCATTTCATTGAAAGCGGGTTTTTAAGTGCTCTGGAGTCATTTCATTGGAAGCGGTTTTGAGTGCTCTGGAGTCATTTCGTTAGGCGGGTTTTAAGTGCTCTGGGATCATTTCGTTTGGAGCGGGTTTTTAAGTTCTGTGGAGTCCTTTCTTTGGAAGCACGTTTTTAAGTGCTCTGGAATCATTTCGTTGGAAGGGGGTTTTTATGTGCACTGAGGACATTTTGTTGAACTGGGCTTTTAAGTACTCTGGAGTCATTTTGTTGAAAGCGGGTTTTAGAGTGCTCTGGAGTCATTTCGTTGGAAGCACGTTTTTAAGTGCTCTGGAGTCATTTCATTGGAAGTGGTTTTTTGAGTGCTCTGGAGTCATTTCGTTGGAATCGGGTTATTAAGGGCTATGAGATCATTTCGTTGGAAGCGGGTCTTTATGTGCTGTGGAGTCCTTTCTTTGGAAGCACGTTTTTAAGTGCTCTGGAGTCATTTCATTGGATGCGGGTTTTTATGTGCACTGAGGACATTTTGCTGGAACTGAGCTTTTACTTGCTCTGGGCTCATTTCGTTGGAATCAGGTTTTTAAGTGCTCTGGGCTCATTTCGTTGGAAGCGGGTTTTTAAGTGCTCTGAAGTCATTTCGTTGGAAGCGGGTTTTTAAGTGCTCTGGAGTCATTTCTTTGGAAGCGGGTTTTTAAGTGCTCAGGAGTCATTTCGTTGGAAGCGGTTTTTGAGTGCTCTGGAGTCATTTCGTTGGAATCGGGTTATTAAAGGCTATGGGATCATTTCGTTGGAAGCAGGTTTTTAAGTGCTGTGGAGTCCTTTCTTTGGAAGCACGTTTTTAAGTGCTCTGGAATCATTTTGTTGGAAGCGGGTTTTTAAGTGCTCTGTAGTCATTTCATTGGAAGCGGATTTTTAAGTGTCTAGAGTCATTTCGTTGGAAGCGCATTCATAAGTACTCTGGAGTCATTTCGTTGGAGGCGTGATTTTATGTGCACGTTTTTAAGTGCTCAGGAGTCATTTCGTTGGAACTGGGTTTTTAAGTGCTCTGGATTCATTTCGTTGAAAGCGGGTTTTTAAGTGCTCTGGAGTCATTTCATTGGAAGCGGTTTTTGACTACTCTGGAGTAATTTCGTTGCAAGCGGGTCTTTAAGTGCTGTGGAGTCCTTTCTTTGGAAGCACGTTTTTAAGTGCTCTGGAGTCATTTCGTTGGAAGGGGGTTTTTATGTGCACTGAGGACATTTTGTTGAACTGGGCTTTTAAGTACTCTGGAGTCATTTCGTTGGAAGCGGGTTTTAGAGTACTCTGGAATCATTTCTTTGGATGCAGGTTTTTATGTGCTCTGAGGTCATTTCATTAGAAGCGGGTTTTTAAGTGCTCTGCAGTCATTTCGTTGAAAGCGGGTTTTTAAGTGCTCTGGAGTCATTTCATTGGAAGCGGGTATTTGAGTGCTCTGGAGTCATTTTTTGGAAGCGGGTTTTTTAGTGCTCTGGACTCATTTTGTTGGAAGCGGGTTTTAGAGTGCTCTGGAGTCATTTCGTTGGAAGCACGTTTTTAAGTGCTCTGGAGTCATTTCGTTGGAAGCTGGTTTTTAAGTGCTGTGGAGTCCTTTCGTTGGAAGCACGTTTTTAAGTGCTCTGGAGTCATTTCTTTGGAATGGGGTTTTTATGTGCACTGAGGACATTTTGTTGGAACTGAGCTTTTACGTGCTCTGGGCTGATTTCGTTGGAATCGGGTTTTTAAGTGCTCTGGGCTCATTTCGTGGAAGCGGGTTTTTAAGTGCTCTGAAGTTATTTTGTTGGATGCGGGTTTTTAAGTGCTCTGGAGTAATTTCGTTGGAAGCGGGTTTTTAAGTGCTCTGGAGTCATTTCATTGAAAGCGGGTTTTTAGGTGCTCTGGAGTCATTTCTTTGGAAGCGGTTTTTGAGTGCTCTGGAGTCATTTCGTTGGAAGCGGGTTTTTAAGTGCTCTGGAGTCATTTCATTGGAAGCGGGTTTTTAAGTGTCTGGAGTCATTTCGTTGGAAGCGTGTTCATAAGTGCTCTGGAGTCATTCGTTGGAGGCGAGATTTTATGTGCACTGAGGATATTTCGTTGGAACTGGGTTTTTAAGTGCTTTGGAGTCATTTCTTTGGAAGCGGGTTTTTGAGTGCTCTGGAGTCATTTCATTGGAAGCGGGTTTTTAAGTGCTCTGGGCTCATTTTGTTGGAAGCGGGTTTTTAATTGCTCTGTAGTCATTTCATGGAAGCAGGTTTTTGAGTGCTCTGGAGTCATTTTGTGGGAAGCGGGATTTTATCTGCTCTGAGATTATTTCGTTGGAATCGGGTTTTTAAGTGCTCTGGGATCATTTCGTTGGAAGCGGGTTTTTAAGTGCTGTGGAGTCCTTTCTTTGGAAGCACGTTTTTAAGTGCTCTGGAGTCATTTCGTTGGAAGGGGGATTTTATGTGCACTGTGGCCATTTTGTTGAACTGGTCTTTTAAGTACTCTGGAGTCATTTCGTTGGAAACGGGTTTTTAAGTGCTCTGGAGTCATTTCTTTGGAAGAGGCTATTTGAGTGCTCTGGAGTCATTTCGTTGGAAGCGGGTGTTTAAGTGCTCTGGACTCATTTCGTTGGAAGCGGGTTTTAGAGTTCTCTGGAGTCATTTCAATTGAAGCAGGTTTTTAACTGCTCTGGGATCATTTCGTTGGAAGCTGGTTTTTAAGTGCTGTGGAGTCCTTTCGTTGGAAGCACGTTTTTAAGTGCTCTGGAGTCATTTCATTGGAAGGGGGTTTTTATGTGCACTGAGGACATTTTGTTGGAACTGAGCTTTTTACGTGCTCTGGGCTGATTTCGTTAGGCGGGTTTTTAAGTGCTCTGGGCTCATTTCGTGGAAGCGGGTTTTTAAGTGCTCTGAAGTCATTTTGTTGGATGCGGGTTTTTAAGTGCTCTGGAGTCATTTCGTTTGAAGCGGGTTTTTAAGTGCTCTGTAGTCATTTCATGGAAGCAGGTTTTTGAGTGCTCTGGAGTCATTTTGTGGGAAGCGGGATTTTATCTGCTCTGAGGTGATTTCGTTGGAAGCGGGTTTTTAAGTGCTCTGGGATCATTTCGTTGGAAGGTTGTTTTTATGTGCACTGTGGACATTTTGTTGAACTGGTCTTTTAAGTACTCTGGAGTCATTTCGTTGGAAGCGGGTTTTAGAGTGCTCTGGAGTCATTTCGTTGAAGCGGGTTTTAGAGTGCTCTTGAGTCATTTATTGATTTAGGCGGGTTTTAGAGTTCTCTGGAATCATTTCTTTGGATGCGGGTTTTTATGTGCTCTAAGGTCATTTCGTTAAGCGTGTTTTAGAGTGCTCTGAGTCATTTCTTTGGAAGCGGTTTTTAAGTGCTCAGGAGTCATTTCGTTGGAAGCGGGTTTTTAAAGTGCTCTGGATTCATTTCGTGAAAGCGGGTTTTTAAGTGCTCTGGAGTCATTTCATTGGAAGCGGTTTTGAGTGCTCTGGAGTCATTTCGTTGGAATCGGGTTATTAAGGGCGATGGGATCATTTAATTTAGGCGGGTTTTTAAGTGCTGTGAGTCCTTTCTTTGGAACCACGTTTTTAAGTGCTCTGGAATCATTTCGATTTAAGCGGGTTTTAACAGCTCTGTAGTCATTTCATTGAAGCGGATTTTTAAGTGTCTAGAGTCATTTAGATTTGGCAGCGTTCATAAGTGCTCTGGAGTCATTTCTTTGAGGCGTGATTTTTATGTGCACTGAGGATATTTCGTTGGAACTGGGTTTTAGTGCTCTGGAGTCATTTCTTTGGAAGCGGGTTTTTGAGTGCTCTGGAGTCATTTCGTTGGAAGGGGTTTTAAGTGCTGTGTGCTCATTTCGTTAGGCGGTTTTTAAGTGCTCTGTAGTCATTTTCAGGAAGCACATTTTTGAGTGCTCTGGAGTCATTTTTGGGAAGGGGATTTTATCTGCTCTGAGGTTATTTCGTTGAAGCGGGTTTTAAGTGCTCTGGGATCATTTCGTTGGAAAGCGGGTTTTAAGTGCTGTGGAGTCCTTTCTTTGGAAACACGTTTTTAAGTGCTCTGAGTCATTTCATTGAAAGCGGGTTTTAAGTGCTCTGGGCTCATTTCATTTGAAGCGGGTTTTAAGTGCTCTGGAGTCATTTCGTTGGAAGCTGGTTTTAAGTGCTGTAGAGTCCTTTAGATTTGGGCTTAACGTTTTTAAGTGCTCTGGAGTCATTTCTTTGGAATGGGGTTTTTATGTGCACTGAGGACATTTTGATGGAACTGAGCTTTTACATGCCTGGGCTGATTTCTTTGGAATCGGGTTTTTTAAGTGCTCTGGGCTCATTTCGCGGAAGCGGGTTTTAAGTGCTCTGAAGTTATTTTGTTGGATAGGGTTTTTAAGTGCTCTGAAGTCATTTCGTTGGAAAAAGGGTTTTTAAGTGCTCTGGAGTCATTTCATTGAAAGCAGGTTTTTAAGTGCTCTGGAGTCATTTCTTTAGGCGGTTTTTAAGTGCTCTGAGTCATTTCTTTGGAAGCGGTTTTAAATGTCTGAGTCATTTCGTTGGAAGCGCGTTCATAAGTGCTCTGGAGTCATTACCGTTGGGCGGATTTTATGTGCACTGAGGATATTTCATTGGAACTGGGTTTTTAAGTGCTCTGAGTCATTTTCTTTTGGGCGGGTTTTGAGTGCTCTGGAGTCATTTCGTTGGAAAGCGGGTTTTTAAGTTCTCTGGGCTCATTTCGTTGGAAGGGGTTTTTAATTGCTCTGTAGTCATTTCATGGAAGCAGGTTTTGAGTGCTCTGGAGTCATTTTGTGGGAAGCGGGATTTTATCTGCTCTGAGGTTATTCGTTTGGAAGCGGTTTTTAAGTGCTGTGGAGTCATTTTCTATTTTGAAGGCACGTTTTTAAGTGCTCTGGAGTCATTTTGTTGGAAGGGGTTTTTATGTGCACTGTGGACATTTTGTTAAACTGGTCTTTTAAGTACTCTGGAGTCATTTTTGTTGGAAACTGGTTTTAGAGTGCTCTGAGTCATTTCGTTTAGGCGGGTTTTAGAGTGCTCTGGAATCATTTCTTTGCAAGTGGGTTTTAGAGTTCTCTGAGTCATTTCTTTGAAGCAGGTTTTTAACTGCTCTGAGATCATTTCGTTGAAGCTGGTTTTTAAGTGCTGTGGAGTCCTTTTGTTTGGAAGAACGTTTTAAGTGCTCTGGAGTCATTTCGTTGGAAGGGGGTTTTTATGTGCACTGAGGACATTTTGTTGAACTGAGCTTTTACGTGCTCAGGGCTGATTTCGTTGGAATCGGGTTTTTAAGTGCTCTGGGCTCATTTCATTGGAAGCGGGTTTTTAAGTGCTCTGAAGTCATTTCGTTGGATGAGGGTTTTTGAGTGCTCTGGAGTCATTTCGTGGAGGCGGGTTTTTAAGTGCTCTGGAGTCATTTCATTGAGGCGGGTTTTTAAGTGTCTGGAGTCATTTCTTTGGAAGCCGTTCATAAGTGCTCTGAGTCATTCGTTGAGGCGGATTTTATGTGCACTGAGGATATTTCGTTGGAAGCGGGTTTTTAAGTGCTCTGGAGTCATTTCTTCGGCGGGTTTTTAGAGTGCTCAGGAGTCCTTTCGTTGGAATCACATTTTAAGTGCTCTGGGCTCATTTAGATTGGAGCGGTTTTTAATTGATCTGTAGTCATTTCATGAACAGATTTTTGAGTGCTCTGGAGTCCTTTTGTGGGAAGCGGATTTTCTGCTCTGAGGTTATTCGTTAGCGGGTTTTAAGTGCTGTGGATTCCTTTCTTTTAAAGCACGTTTTAAGTGCTCTGGAGTCATTTCGATTTGGAAGGGGTTTTATGTGCACTGTGGACATTTTTGTTGAACTGGTCTTTTAAGTACTCTGGGAGTCATTTTGTTGCAGGGTTTGAGTGCTCTGGAGTCACTTACGAAGGGTTTTAGAGTGC